>NW_019280611.1:9272-130591 GCF_000648695.1 Onthophagus taurus | reverse complement strand
ATTCATAGGTCATCAAAATACATTGAGTTTCATAGTAATATAGTAAAAAGCTTTGGATATCATTGCAACATCATCGTAGTATGCTGAGAGTGGTCATACATCACAGGTTGTTAATCAGTGAATGTAAAGTTACATCCAAAGATCATCAAAATACAGTGAGATGGATACAAAAATGGTTGATTTTCAGAAAATGTAAGATATCCAAAAATCATTATAATACGTTGACTTTAATAGGAATATACTGAAAATCGTAAAATATCATTGAAAGACCACCATAATATGCTGAAAGTTATCATATATCACAGGTTTATGATCAAAAAATATAAAAAATCATTTACAGGTCATCACAGTATATTGCGCTTTATAGAAAAATAGTGAAAATCATGAAATGTCATTGGAACATCATCATATTATGCTAAACGTGATCTTATATCATAGATTGATGATCAGAAATTATACGAAATCATTCATAGGCCATCAGAATACATTGAGTTTCATAGGAATATAGTGAAAATCTTTAGAAATCATTGTAACATCATAATAATATGTTGAAAGTGGCCATATGTCACACGTTGATAATCAGAAAATATAAGATATCATCCAAAAATCATTAGAATACATTGAGTTAGATAAAAATATACTAAAAATCGTAAAATATCATTGAAAGATCACCATAATATACTAAATGTGATCATATATCACAGATTGATGTGATCAGAATACCTTGAGTTTCATAGGAATATTGCGAAAATATTTAGATATCAATGCAACAGCATCATAATGTGCTGAAAATGATCATATATTACAGGTTGATAATCAGAAAATGTAAGATATTATCCAAAGATCATCAAATACATTACAGCAAAATGAGCATATCACACGTTGATGATCAGAAACTATAAGAAGTCATTCATAGGTCATCAAAATACGTTGAGCTTCACTAGGAATATAGTAAAGAGCTTTGGACATCATTGCAACATCATCATACTATGCTGAAAGTGGTCATATATCACAGGTTGATAATCAGTAAAGTCAGCAATCAGTAATCAGTAAAGTTATATCCAAAATCATCAAAATACAGAGAGTTTGACAAATAAATGATTGAATTTTGGTTGAAGATCAAAAAATAGAAGAAATCATTTATAGGTCATCACAATACATTGCCTTTCATAGGAATATAGTGAAAATGTTTGGATATCATTGCAACATCATCATAATATGCTGAAGGTGGTCATATATCGTAGATTGATAATCAGAAAATGTAAGATATCATCTAAAGATCATCAGAATACGTTAAATTTATTACTAGTATGCTGAAAATCGTAAACTATCATTGGAAGATCACCATAATATTCTAAAAGTAGTCATAGATCACAGGTTGATGATATAAGAAATTATTCATAGTTTATCTCAGAATACAGTGTGTTTCATAGTAATATAGTGAAAATCTTTAATTGCAACATCATCATAATATGCTGAAACTGAATCTGATATATCATAGGTTGAGAATCAGAAAAATTATGATAAATATATTAGTAAGCTTTAGTCGATTGGTTGATAATTGTCACCATGATACTTGATCTATACCTTGACATAGTTTTAGAACTTTTCGATTCTAATGATTTCGTTCTAATTTCTTTCATAATTGTGTTAAATTATTCAATGAATTTCTTATTAAAAAATATAAAAATAGTATAGAATGTAAAACGATTGTAGGGCAACTAAATAAATAAAAACAACAAATATTAGCGATGAAAGGAGATTGCGTGAGTTAATTTGTTATATGTTATGAATAATTAGCATTGCGATACTTGAGAGCTATTACATGGGAAATCAGTGTCGTTTACAAAACCCACGTATAACTCGCATGTTAATGCGTGTTGCATCAACGTAAATAGTGAACGGTTCGCGCAAGGTGAATGGTAATTCAATCGATTAATTCCTGTAAATGACAAGCGTTATTGAAGGTGGCTTTTAAAATGCGTTACAACTCCATTTACAACCCGGCAATTGTTAAGGTTTCTAAAAATAAATATAAAAAATTCATATTTTAATAGTAAATTATGTCACTAATGAAAGTTTTTTTCAGTTTTAAATAGACCTTTTTTTTCTTTTTTTTTCGAGAATGTAGAAATCGAATTCGAAACTGGCTGAGTATATAGAATAAAACCCTCTTCGGCGGCTTCACGCGCAGATGGAGATTTCGTGTCGGCCGGATTCCCGGGTGGATTTTTATTAATTGGGCAATAACTAGCAGCGCCACGCCGCGGCCTCAGGTTTATTGCGGCCGCGGCAGTTTCGGCCGTTAACGAGCGGGCCCCGGCCCCCATCGACACCGAGGGCGCTCCACCAATTTATCACGTGACCGCGAAATTAACGTCGTGATTTATTTTTGAAATCGCCATTTGCATTTTTTGAATTAATTCCGTTTCGTTTCAATGTTCTTAGACAAAGTTAACGAAATATAACTACGACTTTAATGAGGTAAAAACGTTTTACGGTCCCCGTTATCATAACCAGTTTATCTGAAATAACACCTTAATGTGACTCATTAGAGTCGAAGCGGTTCGTAAACTCCCTCCACTTCACCTTTCCCCGTCGTATTCTATGTCCACCCTAACAAGCGTTGGATAATAAACTTGACCGGCACTTTTTACCGCATTTCTCCGAAGAAACTAGAAGCTGAAAAGAAGGAGGGTTATATTATATGTTAATTATCCCGTCAATTATGCAAATTTTATTGTTTGAAGCGGCCCAGATGTCTATCACCTCGCCTCAACTCCTCAATTGTTAGCAAGTCTGTTATAACACGGCTCCAAAACGGGGGGAAGGGTACAAAGGTATCGTGTGAGCTGGGACCTTTATGCCACAGCAAAGAACTCGTACTGTATTAATTATGGAAATCGACTCAACTAGGCGCTAACAGCAGCTTTTTCTTCCTCTTTTTATCGTTGAGTTTTACGAGCTTTAAATTACTGGGTGTCGTATTAATTGTTAACACCAAAAAAAAAAATTTTAAACCATATTTCTCGAGATTATTCAGAAATCACGTTCCTTGTAAAATGTAAAAACTTTTCAAGTGATACTCTTCGACAAGACATCAAACAGTAATTGCAATTGTTCATGTTTGATTCATCGATCAAACGACAAATTTCTCCGATGGTTGAAGAGGCAGATGTTACCTTGATGCCTAAGCTTAAAGGCGCGGTTATATTTATAAAATAAACGAGAAATCATGAAAATCAAAACATGAAAAAACATTACCGTCACATAAATACCGATAACAACGAATTTAAAGTATTTTAAGTTGAGGTTTTTTTTTTTGAAGTTAACCTTGATTGGTTTGTGGGTTTGGTTTTTTTACTATTTCGTAAGATGTTTAAACGGGCCTTGAGAGGTAAGAAGGGAACTCTTGTGGCATCTTTATGTGTACGGACCGCTCGGCCATGTTGCGACCGGACCGACATAAATTCGTCGTCCTCAAATTGGAATTTCGGAATCATTGGTTTTTAATTTAACGATATGGACCCGGTTTTAACCGATTGACCGATAGATAAGATACCTTTTCTTATCGATAACCCAAAAACTAATTTAAATCTAAGTCGAAATGATAAAATCCTCTCATTTCAATCCGGAACATTTCCACAACCATCAACGTTTATGTGGAAATGCAATATTCGTTTTGTTCGGTTTCTCAACAACATCGCGTACAGTCCAGGCTGGGTTTATGGATTACTATAAACGTTGAATTGTTTAAGGCCGGGACGAAGACGACGACGACGACAAGCGGCACGGCGAAAAAAACTAGTGGAGTAATCAATTCCAATGGAAAAAGCGCGACTCGACGTCAAAACGGCTTCGCGAGCGAACTTTTTTGCCGTCACAAGAAAGCTCGTCCTTTAACGACTCTGAATTCATCTAAGTATGGATTTACGGTGCCGCGTTTGGAACGGAAAGACCTCTATGTTACCAATTGAATTTCCACCAAGAGACGATTAAAACTTCAAAGACAGCTTTTTTATTTTCGTTTTTTAAACCTTAACACATTTAACTTTATAGGATATAAATATAGGGGTGTTTGATAATTGAAAATTTATCTTCAAATTCTTGCAGTACTCAAACAAATTATAAAAATTTTATAAGATATAACACTTTTGTAATAACTTAAAGATTCATGGCATTACTACGAACTAATTCGAAAAGCTTCTAAACAGTTTTTGTCAGTTTTTGTTAAACAAATTTTTGTCATTGAAGACAAAGAACTCCCCGAGAAGTATGTTGAGTCAATATTACCATCCAGAATTCGTACATCACGCAGTGAAATCAGTGTACGCGTTAAATAAGGATACATTTGACATCCCAACCTCAACAAATCAATGAGATGCACTCTTTATCATGTAATCGGCCAGATTCAAGGTTAATCCAAGCACTCAGCAGCAGAACAAACTACTCACAAAAGGGGGGTCACGGATGAGCTGAAGAGGAGGGTGAAGGGGATATACACAGGGAAACGACAGCTACATAGAGTTTGAGTAGGGAAAGCGATGAGCGAAGCGTTTTGGACAGGGAGGGGTCTGAGACAGGGGTGTCCTCTGAACCCCAGCCTTTTTGCCCTGTATACGGCTGATTTGGAAAGCAGGCTGGAGAAGGGGAAATGGGAGGAATGGTGGTAGGAGAATGAAAGGTTCAAGTACTAACGTACGCGGATGACATGGTGATTGTGGCGAAGGATGCAACGGAAATGAGAGGGATGGTGAGACACTTGGAGAGGTATTACAGGGCGAAGGGGTTGGAGGTGAATGTAGCAAAGGCAAATATGATGAAGTTCTGGAAAGGGGGGAGAAGAAAGAGGGAGGAATGGAGATGAGGGGCACACATTCAGGGAGGATAGCAAGGACGCGGCGTATGTGAGGGAAATGGCTAAAAGGGCAGGTCTGGGGATGGGGTGAGGGAGTGTTTGGAAGGGACATCAGAAAGAGAAAGATTATGTTTGATGGGTAGGCAAGGAGAGAAGTGATGTACGGGGCGGAAGTTTGGGGATGGAAGAGGCAGGATATTCTGGAGGACGTATAGAATCGGCACTGGAGGTGGGTTCTAGGTCTGGCGACGGAAACACCGGTTTATATTGTGAGGGAGGAAGTGAAGGTGGATGAAATGAGGGTGGACGCGGGCAGAAGAGCAATTAAATATGAAGAAATGATAGATACAAGACCATACTGCAGGATCCTGGGGGAGTGCTGGAAGGAACTTAGGAAGGGGAAGAGTAGATATGGTAAAAGAGAGAGGAGGAAATATTACAAAAGGACAGGTTATTCGGACGCAGAGATAAATAACACAAGAACGGAAGGGGTGGAGACGTGGATAGGGATAGGGACGTCCAGAGACAGGAGAGAAGGACGCAGATAAGAGAGGGAAGATACAATGCAAGATATGAGGACGAAAAGAAAGGAACAGAAGGCAAATTCTGGAAGAGGGGGGAGAAGACTGGAGATGGATGAGGGAGATGGTTGGGACGAGGGGCGGCAGAAAGGGGACGAGGGGGTGATAGGGGAAGTTGAATTTGGTTTGTCATATATTGTATTGGAAAAGATTGTTAACTTTTAGTTAACAATAAAAATTCTTATATAATATACTTACAAACCGTAATAAACAAATAAACAAGTTAAAAACACCGATTTGATGCCATGAAGATAATCCCTGAAGTCGCGAAGATTTCAGATAGAACATATCAACAGATAGGGAAAGCGGTACCAAACACAAGTAAAAAATGGTAATGTTTAGCAATGCTAAAGTTGAGTACTTGAGAACAAGTTAAAATTTGAGTACAACTGAACGTAATCCTCATCAAGAAGATTCCCAACCCAACCCAACTATGACCATCCAAAACTTTGATGGCTTGCTCAACTTACCTTTACTCTCCTTTTTAAATTAACTTTCACCATGATGAACCTGGAAATCTTAATTGCCAAATTACGAAGTAAGTTAGATTCTAACTTTAAAACACTGTTACCAGATGCCATTCAAAATCGTTTTCCTTATTTACTTGTCAGGGTGGTGCTTATTATGTTAATTTTTCGCATAACATTAAATTGTTTCTTTTACGTGCAACAGATTTTCAAACGGCACATAATTTCTATAAAAGTTGTATTAGGTCAGCTTGGGTAATTCAGCTTGCGCGTATTTTGTGTGGAGAAACTTCGACGTCACCTCGATTATTTTGGAATTTTGCCCAGTTGTCAGTCTGGGTTTCTTGACGGTTTTAGTAGCTCTACTGCATTGCTGAGGTTACGGATGAGGTTCTGAGAGCAATTGATAACAAACGGGAATTTGATCTTGGTACTGTTGGATTTTTGCAAGGCGTTTGATCGAATTCACTATGACACTCTGTTAGCTACGCTTCATTACGTTGATTTATCTTTGGACTCAATTCATTTTATACAAAGTTATTTGTCTAATCGAAAGCAGATTGTAGCGTTTAATGGTGGGAGATCCAACTCTATTTTGGGGCCTCTGCTGTATCTGATTTCCACTATTGGCTTTACTAATGTTTTAAATCATTGTACGCTATACATATATGCGGATGATACTCAGCTTCTTTATTCTTTTAACATGTGCGATTTTGAGACTGCTGAAGCCAATATAAATCATGATTTACGCAGTGTTGAACAATTTGCTAGTAAGCTTTTTCTTCAAATAAATACCTCAAAATCTTAAGTTATGGTTTCTGGTGATAAGGCTTCTACTGATTTTGTTAAATCCAACATGCATTTGGAGGTCGGTGGCAAGGAGCTCGGTTTTGAGAGTGATGCTAGGAATCTGGGGATCATTATTGATAAACGTCTTTCGCTTCGATGCGCATGTCAAGTCCCTTCTACAGAGAGCCTATTCCACCCTAAAATTGTTTTATAATAATAGGTATATCTTGAACCAGAAACTTAGAATACAGCTTTGTGATGTCCTGGTATTGTCAATATTTAACTATGGCGACGTAGTTTATCAGTCTTGTCTTGACAGTGTCCATATGGCTCTCCAGATACCTCTCCACCGCTCAGAACTATTTAAACGTAGTTTTCCTTATTGTATGCCTAACATGTATAACTTGCTACCTGATTCATTCAAAGAAAGAAAAGAAAGAAAAATATATATATTTTTTTTAATTTAATTTAGTTAATTCTGTTGAACAGTCATGTCGCTTGTTTTTTTATTGACTTGACTTGTTCAGTTGTACCTTTTTGATTTTGTTGTTGTATTCAAAATGAGGGTCTTTGAAAAACAGAGTGATCAGGAGACTGTTGCTCTTGGTTGACCTGACATGACCCTCTTTGATCAGATTTAGACACATCTCATTAATTTCTTATTTTTATTTGTCTTGGTATTACTCTTTGTTTTATTTTGTTTCTTATCTGATCAATAAACATCTTTATTATTATTATTATTTGGGTCATTCAGAACCCCCACTTAACTTTAGACGCAATTTCTTGTCGACGAAACAGATGTTTAATTGTCAGCTTCGAACCTTTAAAACAGTTCAGGCTAAGGTCGGGTCACGAGTAAGTTCTGGAAAAACAGGCCTACTTCCTCCCTTATCGCTGCATTCAAGTTTCTCTCCCCTCGCCTACTCTCTATTTTGAGATGTTCGGTTTTTCCAAGAACAACCTTTTTTGACTACTTTGGCTCGCATCAAATGAGTATTCCTACGCATGGGAATGATGTTTGGGAAAATAAAGAATTGTTTGTTGAGACCCTGCAGTTGATAGAGGGTAGTTTCGCTATTTACACTGATGCTTCCAAATCTGCAAGTGTTGGTTTTAGACGGGGGATTTGAAATCAAATCGAATCATATCACTTGATGTTGTAACGATTTTAAACAGAAATTGTTTTGAGATTTTTTAAATAATTTTTGTTTTCATGAGGAATAGTTCCATTATTATTTGATATCTCTTATTACTTCTTGTGAATGTTAAACGTTGATTAGTTCCGTTTTGCACTGTGGCTTATAGGCTGTTTCGTCACATCATGGATGAGAGGGCGGGCCAAATTAATAAAAAATGATTATCCTGGGGGAGAATTTTTCCCTACTCTAGTTGCCTCAAACCCGATCATTGCTTTGTTTCCCCTGAAAACACACCCTTTTCATCCATCATCCGCTACGCCATTAAGTTCTTATGAGGGTTGGAATCTAACTATGGGGAGTCTCCCTAATTCATCTGCGTCACATCAAGAATCATTTTATTTATTTATTGGAATTTGCTGCTTCCCCATGCTGTTACGATTACATATAATTAAAAAAAAAATAAGTATGTTATTTTGATTAACACTTTTTTAACAATTATTAGATCCAATTAGAACAAAGAGTAAATTCGCAGGATGTGCGTTTAGTTTGCTATATAATTTCTTTCTTGCAATTATTACATATATTGGGGGAGGAAAGGCGTCGACGGGAAAAAAGCGTATCAAAGCTGTTTCGAGACAGCGCGATAAATTGGTTCGTGGAAGCGCTCACGGGGCCGTGTCGCCCGGGTTTGTTTAGAAAATAACACCCCGGGATACGCGAGGCCCGCGCCCGTCCATATTTCAAAACGGGCATCGTCGTCGTATAATAACCAAGAGCCGGTTGGTCTCTCGCTTCAAAATTACAGACCGATCGTCAGTTCATATTTCAAAAGCAGAGTGGAGACTCCCTACGACAGGAAGTCACCCGGGCTCCCTCTATCCGTCGCCGTAGATTTACGACGGGCCGTCGTACCCTGACATTAAGGCGACGCCCACCTCGGTTTCACCGCTCTAATTCAACGTGTGATTATAGATTTTCTAGGGCCGAACGTCGACAACGTCTTTTGATCGGCGAATTACAGCCCTTGAGGGTTACACATGCTTTTTTTTCTAAAATGAAGGTAAAACTAACATTTAAAAATTCTTCTTAACGCGAGTTCTCAGAAATTCCACTATTTGTGGGTGACGACTTAATAATATAGAAGCAAGTTAGCAAAAAGCCAACGTTGAACGAAGTAAATCATCGACCTGATTTCTGGAATTTCTCGGGTATCGGAGAACGAGCCGCAGCTCGTCGTCGTTACTTGCACCACTCCATTGAGCACAATTATAAAATGATATGGTTTCGCGCACCAACGAAGAGAATATGCAGGTGCCGAGGCATCGACGATGCGTTTCGGATTTATCGCCGGTAATTTTTTATGTTTTCGCCCACAACTTTGTTGCTAATCTTTATCATCGTTTAAAGCGAAAATAATTATTTACTCACAGTAAAGCTTCAATATAATGGGGTATTTCCTGGGTTGTCTATACGATGTATAAATCAAGGACTGTAGTTTTAGTTTTAATTTTGTTTATTTTTTATTGAACTACGGCTAGAAATAACACTAGAGGTTGAACTAGAAAGTTTCGGGTTTAGCCGTATGTCTTCAGACAATTCAGCTCAAATTAACAGAATCAGAAGTTTTGCTCAATTCAAAATTTGCAAAAAATCATGGTAAACTGGTTTTCTAATGAAATAAGAAATGCCAGAAGATTTTTTTTTAATATTTGCATTTTAAACATGATGAGGAATCTGCTGCAGCTCTAATTAATCTGATTAAAGATTCTGCTCAAACATTCTAAACATTTTGTTTAGACGTCTTAAGAAATTTGCCGTTTTAAGACAAGACGCACATTTGATACCAAAAGCTGGGCAAAACTCAAATTTATTAATTACAGAAAAGAACAATTCTAATGACTTTTGGAAGTAGTATTATAGATGGCGCATAAAACGGCAGCCATTTTGAAATGGTGGTTATAGTGGTTCATTCAGGCGGAATGTCGTCTTCGTTTACTTTGCACGTTGCAATTCTCGGTACTTCAAAACACTTACTTTTAGTCTTCCTAAAAGTCAGCGATACTTTTGTTGAAAACATTTACGAGAAAATACAGATCTTGCAAATCTTAACTGCTGTGAAGTTAAGATTTGCAGCACAAATGAGCTTGAGGGCAAATTTAGCTGCTTCCAACACTTTAAAAGATATTACGAAATCGCCAAGGAAGGCAAGCAAATTCCACAAATGCCATACAAAAGCTCTTCATATACCACAACTATCACCTACAGAAGCTATGTTTGTGGAGCCAGCTTTAACGAGGAGACAATACAATATTGTAAGAAAAGTTGACAAACAACGTTTTCCGTGTTACTCCCTGTTACAAAACGCAAAACAGCAGTGCTATCCAAAACTGGAGGCATTTCAAGTACCATCCACATGTGCTGAGGTGAAATTGCAAGATATTCTGGAACACACTTGTTCTCGTTTATCCAGTATCTGGACGAAGTTTTTGAACGATGCAGTGAAAAAGAACAATCTAATTTATTCACAAATAGGGCTGTGATGGATCGCAGCAAACTCAATTCAAACAGACTTTAATACAAATATCTTCCAAAGCTCCTGTATTTCACTTAGATTGAGAACTAAAGAGGGTAAAATATTGTCTCAAAATCCAGTGCCATCCTTCCCTTCGATATTGTATAAGAATCAGGTTTATTCATGAAACGAAGCATGTTGTCAAAGATGAAATCATATATGTAGAACATCAAGTAAATTAACTACAAAAAAGTAAAGTGCCTTTGAAAAGAAGGCGTGATCTTGAAATTGAACACAAACTATTATTTATTATGGTCGATGGAAAAATATGCAATGCCACAACTAACACAGCTTCTACAATGAGATGCTACTTGTGTGGGTTGACTTTAAAAAGCTTTAACGACATATCAAAGAAGAAAGATATGAACCCAGAATCACTATCATTGGAAATATCCGTCCTTCATACAAAAATACAGTTATTTGAATCATACCTTCACTTGTCATACAAGCTTCCAATAATTGGAAAGTGGCAAGCAAGATCTGGAGAAGATAAAAAGACTATAGCCGACACAAAAAAACTAATTCAAGCGAAATTCAGGCAGGAGATGGGTCTCTTAGTAGATATTCCAAAAGCTGGTTTTGGAAATACTAACGACGAAAATTCGGCTAGAGTATTTTTCCAAGACCCTAATCAACAAGCGAAATTACTGGAGTTGACGAATCCTTTATTTACAGATTGAAGATTATATTGGAAGCAATATCAAGTGGACATAAGATTGATGTCGGTAAATTTGAAATATACAGGCTGATTCTCAACTTATACGCATAAACTTGGGGAATTATTCCTCATGACAAATAATGAGTAATAGGTGAAAAAAATTGTAGCAAAAGTTTTTTAGTTTACTAGATTATCCATGAAATTTACTTTCAAATCAAGAATACATATAAGATTTTAAAATGACATCAAAGTAAATGTTCCAAGTTGTTTCCAATATTTTCTATACACAACTGGGCTCTCTGAACTGAATCCACGATGTCCCACTAGCGCGGCCTAAACCGGGTGTTGGCGGATTGTCTCGGCAGCAGTTTGTACTTGATTTCGCAATCCTTGCTTAGTATTAACTTCCTCAGTATTCACTTCTTCACCTACAATGTTAAATGCCTGTGTTAATCACTGTATGCCATCCTCAGTATCAGCCAAGAGGACGACATCGTCTGCATAGCACTTAATCTTGATTTTGTAATCATTATAGTCTAAACATAGTTTACATTACATACTTTGTAGTGTTTGCCCTGTTGAGCCGTGTTTGCCCTGTTGCCCTGTTGAGCATTGCTCATAGGCTACCTCGACCTGTCCATTTTCCGGGAAGTACCTTATCTAGATGTCGTCGGATATAACTATGAAACTAAAAATCTTTTACTACAACTTTTTTCACCTATTATCCATTATTTGTCACAACAAATAAATTCTCAAGTTTATGCGTATAGGTTGAGAATCAGCCTGTATGTATACGAAACACCTCAATTGTATATTACTTTATACAGCTGGCATCGGATGACACCAACCATGCACAAAATTTTAGTGCGTGGTGCTGAAATTATTTCACATGCTTTGTTGCCGATTGGGCAACTAACAGAGGAGGCTGCTGAAACCAGAAACAAAAACTTTCGTACATAAAGGCAAGGATTCGCAAGATAATTTTCCCTAGAGGCGTGTAATAGAGATGTTATACATAGATTACTGTTGAGCTCTGATCCTCTTATTGCAAGTATACGCCGATTGCCAAGAAAATCAACGAAACCGTTCACCAAGGAAACCAAGAAAGTCAAAAAAGTGTCCATGAAAACGAAGAATCAAATGAAGAGAGTTCGTGTAACGAATCAGAATAATTCACTAACATACGAATAAAAAAAGAGTTTTGCTAAGCGTCGGCTAAATCCGAATTTTTCTAGTTCTCTGTTTAATGTTAATTCTAGTGGCAATGCAAGTGTAAAACTAGAACTAACATTAGTCCTAGAACTAGAAACATTTGTGTTTAGCCGCACGTCTCTAAAGACGGCTAAACCCGAATGATTCTAGTTCTAGATATAGTGTTAGATCTTGATAGTAACAGTACTAGTGTAAAACTAGAACTAGAAACGTTCGAATTTAGCCGTTTGTCTGTAAAGACGGCTAAACCCGAATGATTCTAGTTCTAGATGTAGTGTTAGATCTAGATAGTAACAGTACTACTGTAAAACTAGATCTAACATGAGATATATATATATATATACGAAACATTTGGGTTTAGCCGCACGTTTCTAAAGACGGCTAAAGAAAGCATAGTTTTGCACTTGTTCTAGTTTGCACTTGCACTGTCACTAGAAATAACATTAGATCTAGAACTAGAAATATTCGGGTTTGGCCGTGCGTCTCTAAAGACGGCTGAACCCGAATGATGCTAGTTCTAGGTAGAGTGTCAGATCTAGATAGCTACAGTGCTACTGTAAAACTAGACCTAACACGAGACCTAGAACTAGAAACATTTGGGTTTAGCCGCACGTCTCTAAAGACGGCTAAACCCGAATGATTCTAATTCTAATTATAGTGTTAGTTCTAGTTTTGCACTTGCACTGTCACTAGAAATAACATTAGATCTAGAACTAGAAACATTCGGGTTTAGCCGTGCGTCTTTAAAGACGGCTGAACCCGAATGATGCTAGTTCTAGGTAGAGTGTCAGATCTAGATAGTTACAGTGCTACTGTAAAACTAGACCTAACACGAGACCTAGAACTAGAAACATTTGGGTTTAGCCGCACATCTCTAGAGACGGCTAAACCCGAATGATTCTAGTTCTAATTATAGTGTTAGTTCGCACGATAATTAGTTAGTTTCGCAATTGCACTGTCACTAGAAATAACATTAGATCTAGAACTAGAAACATTCGAATTTAGCCGTATGTCTCTAAAGACGGCTAAACCCGAATGATGCTAGTACTAGGTATAGTGTTAGATCTGCATAGTAACAGTGCTAATGTATCATAAGCCGAATGATTCTAGTTCTAGGTATAGTGTTTGATCTACATAGTAACAGTGCTAGTGTAAAACTAGAGTTCTAGTTTTTATTGTTATTCAACGCTGACGTCACGAGCGGGTCTTCGGGCTGTGCACCTGTTTCCAAGATGTAGTAGTCCTCGTAGATTCATGTAATTCATACATTTATAACTAGAAAGTTTCGGATTTAACCGTGCGTCTTCAGACGTCTTTAAAATGCAAATTGAAATTAAAAATATTTTATATAACGGAGTTTTGGAGGTTTTACTGTATAAATCAAATTAAACGTATTATTCTGTTCATTAGCCCAAATGAACGACAACATAAAAGAAAAAAGACAAAAAATATATACAAGATTGGTGGTTTTTAATACAAGTTTTGCCGGTACAAGATGAGTTATGACCTTGCAGTTTCCTACAAAAGGGTCCCGAAAAATATGATTTCGGTGATTTACTTCCTAAAGTCGCACACTGGGTGATAAATACGTGCCATAGAAAATCCCGCGATAAATTTCCAAGGTACAAAAGGATTCCGCTACGGGATCTTTACCGCGCAATTTGTTACTCCGTTCGCAAATATCATTTGTTACCTTGAGAGGTTTCTTTCGAATCCGCGGCGGTCTCCCAATTAAAAAAAGCGGAGGGCGCATTCTTTGCGGATCGTTTCAGCTGCTGGTGCACTCCAAATTCCCAGACGCCGTCCCCTAAACACTACTGTTTATTCCAGAAGACTCGTTTACGCGTAAAATGGCAGGTTTAGCGTTCGAGGTTAGGATCCAGCCCTCAATTACCATAAAGAACGTACCGATGCGACAGCTCGCATAAAATCCGCCAACGTTTAACTGAAGGAGCTTCGGTACGCCACTTGTGCGCATGTCCGAGTTGAAGACACATTTTTCCGAGCTCCCTTAAAAGCGTTTTAATGTAAATTCGTTACGCCTGCGGATTTTATTAGTCACCGCGTAAATCTATTCCTGTTTTGGTCTGTTTTTACTCTCGTATCAAATCCTCTATATCTACTCACAACAACATTCTACCACTCGATATTAACGCCGACAATAACTGTAATTTAAACTTGTATTATCAATGTTCGAGGATTAGACGCCTTAGCGACCACACCGACCGTTCCAGAAGCCATTACGATCGTCCAGTTTCCGTGACGCCCTCCGCAAAACGAAACGACCAAAAAAATAACCCTTGGTCATTCGATAACAACAACGGCTCGCTCGCCTGAAACGACCGTTTTAGCAAAAACCTTGGGCATTGTTCAGCCATTACTGCACCGGCCGCATGAACGAGCACAGATCCACATCATCCAACTTCTTATTCTACAGGGCATATTTTTGAAAAACTTAATCTTTTTAAAGGTATTTTTACACCTCGATTGTCTTCGTATGGATGATAATCGCGAAACGGTTCTCTTACAGTAGGGAAGTAATTAATTCTCGTTATTAACGTCTTGCAAGATCAGAACTCGAGCCATCCGATAGCGCCGCTTGATACCACGTTTCGTTTGATTAATGGCCAATCTATCGTGCATGGAATAGCACCATATGGCACTGACTTGCAATGTGATGTTAGATCTTTGTACCCTTCCCTTTTCTTTATATAAATACTAAAGCGAAGACAAATCGCTTAAGACTAAAAATATGTTGTTAAAAAAATTTTTTAATCGATTAATTTAGGATCGATAATATTTTTCTTCTCCTCGTAGTTAATACGTCACCTTAAGTGAATACAAATACGTGTAAACAACGCGTCCTGCCAGGACAATAGCGTTTGGATCGGTATTTCTCTGGCAGAGCTATTACCTGATAATTTATGGGCTACGGGTCACGCCTCTTCACAGACGAGGATCGAGCGAACGAGCGTTCCGAAACCACCATTACAAAGAAATCAAAGAAAAGTTGACATTTTTCTATCAATTCTCAATCTCTCTTAAGATAGACGACTACGTGACATAGAATGAGAGTATAACAACAAAATGCGCGTGAAGAAGTTTGCGTAACCGACACTTTGCAGCCCATTGTCCGCGAAGTGTTATTGTTGCTTTTGTCGAACTCTCTCTCTTCAATTAAACCCCTCTTGGACGTAAAGTTGCTTGCGTAGGAAGAGCCGTAATGAGATTCGGAGGTCCCGAGGCGACCCGGACTTCTATTGATACCTTGACAATGAGCTTAGGAAAACAACCTGCTATCATCCCGACCACATCTTGTTCGAACTTCTTCTCATCGAAATAACGAAAATAAATCCGAAAGAGATTTTAAAATTGTATACGGTGTCAATTAAGGTGGCGAATGTGGAATGTTCCGTGGATTCTTTAGGATTAAGTTTTTTCGGCGATACATTACGCATTCATATATTCATCGTCGGGTCCTCTTGGATTCGGTGGAATCCGACGTCACGACATCGATTTGAAAGTCAACCATTGGTTTCTGTCGGCTTGTGGCCACGCAGATCGCGCTTGCTCGCCCGATAACGTCTCACTTTGAGTGCGCGAATAAATCCGGACGAAAATACGAGTCGAAGAAGAAAGCCGAAATCGGCGTTGCTTCTGAATTAGGCAATAGCCGATTTATACGATTCGAAACGACGAGCAAAGTGCCACTTGAAAATTACCCCATTGTCTCTTCTTCGGATCCTTTTTGCACGATTTATCTGTGATTCTTTACTTATACGATATACCTTCGCACATTTACAAGACAGATTGGTCGTTATCCTTATTTTCGTTTTCTTTTTTTCTTTCGTGGTTTTTGGAAAGATGTCTTTGAAAGGAAATCGGGTTGGAAGTTGGATCGGGCGTCGCAGTTTCAGTGGAGACAAATGCGCCGCCCCGCGACCGCGCTAATGAATTTTAAGGGGCCCTCCCGATTTGCACACAATGTGCCGTCGGGCGCAAAGCAGCGAGAACGGCCGACGCCGGAATGCGGCTTAAACGGCAGCAGTCGGCGTAATTAATATCCCACTTCGGGGGCCGGCCGAGAGAACCAATTACCGCCTCTTCTGGCGCGATTTGCAACGCAGCAGGTCGCGAAGTCTCTTCCGATCCCGAACAACTACTAACCACAGAGTTGAAAGAGGAACAGAAAAATTTTAAAACACTCTCTCACAGGTGCGCGCTCAATAGACCGGGTGAAACAAACAAAAGCGTTAGGATATTTCCTGGATAACCATGACAGGATAATTATGGGATATTCGTGTTTTCAAATTTTTTTTACGTTAATTAGTCTCGGTTAATTTACCAAATAGTTGACATATTAAGAGTTAATTGGCATAGAAAAATAAAGGCGGTATTTAATTTAAGTTATTGGGCGTTTCAAGAGATATGGATAATTTAAGCTGCATTAGCGTCGGAACGTCTATTTTTAACCTCTTCAATTCGCGCGCTAACGATGCCTCGTATTTGGAACGTTACGGAGTCGCAAAGTGAAGAACCCGCAAGACTCGATTGCCTTCCATTAATCTTTGTAGGCTATCCATAGGCGAACTGTGCGTCGATTTTTGCATCCCGGCGGCACAACGCCGGAATTATTACCGACATTTATATTAAGGATGACGGCCGCAACCCCGCAGACTCGCCTCTTCGCGTTATTTATTTTTCAACGGGGCTTGTGTCTTCATCTTCAGCTTTCTTAATGAAACGTCACTGGGAGGCATCGAAGTTATCAATCGCAAATCCCATCGACTGAAGATCAGAATAAATCGAAAATATTCTTCTTTAATTTTTTAGTTTCTTAAATATGATGACATTTTAATTGAAATTTCAATGAATATTGTGATCAGTTGATGTATGTAACACCAAGCACCCCAAAACACAGCACTTTAAACGTTTTACTGTACAGTTCGGTGAAAAACCTTGATTTCTGACATGACTCTATTGAAATATTATGCTCATCGTGTATTGGTTGTAAACGTGAACAAGAAATGAGGAAATCACTTTTCGCGATTGTAACCTCAAACAAGAAGGAACAAGTAAGACAAAGCTGGTATCCGCCATGCAGTGCATGTAAAATCTTTGTAAATTCATTCAAAAAAGGATGGATAGAATAGCGAAGAGAAATCATACAGGTGGCAATACAGCTTGGGAAGAACAAAAGTTGGGTTCGTATCCAAAAAGTCAAATATGATTAGTAGAAATTCAAGAAAAGATTTGTTTGGATGTTGAAGAAGGATGTGATCAATGTTATGCGTTACATGAAGAACATGATGCGATTATAGAAAAATGGTGGTTCAATCTACAAGATGAAAAACCAAATATTTATGAATATTTTTGCATAGAAATGTTACAACATTGTACACCTTATTAATAGGGGGGATAATATTTGTAATAATAATGGTAAATGCAAGGGGAGTGGGACTCGGCAGGGTAGCAATGTGCTTGCACATGTAATGGGTGTGATAATAAGTTTTACGAAGCTTGTCGTGATTATAAGAAGCTTTTATGTTCACCTTATCCTATATATTGTGATGAACCATTTACAAAAAAGAGTTGTGAAAAATGTGCGCCTGGTTTAGATATCAACGAGTGTGCTGGACCTAAATCAGTTTACACGCCTCTCCAATTTTGCGTTAATACTGATAGATCTTATAGATGCCTTGAGTGTGATAAAGTTTATACTTGATGCATTGGCTCCTAAATGTGTTTGCGTTGTGTCAAATCTTGTTTGAAATTGAACCAAGTTGACACTATGTATGTGGTAAATTCTTCAACACTGAAGAAGGATTTTATCTAGAATGTTTTGGGTGTACCATTAATGCTGATTTCACATGCAGCCAATATTCGTTGTTTTTTACATTGTCTTGATCATAATCAATAAAGATTTTCTAAACACACTTGCCTTCTTCGTCCAGCATCCCTGGGCAGGTATAGTCTACGAACTAAGGCTCGAAAATAGAAAAATCTCCGCTTTATTCAAGTCTCTATAAGATTATTAAGACTGAGAGTCCACAGTACTTATTTAATAATTTTAAATTCTTATCATCACACGAGCGTCCCACTCGTTCGCAATCGGACTTAATTCTTCTATTCCCAATACATCATACGAATTTATACCACAGGTCATTTACGCTGTACGTCATATCCCTCTGGAATGGTCTCCCCATGGATATTAGAAACGCTCCAACCCTGTCATCTTTCAAGACTTGTCTTACACATTTCCTCTTCTCCCGTCAAATTGCGATCTTGTAATATTTTACTTCCTTTTCTTCTTTTCTACTTTCTTTCCTATGTTCCTTATTCACCTTCTTTCTTTTCTGCTTTGTTACTCTGTGCATTTCTTACACTTTTCTTCCCTCCTTTTTGTTGTTTGTTTTTTTTTTCTTTTTCGCTTTTGGTTAATTATGCGTGCGTTAATTACTTACTATTCTGTATATCTGGTGGTATCATTGTAATATAGTTTAGACTGGGTCGATTGGAAGATATCGTCTTTGGCGATAAATCGTTCCGTTTGTCAGAATTGAATTTATGATTTGTTTTCCACTGTCATTGTTATAATCATCTTTGCTTTTTTTTTTGTTACACTACCGCCGCTAATATAGGATAATTATAATAATGTACAATTTTCCTTTGTTCTTTTATGGCAATAAAGTTTGTTTATTATTATTATTATTATATTCCAGCTGACTGTACAAAAAGGAAGCTAACATAAGCATTGCAAACGTATTAGCAGATTCTATTTTTGTATCTAGCTAAACCCAACCCAACTCAACTCAATCATCTTTTGTTCTCCTGAACCACCAAGAAAGTATTACTTCGGAGAATAATATAGTGTAATATACAATGTGTTTCATGAGGAATGGTACATATGTTAATATGCTTTAGATTTGTTCATTTTAAACAGAAAAGTTCCTAAAACCATGTGCTCAATTCTCAAAGGTAACTGAGATACAGCCAGTTAATGCGTAAACTGATTTATTTAAATGCGTACATAAAATATCGAAATTCAGACTTTAAAGGAAGGGTTCGAATATCCCACCACCTAACTCGATGCACTTGGCTGATTTCTTGAAGATATCACGCACTGTGCTGCGTAATTTATCCAGATGTGCCTTGATTCGTGCAGCACTGGCCGTAATACGAGCGATTAGCTCATCACGCGTGTTTACTTTTACTTGATAAACATCGCTTTTCGGCCATCCCGATATTCTCCTGGCAAAGTCTGTTGGTTCCAGGTGTTGTACTGGTTGAACATGGAATGGATACAAGCCATGAGTATGTAATGTTCTCCATACTTTTACATGAGAAACACCAAGATGAGCAGAAAGTCTTCTTGTACTGCGTTCTACCGACTGAAGAATTTGTTCAACTTCATTCAGAGTTTGCATACCTGTGCGTAGAGATTGTGTCATCAATGAGATTTATAAACGTCAAGATGAGCCACCATGCGGAATTCCCCATAAATTCGATTATCTGGAAAGAATTATACATGAAGAATACCTGGATTTTCATAACACCCAAACCAGAGAAGGTTGCTATATCATGTTCTGGTACACGATAAGATGTACTATTAAATTCAACTGGTGTACTACAGATCTCTCAGAACTGCGTTATAAAAACGAAACAAATTATACTAGCACACAAGAGAGATAACAGTAATAGTATACCGTAATAGCCAGTTTCAATCACCCCATCGTACTTCCAAGGATCATCTCTGTAAAAAGACTATGAGTATTGCAAAACTATCTAAAGAAAAAGTCCAAGTGTTGTACTGGTTGAACATGGAATGAATACAAGCCATGAGGACGCAATATTCTCCATATTTTTACATGAGGAACACCAAGATGAACAGAAAGTCTTCTTGTACTGCGTTCTACCGACTGAAGAATTTGTTCAACTTCGTTCAGAGTTTGCATACCTGCGCGTTGAGAATGAATACTTGTACTTGGAGCAGACCCGGTTTCATGCAATCTGTTGAATGTTCGAGTAAATGCTGGTAAAATTGAATCTGGCAGTACTCTGTTAGGAAACACTCTCCTATAGTCACGACGAGCAGCAGGTGTATTTCCATTGCAGAAATCCTAACAAAGCACTATATCAGCATATTCTGCATGAGTCAATATGTGTGACATTATCAATAACTTAATCGACATGTCAACGAAATAATGTTAAATGTCAAATATTGACAAATGACTGTTTCACAACAACCGTGATATCAATTTATGCATTAACTGGCTGTATCTCAGTTACTTTTGTGAATTGAGCATATGTTTTTAGGAACTTTTCTGCTTAAAATGAACAAATCTATAACATATTAATGTATGTACCATTCCTCATGAAACACCCTGTATATTATATATCTTCCTCTCTTCTCTCTCGCATTCATCTCCATCCCTTCGAGCTCCAAAACGCATCCATATGAATCTTTGCTTGACCTTCCCTTCCCTTTCCTCTCGATCGGTTTAGGTTTTCTTCCATTGTTACGTCATTACCACAACATATATACTCGGACGAAGGGTGGATAGTATCCACCCTCGTCCATCGTCGTTGAACGTTTCCGCTCGTTCTCTTTTCCATATCTCCCTTGCTGGATCCTTCTAACACTCACCACCCTTCATTCAAGCTGCTCTTCGTCTCTTCGACGTTACAGGGTACATATAAATTATTAACTTTTTGCAATGTTTTTATAATTAGGTATACATACTCGGTTGTGGAGTGGTTAATATCCACCCCGTCCTCCCTCATCTTCTTCCTCCCGCACCGTCGTCTCCTTCAGCCCTCTCCCCCGCAGATCTCGCTCATGCCTCTCCTTGATGTTCATAATACCTGTTACCATTTCGTTGACTATCGTCCACTTCTCTTCTTTGTCCAGCAGCAGGGCGATCATGGTTTCTTTGAAATAGGTACTTTTTGAAAACCCCATTTCCTGTCAAGGCTTACGTGTGGTAGTAATTTACTTCTTCCCACTCTCTCGTTATCCAAGGTTCTATCTGTGTAATCAGTGTCTTGATCCAGCTGTCGCTCTTTGACCACCTTGCCATCCTGTCTCTACTTTCCACCTACTTTTCAGCTATGGCTTGTACAAATCTAACGAGGCCAGTCCATTTACATATGTCAATCGATTGCGGCTACTTTCGTATTTTAGGCAACGCTTCCACGTAGATACTATGTATAGAATCGCCGACGTCACAGCGGTTGTAAGGATTCTTCTCTTCCTTTCTTTAGAGCCATCCAAATTTGGCATAAGTTTTAGAAGCACGTTGCTCATAAGAGTTGCCTTGTTGGAAACCTCTTCTACGAGCTTTGTCATACTCATGTCTTTGTTGAGATATACACCAAGATATTTCACCTTCTCTCCGATATGGATCTCCTTATCTTCCACTCGCAAATTCAAATATTTTCATTTTCTCCTTTCTTACAGTAATACTAGTTCTGTCGTCTGGGCCGCGATGTTCAGCCCCATATCTTTTCACCCAACCCAAGATAGAATTTGACTAAATTTGATCAAATTCAAACCCATCCAAAAATAAATTTAACACATCTACATTCAATGTAACATTCAAGTCAACCCAAAGCAATATCCAACCTAATCCTAAGCCGATTTGAACTTAACATTGTAGCAAGCTTTACCCAAACGAATAAAACTCAAACGTAATCCCATGTTCACCTGAACATAGAAATTTTACCTTGATGACTATCAGTGCAGAAGGAAAATTCTGTTGATAATATTTTAAGCGAATCATTTACAAAGAATTATTTTACGTTCGGTAATAGCAAAGGAGAAAGGTATCTTGAAATTAGGGTCGCGTGGGTCGAAAGCATATGAGATAACGTCTTGAAAGCGAGGCGGGCCGCGCGCTCGTAAATTAATTAAAACTTTAATCGGGCTGTCTTCTTAATCTTAAAACACGTGCATTTACTAAAATTGCAGTTAGATATTCCATAATACCCATGTCCAATGGTGATAACGCTTAATTCGATTTGACGTCCTTAACGACTCGATAGAATCTCAAAAGGACCACCTTTACTTTTTATCATATAAAAGTCAATTTGTGAGACATTAACGTTAATAGCAACGTTGATTATATATATATTACTTCTTAAATAAGATTTTGTTGTGTATGTTGTAACTTTTTGTTTTTATTGATGATTTAGAAGGGGGGAGGCGATAAACGTGAACGACGAATTACAAATCCGCTTGGATCTCGATGGGGCGTTTAATTTAATCGAAACGCCGGCGCGGCTCGCATGTAATTTAATAGGACGCGTCGCCGGCCCGTAAAGAACGGCGCGTCGAGTGTTTAACTAGTTAATCTCGGGGGGAAACCGCCGAGTATCGCCTTTCCGAGTGGTTCAACCGCAGAACTTAAGTCTCTTTGGCTCGGATCAGTTTTGCTGTGTACCATCTTTTTTTTAACAAGTCACTCAATACCAGTTTAAAAAATAACGAGACTTGTTAAAAAATCGAAGAGATGATTGTTATTGCTTTCGGGTTGATTGCGAGGAGAAAAAGAAATGTTTCAAGTCGAAGACGATTAGCAAAGGCATATATTCAAACTGTCGCGTATAAATACGTTTGTTGCAATCAGTTGGTATCTCGTAGCAATCGTCGATTTAATTGTTCAATATATATGCGTGTAAGAACTAGTTTTGGGGTCGGGAGGCAAAGTGATGGCAAGGCAACAGGACAGCTTCGTGAATATGTATTAGATAATTAAAGGTGGTAATCTCGGGTCGAGCTTATCAACGCGGTCTTTCCCTATCTCCTTGAGTGCTCTTAACCTGAAGGTGAAGGTCGAACGAATACTAAAAATACAAATAGGAAAAGTACGAATAATATTTTTAGTGACGGGAAGAGAGTAAAACGTTCAATTATGTCGTCAACGTGGCCGGTCGGGCTGATCCAATATATTAGAACACAATGCACGTCCAGCGCGGAGGTGAATCGACACATTTTATTAAAAAGGGTATAATTAAAAAAGCCGGTCGCCGACGGACAAAGTCCGAGACACGCGCACGTCCGACCCGGCGCCAAATACGGTAAAAATGACGATGCTGCCGCTTCGAGCTCCTGCTAATTTACGCTCGGAATACGAACGATCGATTTACCCCCATAAGAACGGAGAAATGTTCTCGATTTTATGTCGCGGTTCCGAGAATCGCGCGCAGTTCGCTTTTTACGTAGCATAATATTAGCTTAATATTATTGGCGACCTTCGAGCGCTTTTTTACCTCGTTTCGCGGTTTCGCAGAAAACAACCGTCCGCCGTCGTCCGGGGGTCCTTTAGACGAGAGGAATCCCGGCGAGTTTCCGAAAAATTCTCGCGCGGTAATTGGTTTCTTCGTCGCTCTTGTACGCTGTCGCCGTTATTTATCGACGCGGCGAACGGAACAGGTCCCGTTCGCCAAAAAGTGACGAAAAAGGTGGTCGCGCGGGTGAGCGGCCGCGCCGAAAAGTAACGAGCGCGCAGAATTCCCGTCTTCAGCAAGTGTCGACAGTAAAAATAATGAGGTGGCGGCCTAAGTTATGGGCCCGGAGAGCGCGCGGGACGTGCGCCGCGTCCCGGTGCTTGTCGTCGCTTGCGAACTCCTTTTTTCCACTTTGGGATACAAGAAATGCCACTTTGGCGGCCACCATACTCTTTTCTGATGGGAACCAATGCATTTCCCCAATTTTAACCATCATCGCACCAATTTACAAACTTCCAAAATTATTGCTACCACTTAAACCAAATTAACCCAACAATACTTTTACAACCTTTACAATAATTATTATAACTCAAGATAAAACAAAAAATTCACTCACTTTTTTTTTCAACACGCTAAATACCAACGTACCAACTTAAGTTTGTCCATTATATGATCATAACCGCCAGATCGTCTATGTAACTTTAGCAAATATACACTGTCTCTTCTAGGTATATGTAAGTGTTCGTTTTGAGTTATTACCCAAAGAAATATGTACAACACTACAACTTAAGAAACTTTTCTGCGCATTGAATATTCCGCGCCAGCGTAAATTATAAATCTATTAACCTGGTGTAGTTTAAAATCTTCATTTATATATTGAGGCTTAATACACAAAACTTGCTTTTATCTCGGACCAATTTGTAACAAGGGTAGTTTTTTCTCCTTTAGTATGGTAATTGCGTTTATAGTTGAAATTCCCTTTTAATTGCAACCATTACACAAACATAAATCTAACATTTTGCCTACCTAACAAAACCAAACCCAGAACCAACTCCTTTTTATTTTTAACAACGTCAGGAAAACTCTGCTATCAGACACTCGTCTTGGGATCTTAAGCGGCCGGATAGTGTGGGGTTGGGGCCCATGATTGGATCCCTGACCCACTAAAAATCCCTTTTCTCGTCTTCCTCCGGAACCGCCAGCAGGCATTTCTTCGGAGTTCTATCAGACTTTTTTTCTTCTTTCACCTCTTCAGTACTGGTCCCTCTTCCTTCGACACCCCTTCGACAAGACAATTAACTTTTTGCATACTTAAACCTTTTATTCATACCTAGTTGAGGGGAGAGCTCCGACCCTCTCACCTGGTCTCCATTACTCATTGCTCTCTCCCGGCCTCTCTCATACTCCTCGTTTATGGTGAGAATCTCCACAATCATTCTCGATAAGACATTCCACTTTCTCTCGCTAGCCAGCATCTGCTGTATGACATTATCAGTGTTTAAAATTACCCCGAGTTCGTTCTGGCACTTCCCTCTCTGTTTTTGGAATTTTACACACACAAATGCAGAATGTTCCGCTGTGACTATCTCCCTGTGTCTACCTTAATTGTCATCGTGGGTGCCTTTTCTCTTCCCTGTAGAACCACCACTTCGGTTTTATGTGCCGCCACTTTGATCCCCGTGTTACTGAGCATGTGAGATACCTGGTTCACCGCGTATCCGGCTTTATCCTCAACACTAGTCCTATCCTTTCCTGTTATTATAAGCGCCAGAGCATCTGCATATGCCACCATACCGACTCCAGCCTCCATCTCCCATCGCAGAATCTCGTCATAGAATATATTCCAGAGGGTCGGACCCAAGACAGATCCCTGAGAAACTCCGCAGAATACTCTTACTCCCTCGTCGTGGGAAAAGTTTCTCCACCTGTTCTTTTATTATATCTTCACTGATAGGCTTCCTTTTTTAAGTTTAAGTTTTTTCAATGCAATTAGGTAGGCTTTACTCCATATAAAAACCATATATTAGTTTCTAACTTACATTTATTTATATAAAGTCGTACTAGTTTCGGGTTACCCCATCATCAGCGACAACTATAATGAGTACAAACCATAAGATAACATTCAAAAAAGTTGGTATATCAAGTTAAGTGTTTTTTGTATACAAATTTTTTTTGATATATAAAAAGTAGAAGTTAAATTAAGAAAACATATAAATGTTTAAAAAAAATTTACAATTAAACCAAAAAAACTTAAAATTAATCTTAGATTAAAACTTCTGTAGAGAATTTATAGAATTTACCCCATATGTCTTCATTTAATAATAATAATTTTATTGGCAAAAAAGAATACTACAATGTAAGTAATACATACTACCATAAAATAACTAAGTATAGAGTTTGCCAAAGGGCATTTCCATCCAATTTATGGCGTCCTGGTCTTCCTGGAAATCCCAAACACGAAAAAAAAAAGAAATATATAAAAAAACAAAATAAAGTATTAACAAATCAAAATTAAATTCAAACTGAAACAATTATCGTGGCCGATAAGTAAAAACGAAAAAATATAAAATATGAAGGGCCTAAACAAATAAAAATTAATAAATGTCCCTAACGAACTAAAAAGAAAAAAAATATATATACCCTACTTCCTCGCACAGTCTTCTCAAGCTTTCCTTTTTACTATTCTCTATTAATCGTTTTAGATCACGTTTAATTTCCTTGTGTTTCTTCATTCTTTCTTTTATTTCACTTTTTGGAGCTGTTTTTCCTTTTAATCTTAGTATTATCTTTCTAGATGCGTTATATTCCTCCGCTACAGAACCATACTAACCCAATGTAATGCAACCCAACCCAACTCAAAACTCACCCAAATCAACTCAACCCAAACCGCAATTAGGTTAGGTAGACAATATGTAGATTTATGAAAAAAATTGTGTTAGGTTGGGATTAGATTGCAGATTGTATTTGGGTTGGTATGAGTAGAGAGCAGATAGGTTTAGGTTGGGTTGGTTCTGCTTTTGGTTGGGTTAGTTGCTTACCAAACCCAAGCAGATAGGTTTGGATTTATTTAGGTTGGCTTAGTTCTGGGTTTGATTGAGTTAGGTAGGCAACTAAGCCAACCTAACTTAATTTCATTCCCACTTGATCGTAACATCTCGGCAACACAATCTATTGCAAACGTTACTCATCTCCACTCAAATCAACCAAAAAGTAACCCCAACCTAACACCACTTCCGCAATAAATCTAACATATTGTCTACCTAACGCAACCTAACCCACAGCTATCTACTCAAATTAACCCAAAAATAATCAGTAATCTAATCCCATTCGGATTTGATCCTAACATCTCGGCAATATAATCCAACTCCAACTTAACACCATTCCCATTTAAATCTAACATTTTGCCAATTCAATTCAACACATTGTAATAACTTAATAAATATTCTTCTCTACTGAGTATTGGGAAGATTGGTAAAGGTGACCAATTAATAATTAAAGACTGTATCGTTGTCTTAACTTCTATTTGACTTCTTTCAACTATATCTACTCCCTCTCTTACAATTAATTACATACTGCTAACGTAGCACAACAATTGCTAACCATATTACTCCTAACCTACTTAATATTAATAGCAACATTACTATTAGTCATACCTTACACCTTCCCTGCTAAATTAAAAAAAATTGTTTTGTTTATATAATAATAATTTTTTTTTCTTCCTTCTATTTTCAAAATTAACTGTAGAGTCTTCAAATAATCAATACTTTAACATCTCTTAATAGCTTACATTCTTGGGCCATCTTTCACCATATTCTTGTTTCTATTCTTTTAATAGCGATGCGCATCACATTTAATTTCACTTTTAATTATAAATCATTCTTCATTATTTAATTTTCTACATTTTCCTTCTACATAAGTTAAAAAGTTCTGTCAACGACGCATTTATTGCTGACGCTGATCCAGAATCCAATTTTTGAATCTTCTCAATTATTATTTTTTTTAAGGATTAAAGATTATTTACTGGCATATTTCGCGTTTTTAATCAATTCACCACACCAGGGTGATCAAGTGTTTAGTGGAGTATTGGATTAAATTCCTTGGTATCATTTTTTCGTTTTGTTTTGATGATAATGATGATTGAGGTAGTCGGTACGATTTAACGTAAATAGATATTGTTGATATTTGTAAATGAATTGCTTCTTTGTAAACATTTGTAACCGTGCGCGTGTCGGATTCCAAATGAAACACATCAGCATATTTTCAAGAACTCTTTGTAGTATTTTCTGTTAATGTTTTTTTTTCTATCTTCATCCAGTCAGTAATTGTATAGTTTGATGATGTTGATGGTGAATGTGGTAGCAGTGCAGGGCTTTGTCATATTATTTTAGGTGAAAAATATCGAGTAATTGACATTCTTCGTGTTTTCGTTCTTTTCTTTTTCTTCTTTATATATTTTTTTAAATATAATTAATATATTTTTTAAATATAATATTTTTAATAACTACAAATGTTTATAAAAAATCACTTTAACTCTCAGTTATTATCAATTTTAGAGTTTATGATTCAATGGTCAATTCATGGTCCATGAAGTTTTTGCACAGAATATTCTTCTCTCCAAGCGTTTTCTAAGATTTTGTAGCAGTCCAAGATTTTCTGAACCAATGTTGATTCCTTGCATTACTATCTCATTGGGTATTTTACAAAGAAACTTTGCTGAACAACAAGCACCCAAATCATGGGCAAAGGTAATATCTGGGAAACTAAAGCATCGGCTTGTTTGAAAAATTGGAAACATCTCTTTTCACCTATTTCCATGAATTTTAGGTTTTGCTGCAACAAGTTCATCTCCTTGAGTCTGCAGCTTAGCTTTCTTCTTTGTTAAACCCAAATCTTTATTGAAAACTGCTTTCTTATTCTTTTCTTATTTCATCTTGGTCATCAAAATTGACGCCGATGTCGCATGTGGACAAGATTTTATCTAAAGTTGAGGATCATAAACGGAAATCAATTAATTTATATGTTTCTATACTCTATTTTTTAATTTGGAGGATTGTTTTCAAATTGAAGCGGCAAAAAGAAGGGTTCTATTGGTCAGTGCAGGACTTTGTCATATTATTTTAGGTGAAAAATATCGAGTAATTGACATTCTTCGTGTTTTCGTTCTTTTCTTTTTCTTCTTTATATATTTTTTTACTTCTTTATATTTCTTCCCTTCTCCATATTTCTTTTTCTTCTTTATATTTCTTTTTCTTCTTCATATTTCTTTTTCTTCTGTCTTTTTAGATGTTAATTAAGCCGCACAGGCGGGCGCGCTTGCCATGTAATAACTTGATAAGTGTTCTTTATTGAGTATTGGGAAGATTGGTAAAGGTGACCAATTAATTATTAAAGACTGCATCGTTGTCTTAACTTATATTTGACTTCTTTCAACTATATCAACTCCCTCTCTTACAATTAATTACACTATACTTATACTAGACTTACTGCTAACGTAGCACAACAAACCTTGTTATGTTCGTTGTAATAACCTTATTAAATAACCTTATTACTCCTAACCTACTTAATATTAATAGTAACATTACTATTATCTGAAAACTACTGAAACCAACACAAAACAAATCTCTAACCTAATCTAAACTCTGCAGCTCATCTCCAGCTCATTATTTGGGTTAGCTTAAATATTATCTCATCAAGTCCTTCTTACTATATATTTTTTTGCAGCTTTATCTGTTCCTTTATTGCAGTATTATCTTGGTTTGTTAGAATAGAAAAAACTTATAATCATCAAATCATTCAGTTCCATGGAAGAATTGTATATGTGTGGTTTAAAGATTATAATTTTTTAATGTTGGTGTTTATTGTTTGTATCATCAGTTGCGAAAACAAGGTAAACGAGGCGAAAGCTGGTCGTCGTGACCTCCACTCCACGGTACTTTTGCCTCCCGTAATTGAGCCTGGAGAAGACCGGAGCGTCCGTGGAGCGTCGTCTGCGGACGCCGTATCGACGCCTACTATCTCCGGGAACACAATTATAATTAACCATAAATAACGGCGGCCGCGTTTCCCTCTCTCACATGTTGCAATGATATAATCGGGCTGTCTCACGCTGATTTACCGGCGCGGTCAGGTGGTTAATAATTAAGGAATATCGGCTCTCTTGCTCCCAGTGCGCGCCGTTGCGGATGGTGATTTACTTGCGATGCCTCTCTCTTGAACGCGCCGAATCTGCGCGTCGTATCGCAACGCGCCGCCGACAATTAAACGACGCCTTCGGCACCGTAAATCACGTGCTGAGGTCGCTTTTTTCAATCGTCAAAAAAAGAAATTTGGGGCTTTGTTCTTAATCCAGAATGAAGCTTTTAGTTAGGTCGTTGCCTCCTACCGTTATGAATATGGTAAATAGTCGTCGATGAACCATCCCAAGTCCTAGGGCGTTACGCTAAGACGACGTGATGTTTTAATTGTAAGCCCCTTCTGTGTCAGATCGTCTTTCTACCCGATGAGATTATGTCATATCGATAAAGGACCGAATACTTTATGTTGAACGCTTCAACGCACTAATACTTTTTAGATCAACTAGCTTTCTCCTTCATAACCAGATTAAATTTCTTTTTTTTTTTCATAAATACTATTTCAGCTATGTACTAATATCTTGTCAATACAAAGAATACTTTGTGAAATTGATCTAATATATACCCTACATAATCTTATATGACAATTCAAAACCACCTCCTTAAAGTATATTTTTTTAAGTTTTAACATAATACCGGGCGGAATTCAAATTGTACTCGCCCCGATAACAATGCTCCTTTAATAAATAAAACATGCGGCCGCACCTCGCATTATAGCGCAATTCGCCGAGTATATTTTTTAGGTCTACGCTTTAGTTGGAATACAATCTCAAATTGAATCATCAACCCGCCATTATTACCCGGAGGAGTCGCAATTTGTAATGGCACCACCGATCCTCTATCGTCGTCATCGCAACGCTCTCTATAGGGAGAAACCATACCGTCGACGAGGGGTCGGGATGCGTAATAGCAATGCTAAACGGATGCACCACGCCCACGAAGACGTCGATCGTGTTCTAACCTGTACTAATATTCGCCCCAGTGTGGGTACCGCGTACATGTATAATTTTGCCATTTGCGTGCTGCCCTCGAGCTATTGAATTTATCCTGGAGGAGTTGCTGATTTTAAAGTTACTTAATACCAAACATTTGTCATCGATGGTAAATATTTCGTTTTCGTTAAGAGACATTTAAAAATCGTCTAATTGGCCTTCGAAAAAGAGGGCCAACTGTGAGAATTGCCACCGCGCCTCGCGCATCGTCCGGCATCTCGCAAAAAAAAACCGGGAGATAATTGGGGCCGCCGAGATATGCCGTTGTTGAGGGGGGCAAAAACCTGCCGCCCGATTTCGGCCTAGAATACACCCGACATTCCCCGATAGGTGGCGTTATAAATATTATTTTTTCCGCGTCGACCGAAAATTTCGCGGCCGGAATACGCTAGTAAATCTGTCGCCAACTCCGGGACCGTAGCCAGACTACAAAACAACCCATCAAGCTCACTCTACACTTTAAGATTAAAACCAAGCTTTTCCCACAAATTTTCTTAATTCTCATCTTATTTGAGTAATCGTTTTCTTTTTGTACTCAAACGAATTTGTTACAGAAAAATTTTTTTGAGTTTATTGAGAAAATTTATTTTTAAATAAATTTCAAATGGATGCTCGCCTTAAAAATTCAACCGCCCATACACAGCTTGTTACGTGGGCCTCAGACGAGAGTGAAGGGAGTGGAGGGAACCAGTGTTGACTCGCCGCACGCCCTCGCGCTACTAGCGACACTTGTGGCTCCACCACGAACTACACGGCGAGTAGGTGACCACAACTTGACTATTAGACCGCCACATCCTGTATGGTACTACAAAGCAAAGAACCGCTCGATTCATTATTCCTTGATAGACGCATTAAAAAGTATTAAAGCGTTTCCTAAATTCAGAAAATGTTCTCAAATTTATTTGGTGATTCTCCTCGATCTTATCTAATGTCCCACCAGGAGTTTATACTGCTGTAACCGACTACGTTACATGCGAATATTTCAAACGATACAAGGTTGGGATACATGTCCTGCGTGTAAATCCTTTTTTTGTGCGAAATATGGGACGCGATAACGTGTGGGTACTAATTCTCGAGCTCGTGCTATCGTGGTTTACGATGGTGTTTTGGTGTCGTTCGATAAGCCTGAATCTGTTGACGTGAATAACTACAAATGTTTATAAAAAATCACTTTAACTTTCAGTTATTATCAATTTTAGAGTTTATGATTCAATGGTCAATTCATGGTCCATGAAGTTTTTGCACAGAATATTCTTCTCTCCAAGCGTTTTCTAAGATTTTGTAGCAGTCCAAGATTTTCTGGACCAATGTTGATTCCTTGCATTACTATCTCATTGGGTATTTCACAAAGAAACTTTGCTGAACAACAAGCACCCAAATCATGGGCAAAGGTAATAAATATCTGGGAAACTAAAGCATCTGCTTGTTTGAAAAATTGGAAACATCTCTTTTCACCTATTTGCATGAATTTTAGGTTTTGCTGCAACAAGTTCATCTCCTTGAGTCTGCAGCCTAGCTTTCTTATTTGTTAAACCCAAATCTTTAATGAAAACTGCTTTCTTATTCTTTTCTTATTTCATCTTGGTCATCAAAATTGACGCCGATGTCGCATGTGGACAAGATTTAATCTAAAGTTGAGGATCATAAACGGAAATCAATTAATTTATATGTTTCTATACTCTATTTTTTAATTTGGAGGNTTTTTAAACTTTTGACTATAATTTTAACACCTAATTTAATTACCTTAGTTGTACCTGATGACGCTTATATAAGATAAGCGAAACACGTGTTGTACAGATTGAAATAAAATAAATATCATTGTGGAACAAAATATTGGATTTATTCATTTCTTAACTATCAATTTTAGAGATTAGCTCCTTTTCTTCTCAGTTTATGATTCAAAGTTGGAATGGTCCATGAAGTTTTTGCATGCAATATTTTTCTCTCCAAGCGTTTTCTAAGATTTTGTAGCAGTCCAAGATTTTCTGGACCAAGCCTGAACCTGTTGACGTAAATAACTACAAATGTTTGTAAAAAATCACTTTAACTCTCACTTATTATCAATTTTAAAGTTTAGATTCATTTCTTCTCAGTCATGATTTAAAGTTGGTATGGTCCATGAAGTTTTTTCATAGAATTCAGTTCAAGATTTTCTTTACCAATGTTGATTCCTTACATTACTATCCCACTGATATAAGAAACATGGCTATTTCATAAAGAAACTTTGCTGAACAAGAAGCACCCAAATCATGGGCAAAGGTAATATCTCAGAAACTAAAGCTTCTGCTTGTTTCAAAAATTGGAAACATTTCTCCTCTCTTCACCTATTTGCATGAATGCTAGGTTTTGCTGCAACAAGTTTTTCTTCTTGAGTCTGCAGCCTAGCTTTCTTCTTTGTTAAGCCCAAATCTCTAATGAAAACTTCTTATTTCATCTTGGTCACCAAGATTGACGCCCAGATCGTATGTGGACATGATTTTATGTAAAGCTGAGGATTATAAACGGAATCCAATTAATTTATATGTATCGAGAAAGTAAAAATACGTATTTGAAAAGAATGTGACGCTATAAACCAAGTCTGACAATGGTAATAAAATATAATCGATGGTGTTTGAACGTTATGCAATAAGTTCATAGCAGGAATTGGAGTCCGGACTGTATAAATCAAAAAATAGAAACTTCCTAGAAGGAGAAACACCGTCTTCTATTGTGCGCAACCCAAACAATACATCACTCGAGGAAAACGGCCGAATCGAGCCGACAAGCAGCTCGCATGCTCCTGCCCACGCGGTCCCACGAAAAATACAATTGTTATCCGAAGGATTATCATAACAATGCGTAATAATTCAATTACCGTGGCAGCGCGTCCAGAGCGGCAGGACGAAGGACGAGAGTACACGCACCTAAATTTCTCTCCGGTTTAATAATAGTACGGTTGGAAGTTGAAAAGTTGGAGAGCAGACACGTTCGTTTCTGCCAACCACCAGAAGAAGTTGAAGGTAGGTGTGTCCCGCGGAGCGATGTAACGGCGACACCACAATGCCGATACACGGCGAATCGCCCAACCGGCGGAGGTGGACCGTAATTACCTACTTAAGATAATCTGAGCGGTGAAATACGCCGAACGGCCGCTATTTTTGTGTTAAACCGTACACAGAGTTCGTCTCCCACGTAAAAGTTAAAGGACGACTTCGGCGACGTCCGAAGACACCTAACGTCCTCCCGACAATGCCTTCTTTATTTGGCCCTTGTTTATGGACACATCGAGCGAGTCGCGGAGGAAGGAAATTCTGAATCCTGAATGACAGTATGGATGCAAAACACGATCCGGCTGTCTTCTTCGGAGGTACGGGCAATTGTTTATGCGGTCTCAAGACGACTCAATCAATTGCGCCGGTCCGTCATGAAACTGTCCGGTTTCATTCGCTCATTTGGCCTCTTATAATATGTAAATGGGGCCACGTCGCGTCGTCGGGTAAGACGAGGTGTTCCAGCCTTCGGGAGAGAGAGGGCCCGATAGGCATCTGCTGACTTAGAATCTCTTTGCCGGACGCCGTCGAGCTCTCCGTCGGAGGCTCGCCGCCGATACGATCGAGTGTCATTACAATAACAAATAACAACAGAAAGGCAACGTGTTCGGCCGCCGGTCCGGGCATAAATAGCCCCACGGAGTCGCCGGAGCGGCCCTACAAGTGTCCCTCCATGTACGACGTGGGGAATACGCTTGCAAGAACCAGAATACTAACGACCCAAGGAATTTTCACTATTAGAAAAAAGTGTTTAAAAAGTTTAGCGTAATACGCACAAAGGTGTGTCTTGTTAAGGAGGAATTTGAAATCGCGAATCCACAGATCTTTTACTATAATAACAGTAATCAAAACCGCTGGCGATAAATCGAGCTTTTTTCATTCGATGAGAGTCCAAGAGAACTTCTCGAGAGAAGGTTGAAAATTGGATTTACGATTTCGCGTTTGGCGCAAAAACCGGAGGACAATTTCATGCCCAAATTATCGTCGGGCGCGCCATTGTCGTCCGACCGACTTCGTATTGTTTGCGGGATCGTTTTCCTCAATTTTTTCCATGGCCGGCTGCGATCTCGCGGCTCGGTGCGCAGGCGACTAGTTTTTGCGCCCGTCGACGATGGCAGCAGGAGATACGGGACATAAACAATGCGTTGATGGCCTGGACGGCCATCCGAAGACCGCTCACCGCCGCTTCCAGATCTCTATCAATAAATTGGTTAATTTAAAAATATTGATTCACGAGAGCTAGGTCGATCAATTTTTAATCCTTTACTCCGAGTTAACTGAAATTTCACGTAAAATGAGTAATTATCTTCAAAGAGAAACTAAGTAAAGATCTTTCATCAAGAGAACTGTGTTTAAAATGGTAACCCGAGGATATTACACTACGTCAGTATCTTGACGAAATCCATCTTAATGGCGCACGGTCGTCAAGAGAATGCGCAGGCGATACGTGGGTTTGCGCATCTCGAAATAATTATCAACGGGCCCGAGGTGATCTTGTCCAAGGCCACCTCGACACGGCACGTACCAGAGAAGTTATGCTCAGGAAGCGAGCGTGAGAGGGTTGGTACGATTGTGAATGAATGCGGAAGCAAAACTTGCCATACTAATTGGCCGATAAATGTGCGAGCGCGATTCTCGACGACGCCAAAGTTGTTTCTCTCAGCTGGCGGCGTTGGAGGAGGAAGAAGAAAAGGACGACAAAGATTAATTGGGGCGAATCGTCGCCAATTAATAACCAGCCACACGGTGATTAATGCTGCTGACGCCTTCGAGCGCAATTATTGTCGTCATTGTGGCAGTCCTGATTGATCTCAGTCGGGCCCGGTCGGTTGGCAAATGGGCTGACAGCGAAACCAGCTACTGACGAGGTCAATGAAGAAGGAAACTGTTCTTTTTTGTATTCAACTTGTTTCCTGAGCTTCAAAGAAATATATTCGATAGAAGAAACTCAAGAACAACAGCCAGCCGGCGTTGCGTTCGTGTTATTCTTTTTCGCTTCACGACGCCGTCTGTTGTTTTACGCCCGACAGATGGTCCGTGCACAAATTAGGATGGAAATGCGCGCTAAGTTGTGTAAATACGTTGACGTGACCGCGCGGACAGGACGAAGAGATAAAATCTGTTCTCGTCGGTCCGTCAAATCAGGAACGTTGCGGTAACGTAAACGAGGTGCGAACCGGCCCCCAATATTTCGCAAGGTGTCGTCTGCCACGTTCTTTTGGCAGCCTTTCCGAGAGATAAAGATACCGTTGTTACCGCCTCGTGACATTACGGAATCCAAAAACGAAACAAAAATCCTCTCGACGCTCGTAAATTATGGATTACGGACCAATTAAGGTGAATTACGAAATTTTTAAGTTTCATTTTCCTCGGATTAGACAGGATTTGTGGTCGTCTTTTGGAGACAAATTGGTTCATATACGAGAAGAGGGTTAGTTGTTGAGTTGCCGCCACGTCGAGGTCAGATTTTCTAATTAACACTAACGGTACGTCCATGATTGATTCGTAAAGCCGCAATGGCACAGCGCCGACCCGCGGCTTGAAGAAAACCTTTAATCATTCCGGTTCATTAACATGCCGTTGCGCAACGCGGATTTGGATCCATGCCCGAGGCGCCAGTTCAAGATCTAGAATAAACAAACGTAACAGCAGCCAACATACGGGAAAATTATGGATGATATGGACGCGTGACAAATTGCAAATGGGGCAGGGCGCGGGAAAGGCAAACTTTACCATTGCAGCAGGAGTAATAACGGCTTTGGGCCGGAAAAATCTGCCACGCCAAGTCTACCTTATGAATTATACGCTGTCGACGTTGGAAAAACGATGGAATTAATTATAGAGCAGACGTGGATTACATACTTGTACACACACAACCTAAAGAACCATCTCGTTTCATGTCTCTTTAAACCTATCAGGAGATAAATTTTTCTTTGCTTCTCAATCCATTATACAATAATATACAAAGAATAAGAGTCGATAATTAACTCCAAGTACACGTCTTGAATTACAAAATAGAAGATTGATTTGTAATCTCAGCTTTTTTGTTACACTCTCCCACTCCTTCATTTCGAGAGAACCGAAAACCGCGTCAGATGAAATTAGTGCCCTATTGAAGGCAGTTTGGTTTATTGCCAGTCAATCCGAGGCGTCCTCTCGCGGGACAATCGCTTTAATTGGCCACTTTCACCGGCAGTGGTGGTTCGATTAAAGTACCAAGAGAAGAACCACCTGGCGCAATTAGCGAAACGTCGGTCGTCCTCGAGTCGAAAGGAAGAGTCGTGCGCGGCGCGCATCGCCTCCGAGTACAATTATCATCCGCGCGTAATTAGTCGTTCATTTGCATATCGCGATGCGCCTCAATTAACGGCTCTCCAAATCGGAATTGGAATCGCGTTCTGAAGGATTTCAACCTCGCCGGAAATCGTACTACGACATTTCGATCCATCGACGATTGGACAACGATTTGCTGTGCGCCGGTTATTTCCGCGAGCACCGAGTGCGCACTCGTGACTCGCGAGCCGCGATCGTATCGCTGTTATTGCCGGTGATATTGCCGTAAATTCGGAATCGCATGGGAGAACCATTTACCGGAAGCTTTCACCGCGATCGCCGCCCTTTGATACTACGATGCCGCAAAAGGTTACTGTACTCGACGATTACTATTTTCTTATACTACACCATTCCATCACTTATTCGAATCAGCTCAGTAAAACCATATTCTACAAACCGTGCGACGACAACAACAAACTATTACCCTTGTTTTTCTGTCTACTTTACAACCTGGTTTTGTCCATATCATATAAGAAAGTTAGAAACTTTTGCATACGGCAATTATACAGGGTTTTCGCAGTGTTTGGGGGAGTTAATGGTTGTGCAAAGATGTGATCTACAAAAGTTATACAGTGAATTTCACTTAAAATTCGATGTACAAAAATATATTTCCATAGAAACCAGGCCGTACCTACTTACTTTGTCCCACATAAAATGGAACAAGTCTGAATGTTTCTTGTTCTAGGTGTAATGTTAGTTCTAGTGACAGTGGTAGGTAGCGCTAGTTAATATAAGATATCACTATGTTGCATATTTTTATTGAACTAAAACTAGAACTAACACTAGACCTAGAACTAGAAACATTCGGGTTTAGCCATCTTGAGAGATGTGCGGTTAAATCCGAATGTTTCTAGTTCTCAGTCTAGTGTTAGTTCTAATATTGCACTCTAACTAGAACTAACACAAGACCTAAAACTAGAATGATTCGGGTTTAGCCTGAGCTAGGGCTGGACTCAGATCACTCACCAGTAATTATTACTATAAATAACAAAGTATGTAACAAAGAACTCTTTTTATCGCTAACTAATAAATTCACTAATTGGAATCTATTTCAACAAACATTAGATACTAAAATTCATCTTAATGCTCTTATAAATCAAACGTAGACATTGACTAAAAAGTAGAAAAGTTCTTATAAGACATACAAAACGCAGCCTGGGCCTCAACACCTATTTTAGCACCATTGCAGAAAAACGGAAAGCAAGAAAGAAATGGCACACCAATAGAATTCCTAGTGATAAAACTAAATGAAATGAAATAACAGCCGAATTAAGAGCATTAACAGACAGCTACAAACAATATAATATTCAAAATTACTTAAAAGACCTTACTGACGATGCCAGTACTGATTATTCTCTGTGGAAGGCAACAAGAAAGTTTAAAGTTCCAAAAACACATACACCTCCAATTCGAAATAGTAATGGAAATTGGGCTAAGAGCAATCAAGAAAAAGTTAATTTGTTTGCTGAACATCTGAAAGAAACTTTTACATCAGACAGTCCAACAACTATGTTAACCAGTGTTCGTAGTATAATTCAAAGTGATCAGCAGACTAATATATCACGTGGAAGAATGAAAGAACTGTACTATGAAATACAAAAACTAAATATAAAGAAATCAGTAGGCTATGATCTAATTAATGGAAAAACATTGAAACATCTACCAAAACGGGCGATTACAAATCTATTACACATAATTAATGCTGCTTGTAAACAGAAATACTTCCCAAGTATATGGAAAGTTGCTGAAATAACAATGATACAAAACCTGGTAAACCCCTCACAATGTTACATCATATAAGCCAATTTCATTATTACCCTTACTATCAAAACTATTTGAAAAATTACTATTAAAAAGACTAAAACCTGTCATAGAAGAAAAAGCCCTAATACCACCAAATCAATTTGGGCGTCGGAATAAACATGCAACAATAGACCATGCATAGAATAACGAATACTATCGAAATAGCAATGAAAGAAAATAAAGTCTGCTCCGCCATATTTTTGGATGTTGCACAAGCTTTTGACAAAGTCTAGTTAGATATTTTAAATTAACGGGTGTTTTTTATAGAGGTATAGAACTTTAAGTTGGCAACACTTTTTTAACTGGAGTGATTTATGTTTAGTTTGGTTTGGCGGATTTGGCATATCAACATGAATAGACAGACGCCTGAACAACGCTTCCAAATTGTGCAAATTTATTTTGAAAATCATGGTTCTGTTCGAAATACGTATCGCGCACTACGTCCATTTTACAATCAACATAATCGTCCATCAGAGGAATTTTCTCGTCCACTTGCACATTTCTTTAATTGTTGAATTAAGTGTTGAATTGGAAACCACTTGTTCATTTAGGCTGGCAATATTTCGGTTGTTTTTAATAAACCGGTTGATCTCGTATGTTTCCACCAATTTCATCAGGTTGCTCTTTTTCNTATGAAATACAAAAACTAAATATAAAGAAATCAGTAGGCTATGATCTAATTAATGGAAAAACATTGAAACATCTACCAAAACGGGCGATTACAAATCTATTACACATAATTAATGCTGCTTGTAAACAGAAATACTTCCCAAGTATATGGAAAGTTACTGAAATAACAATGGTACAAAACCTGGTAAACCCCCCACAATGTTACATCATATAAGCCGATTTCATTATTACCCTTACTATCAAAACTATTTGAAAAATTACTATTAAAAAGACTAAAACCTGTCATAGAAGAAAAAGCCCTAAACACTGTTGGAAATAATTCACGAGCACACCCTGTATAATCTGAACGCGTGAGTCTAGCGTAATAAAATTTGGTATGGAAGTAGTACTAAAGTAGTGTAACTTACTCTCACATGGAGAGCGGCACAACTCTGCTGGGAGGAGAAACATCAATAGCGAGAGTATCCCCCGTGAGCTTCGCGTACCATCGCTACACGACGTTACATGGAGTCTATAAGTTGCTATATTGTAGCAAGAGGGATGGCCAACCATGCCATCTCAACTCGCCTCCAAAGCTCCTCAACGTTAGCCGAGGGGGCCGGATAACGTAGAAGTCTCCGACCGGTCATGTCCCAAACATGTTCGATCGGATTCAGATCCGGACAACGAGCTGGCCTAGGAAGCATTTGTATACGGTGTTCTTCCACAAAGGTCTGTACAATACGCCCGATGTGTGTTCGGACGTTGTCGTGCATGTATACCAGACTTGGGCGCCGCCGAACGTAGGGAAGCACTACGGACCGTAGCACCTCATCTACGTATCGTTGACCCGTCATGGTCCGCTATACACGCAGCAGACGTGTACGTCCACCATGTGTAATAGCACCCCATACCATAATGCTCGGTTGTCGGTGGATAGGGCATTCTTGCACGCACTGCTCGAGTATTACTGGTGTGTTACTGGAATCCGCTGTATCGCACCCTCGTGTGCTGGGGTCGCGCAGGGCCATCCCGGCCGCGGCTGCAGGTACCTATGTCCTACCTCAGACCATTCTCGCTATGCCCGTTGCACTGCCGATAACGACCGCTCGAGACAACGCGCAATTTCACAGAATGATACACCCTCAATGTGCATACCCACAAACATTCCTCGCTTAAGTAACGCGATCGCCCATCCATTGCGCACAGAGTACGATAACAATGTGGTCCATCACACCACACTAAAAACGACCGGTATTTTCTATCCACTTCGGTCTCCATAGCGACGGAATGTTCCACTTGGAAGGGCGGGTCAGTCAACAATGCCGCGACGGAACAACTCGAAACTCGCTGAATAAACTCGTCTACAGTAAAGCTTTGTGCTCCGCAAATATTATGGATTTATCTTCACGCATTCAGATTATATAGGGTGTGCTCGTGAATTATTTACAATAGTGTACCAACACATCAATTTGGGCTTCGGAATAAACATGCAACAATAGACCATGCATAAAATAACGAATACTATCGAAATAGCAATGAAAGAAAATAAAGTCTGCTCCGCCATATTTTTGGATGTTGCACAAGCTTTCGACAAAGTCTAATTAGATGTTTTAAATTAACGGTTGTTTTTTATAGAGGTATAGAACTTTAAGTTGGCAACACTTTTTTATCTGGCGGCCATTTTGTCAGTTGTCAAGTGATTTATGTTTAGTTTGGTTTGGCGGATTTGGCCTATCAACATGAATAGACTGACGCCTGAACAACGCTTCCAAATTGTGCAAATTTATTTTGAAAATCATGGTTCTATTCGAAATATGTATCGCGCATTACGTCCATTTTACAGTCAACATAATCGTCCATTAGAGGAATTTTCTCGTCCACTTGCACATTTCTTTAATTTTTATTACCATTTTTTATCTTTATTTTCGGGAAAGGATCCTTCAGACATTTATACAACGGTGTTGAATTGGGAACCACTTGTTCATTTAGGCTGGCAATATTTCGGTTGTTTTTAATAAACCGGTTGATCTCGTATGTTTCCACCAATTTCATCAGGTTGCTCTTTTTCAAATGGTGGAGCAGCTGTACATTCTTATCTTCATGAAATTCATGGTCATTAAATATCAAATGACTCCCAAAATTTGACTTAGAACCGTTTTTGTGTTCTTTTATTCTGGTTTGTAAACTTCTTCCGGTTTCCCCTATACAGTTGCCGAACAAGTATCACACTGTAGCATATATACCCCATTTTTGGAAAGTAAAGGCGTCTTATCCATGTTGTTGACTAGTATGTTTTTTAGTGTGTTTAGTTCACACTGTCAAAAGTAACTTTTATTTTAAATCCCGACATTACATGGCGATCCTGCTAGTTGAGTGCAGATCAGAAGGATCCGAAATTGACAAAGATCAATAAAGTGGAAAAAAAAAGAAAGAAGAAAAGAAAAATGAAAAATGACATCTCCACGATGTCGTTTACGGATGAAGCCTACAAACAGAGAGCAGAAGAAGCAATTCAACAACTATTATTACTCGTTTTAATTATTATAATTCTACTGGGCGCTACTCTCCTGCTTACGTTAGTATTCATTTGGTTTTTCTGTAAAAAAATATACGTAAAGTCAAAAAGAAATGGGCTCAACGCAAACTAAAGAAGAAGTAATAATTGCTCAAGCGGGTAACAGCGGAGGATCTACAGCAGCCGCCGACCCATTTGATAGGAAGTACCAGTGGCGTGAAATATGTGTTGTTGTGCTGGTGTGTTTTTTTGTGTATGCCATTGGCCGTTGTTTATATCGTCGTGCGTTTTATAGTGTTAGAACAAGAGTTCAAGAAGAAGTTAGGAAAAGCCGAGATGAACTGCGTGTAGCTGAGTCGCAGGTGTGAAGAAAGACAATATTACACTTTTCCAAGCAAAACTTTGCCTTTCCAAATTACCCCTGTACTACTAAGCTATGTTGCATTTTATATGGGATAGTGCAAGTGCATAGTAGTTTAGTAATTATGATTACTGCATTCTTATATGAAATTGCCGATATACCGTATAAGTATAAGTAGGTGGAAAAACAAGGGTAAAAGTTTATTACTGGGTGTTTTGTTGCTGTCATGGCACGACTTTTTCTACAATAGATAACAAAAGTTTTGCAAACTTATTGTTAAAAAATTCTAATTTTCATCACCTTCGTTATTCTGATAGTCTTGAGAGTGCAGGTCCAAGAACGTTTCGCGCCTCGTTATCGAAACGGCCGATCGGTTAAGATACGATCGGCACACGAAATTCCGGCGGAAAAAGAGAGAGAAGCGAGAGCGAAGGAGGGCCGAACGAAAGGCAATTATCGTAAATTGATTTTCGGACGTACGATTTTAATTTAGAAGCAAATAAATTGCGCCGCGACCGAAGATAGCGATCGGTTCTTCGGCCGTGCCGCCACCGCCACCACATCCTCCTCCACCTCTTCCACCGCGTTGCCGCCTCCGCGACAACGTGCTGTTAATGATGATGGAGGGGGTGATTTCGGCGCTAACGATGCCCTCCGGATTCCCTAATGGTCTCGATTCTCGCGCTTCTGGTCGACCAAAAATCAAAAGATTTTTCAATCTAATTAATAATTAATCGAAGTAAACGTTATTGTTAGATTATGAACATCTTATAGTTGGAGGATTAAAAGTTTTTGACCTCCACCCGGTTGGAAAGCGTCAGATAAGAGATCCGAGATTGTCATTGATCTCGAAGATATTTTCGGTATTCGATAGCAGTGGCTTCCAACAGAAGAACGTTGCCAACGAAAAGATAAGATCTGGGCATGCCACGAGAATGACGAGCAACCGTCAAAATCGAGCCGGGTCCCAGACAACACAATGACACCGGTTCGGATCGAAAGAAGAGAAGGTATTTTAGGTACCGTAATTGCGCGTGATCGATACGAAAAAACCCTCTTCGTCCCGGACTCTGAACTCGTCCGGAGATTTACTACAAATGAGGTGCCACGCCACATTTATAAGATGGTCCCGCAAAATCTGAACAAACTACGATTGGGGCACGAAGAAGAGGTCCTGTACTCATTGTCCTCTCGGTTAGGGAGGACGTGGGCAGGGTCTTCTTCAGAGAGGTGTGTAGTATGCGGGATTCGCCACACAAGGAGAGCTTCTTAGATGTTATCTCGCGCGGTAGCGGTGTCACGTGATCCGACAATAACTCACACGCACAAACGGCAAAAGCGAACCTGCTATTGTTGTCCTGGAGGCTGCATGTTCCGCCTAAGCATTGTCTCCGAGGCTTTGAGTTAGGACGGGCGTAAATCTAAGCTTAGAACGGGCAGTAAGTACCACCGAGTAAGGTAAAAGAATGTTGAGGATCTACACCACTTTTTTTTATTCGATCTATTCGTAAAAATCTCCGAAAATGTTTTTGTTGATTCTAAACACCGTTTGGATATTTAAAGTGTTAAGGAATTCGCGAGATTACCATTGTATAAGAAGAGCACGACAAAACAAGGAAGAGCTTTCCCGGTGAAGACAGGTCGCGGACGATGACAAAAAAGAGCGACCAGTAATGATTGTAGACGTGTTTTCGTACGGTATTTAAGCGAACGGGCGAGCGACACGCCAACAATGGAGACAAGCACCGGGAACCTGCCCATTTGCAAACAATGGCACTTCTTCGGCGCTCTACCACAAATAAATCTATCTATCGGAAGACGTGCGAACCGCGAAAACAGACGCCAAGTACCTAATACAATTAAAGATAAAAACTTAAATATGTACTTAGTTCAACAACAAACCTTTTCATTTTCATCCCATATATTATTTTGTTTTGGTCATTACTTGAAAATTGTTTTGGTATCTCAAAAAATAATAGTTAAACCTTTTGTGGTGTTTTGTAGTTTGCAATTTGCTAGTGAGAGAGAAGAGGCGTTACCGGTAGATACCGATAATTATTTTCCAGGCTGTATATGGGTCGGCAATCAGATAAATCGCGAAGCGAATTGGACGCAGCCGGTGTCGATTTCAATAAAACGAGCTAAAAGCCGAAGTAATTGATTTCGAACGGCGGCGGTTGAGAAAAGCACAATGGGCCCGGCCGGGGATAGAAGAAGATACGCGCGCACGTCCGAACACGTCCTTCGGGTTAAAAGACGCGAGGAGTATGACGTCGCGCATGCTGTCACCGTTCGAAGAGATAAACCCGCTTTATGCGACGACTTTTATGCCGACGTAATTGTCGAGATTATCCCGAGAATTTACGCTGGGTAGATACCGACTGAATGGGTTATGGGGACAGATATTAAACCGTTTGAGATTGCCCCGCGTAAAGAAGCCACCCAATGTGCAAATTTAGTTCCAGCCTCATTAAAATAAAGATGAATTGTGGCCAACTTGGAATTTGTAACCGTCTCAAAAAAGAAAAGAAAAGAAGAAGTAATCGTAACGAGAACAAGGCCTCCGGTTTGTAATTCTTAAAGGCTTGCCAAGGAGGGCAATAAATACGGGTCGGTTGTTTGTAGAACGTACATAATCTGGCGTTTAGCGTACTTGGGGAAGGTCCCGGCAAATGGCTGCGTTATATCTCCGTCGATCATCTCACTTTTTACGTTGTCGTCGTCGTCCTCGTCGTCTATCGTTGCGGCCAACAAAATGCAAATCGCATTTGCAATTTAAATGTTCACCAACGGCGGATGCAAACAACGATAAATCATAACGCGGCCGGTGTTAACTGCTTAATAACCGACGCGTTGATTTATGTCGCGCAATGCGCCCGCCGATTAATAGAAGACCCCATCTTAAGAGTTCTCTACGATGAGCTAAAGGTGGTCGTCTACGACGTCGTTGTCGTCGGAAAAAGGTCGTCGACACGCAATATGACGCCCCTTCACCGCCTATACTCGTAGAAGGGTACGAATCTCGCACCACGTGAGGCTGTCAATCAACGATGAGAAATTGGCCAACCCTCCACTATCCAGACGCCGATCTCTTCACGTTTTACTCGCGGCGACCTGCGCGAGACGAGTTCAACACGACGAACGACGCGTTCCGACACGCCCAACGAACGAGATTCAGTTTGGATACTGTGTGCTTGTGATGGGGAAAGCGTCGAATGGGGAGGGACCTTAGATAAACACGAGTTGATTTTTTGGACGGTCATTTACCTTACAACAACAAGTTTTTATAAGTACATACTCTGAAAATGTGTGGTCGTGTTGATTTTTAGTCTCTAAACTGAATGGCTTAAAGGTGAGTTTAGACATGCATGGATTTAGTGGCGCCAGTTAAATTAAATTGCATGTGTAAACATTAACTGGCATGCAAGTTGAAATCATGCACGGCATGGATCATAAAAGTCTGCAAGTCTGCAGTGATGACAAATACGTGCGCCAAAACAAAATTTACGTGTGTAAACAAATGCTTGCACAGCGGTTTTGTTTCGCCAGTTTTTAGTTAGATTTTCGTTTCGGTTGAGGTCCTAATTTGTGTTTATTGCAGTTTATATAGTTTATTATGGCTAAAAAAAGTGGTCGGCAGAACTGACAATCAAATTTCTTGAAGGCTATGAATCTTATCCGTGTTTATGAGATGTATATAGTAGTGCTTATCAGAACACAATCCAGAAGAGTATCAAAATTTTGCTTTGTCATTCATAGCTGATTTTTATAGCTTTGCATCTTCTGCTGCGAGTTCTCATAGAAGTTTTGCAGAAGCACCCAAAGTAGATCGACGACTATGGTTTAACCCAGACACGACCTTTTCGTCGTTTCTGTTTCTGTATTTCTTTTGTCTTTTTTTCCACTAAAAGTTTAGCGACTATTTTGCATACTTCGGAAAGTTCACTCGACATATTGCGCACTGTGCAATACACTTTAAAAATGAACTGGCGCAACTACTAGCGCCACTAAACCCATGCCTGTCTAAACTCACCTTAACTGATAGAAATCTGTTAAAATTTCTTAAACAATTCGCATCCAACAATAAATTCGAGAAAACATCGAAGTCTATTAAAATTCTATTACTCATCTCTTTCTTAACTTTCAAGTCCGTGTGTAGTCTATTTCGTTAATTATTAGATCCATCTTCAATCCTCTAATCCTAAATCCAAGACTTTTTTTATTATCAATATCGTATCCAATCAGCAAAAATATGAGAGGAAGTTTTTTCCCTCCTCTCTGCCCAGCCTCTTTCTTCTCTTTTTGATTTCTGCTCAATATACTTCCTATTACTAATATGTTCGAGTCTTGCAGTTCACTATTACTTCTCCATTATTGGTTTAACGACTTTTTTCCAGTCACACTTCTCTGTGCACCAGTTCAGTCTTGTTTCCAGCCTCTGTTCAATCTCTTTCTTCAATTAGAAGTCTCTTTCCAGTCTTAAGCCTTTCTGCCTAAACTCTTCCTAATTAATAATAATAATTTATTGTCTCCAGAAGATTACAATATTAAAAAAAAGAACATTACCCATCACTAATCTAAATCCTAGTCCTTTCCCCAGCCTCTCACTGTCTCCCTACGTCTCCTTGTCACCACCTCTCCCATCCATCTTCTTCCCTCCGCCCTCTCCCCCAATACCTGTCTCCTATCTATCACTCACTCATTACATTCCACCAGGAGATGGTGTAGAGACTACCAGCTCTCCCCACACAGCCTGCACCCCTCTCCTCATCTTCCATCCAATATCTGTTGGCTCTTTCTTCATTTCCACACTTAAACCTGGCTACTAATCTCTTCCTCTCCGTCATCAAGTACTTTGATAGCCCCTCTACTACAATTTCTTTATATTTTGCATTGTAGCTGCTTTTCCTTATCGCCGTCTTTCTCTCTTGCATTCCCACATCCCTGTCCTCTTCATTTGTTCCCTGACTATATATCGCAGGGGCTCCCTAGCCAACCCCAACAGCCACCTCCAGTACCTGGTCTGCACATTCTTTAAGAGCCCTTACTCCTTCCATCCCCATATCTCCACCCAATACATCATTACGCTTTTTATCAAGCTCTCAAACATTAATTTCCTTTTTCCCACATCTTTTCCAAAAATCCTCCCATCTCCAGTCGTCAGTTTTCCTTCGACCCCCTTTATAGAACTTCATCATATTCGTTTTGTCTATGTTCACCTCCAAATCCTTCCGTCTAAAATACCATTCCAGAGGGCGTATCAATGCCCATAAATTAAGTTTTTATTGGTAAAGAAGAAAAAGAAAAGTGGAATGGATTTTTTAAATTTTCTATTTTCGAGCAAAACTTTCCAATTTTTTTTTAAATATAGTAAGACTTTACTATATTACTTTCCCGTATTTCAGTCCGTCTCTCTTGCATTCCCACATAACTGTCCCTGCTCTCCAGTTGATTCCACATCTCAATGCCCTCCTTTCTTTTCCTGTTCACTTCTTCCGTTGAATAGTCCACGTTTCTTCAGTATTCCTCCCTTTCTCGCTGCCCATAACGACTTTTTCCTGCCTCTATCTCTCTGCAGCACTCCCCCAAAATTTTACAATACACCCTTCTATCCACCCTCTGCTCAACCCGCCTTCACCTTCGCCTTAATTTCTTTCCTGACTATATATCCCGAGGTTTCCCTAGCCAACCCCAACACCTACCTCCAGTACCTGGTCAGCACATCCTCTAAGAGCCTTTGCTCCTTCCATCCCCATATCTCCACTTCATACATCATTACGCTTTTTATCAAGCTCCCAAATATTAATTTTCTTTTTCAGCCAACATTCTAATATGTCCTCCCTCCTTGTTGTTCTCTTTAAATCTGTACCCCAAGTATGTGTACTCCCTCACTTCCTTGATCACCCTCACCTCTCATTTCCAGTCATCAGTTTTTTTTCGACCCCCTTTACAGAACTTCATCATTTTTGTTTTGTCTACGTTTACCTCCAAATCCTTCCGGCTAAAATATCTTTCCAACGACCGAATCATTGCCCTCATCTCAACCGCCTCCGTACGTGCATCTTCCTTCTTCCAATCATCACCTCCTCCATCTGTCCCCCGGCCAATCTGTCTTCTATGTCTGCAGTGTATAAAACAAAGAAGACGGGACTAAACGGACATCTTTGCCTCGATCCCCTTGTCGTTCAAAACTGCTCTGTTACCTGTAAACTTTTCTTTATTTTTTCCTTATTTCACCATTATCAACTTACCCTTTATCGCCCACTCTCATTCTTCCCTTTCTAGTTCTTTTCCTGGACTTTTTCTCTCTATCCAGTTTCGTTTTCCCTTTTCAGTCTATTATCAATCTTTTTGTTCCTTTTCCAGTATTTTTCTTCGCTTTGTAATCCATTTCTAATCATGTTCTTCGCTGCCTAGCTTCCTTCATCACTGTCCAATAGTTGTCTTGTATACTTTCAGGTATATTTGTCGATCTACTATCTTTTTTGCTATTATAGCTCCTTTCCAATCTCTATTCAGCTCAATTTCAGTTTCTCTTGTGTTATTTGTGATATCCAGATTTAATCCATTCTTGGTTTTACACTTTCTTTCCAGCCACCTTTTTTGTCCACCAGACACATTACCTCTTCCCAGTCTTTGTTAAATCTCTTTCTTCAACTATAAGTTATTTTTTAGTATCACGCCTTTCTGCTCAATTTTTTTTGCAGTATCAGCTGAGATAGCTTTTTCTAGTGTGAGACTATGAGTTCTGTGTGCCATTTACAATAACAACATTGTTGTACAAAACAGACAATTAACTCAAAAATGATTTTGAATCCCAACTCTTTGCTATCCGTCGTGAGCAATCTTCTTCACCCCAGATCAATGATATATGGGTTGCAGAAATTCTGCATCTTTCCTATTTAGCCATCAGCTTACCTAAAATATCCACTGATCTCGTCATTCTCAATGTAGAAAAGATTTTGGTAATGGTTACATCAAAGTCATTGAAATCTTTTGTATTCCATCGTTTGTAATTACTGCCTTCTACGTGTGGTTAAAGAAAAATTTGCTTTGAGAGTTTTTTTTGCTTTGGTCAATATTAAATCAGAGTGTAAGAGATGCTTTATTCTTGAAGCATCAAGAAACTTTACAACCTTTCTGCCGTCCTCAATGCAAGTTAAACTTAGATTTTCCTGTACATCAATATCTTTGTTTTTTTAATTGTTTTCAGTTAAGTTAATTAAATTAGACCACCCAAAACTTAGCGTAACAAAATAATGAACGGAAAAGAAGATTTGGTAACCCGCATGTGAAAATAGTCGTATTTAAATCTTTTAAAGTACCAGCAGCACTTAAAGTGAGAAAGAGAAAGAGGTTTTTATCGTACAGATATAATCTTAATTGTTAATTAAATATTGAAATAGTGTTGGATCGCGTATAAATCTAACGGGGCGCCGGGGTAAATGGCGAAGCCGTGTTATTTTTGCGTTTATCGGCGCGGTGGGTGTGCGATCTCGACGAAATAACGTTTTTCTCGGATGCAAATCGCGGCTAAATATGGATCGTTCGCGCACGACATGTCGTAAATACGGGGCCGTTTAAACCGGAACAGTCGATTTTTATCCTTTAAATTAAACCGGAGGCCCCTCAAATCGACCCCTCTCGTTCGGCAGAAAGAACCGCGAAATATGCATAAATCTGCGTTCCACACGGAGACAGGTCGGTGGGCGAGGGTCATAAATACAGCACTCCCATAGGGCCGGACTAATTGAGTGCAGCGACACCTATAAACAAGCCGTGATTGCGCGCCGGCCCCAAGAACCCATAAAACGGTTTGTTATGAATATACGGGCTTCGCCCCCTATCGCGAGAATGGAACGAAAACGACCACTTGGGAAACGATTCCGAAAGGAAGAAGTCCGATTCGAAATAACGTTTGGTGGAGTGTTTTCATTTTAAAATTGTTGGATTCAGCAATATTTTAGTGTCTTAGATGGTGCTATGGGGCACACATCACCGAGGACGGTTTGCGACTCTTGAAAACGAGAAATTATTGCAATTACCTTTATGAGCGATGGCGGAGTGTGCTAGAGACTTGTTCGTAATCTATTAGGTGTTTCTCGAAAAGGACTTGGAATTTTACAACTTTCCATATCTTCTTATACGCCTTTTTTATTTTCATTCGTGGTTTATGGTGTTGAAAAAAAAATGAATCAAATGAGTTTTGTAGAAATCGTCAAGTAGAAAGATGGTTTAAAATTTATTAGATTCGCAGCAGGACGCGTCGAAACGAGCGATGAGTCGACGACGGGTCTTCGGGCGTTAATTGGATGAGTTGGCAACGTCCCAAACTCGAGACGTTTCGAATCGGGCTCCAAGACCGTAACATCTTCTTCCTTCGTTCCCTTTCCAATACCAGCTCGTCGAAGACAATCGACTATGGCCCTTATATCGACCGCGTAACCCTTTCGCTGGATTTTATGGTATCTAGTTGACCTTCGGTTCAGAGACGGGGACGTTGACCACTTCTCTCGCAGCAGCAACTTGTAAAGCGAGAAGAAATGAAGGTCCAACTCTATCTCTTACCTTGTTTTACCACAGTCGACCTCCTCGAAACCGAAATAAGCGAAATATATTGCACCTTCGTGGCGTATTTGCATGCGTATGTGATTGCTTAACCATGTTCGAAATCGGTAGAAGTATCCCATTCGCGGATATTTATGGTACGGACCGTAAAGTTTTATGGACTGAGTGAGTGTGTTAAAAGAAGAAAACATAAACGACGATTCGAAAATGATTTCGTTTGAAAATTCAATAAGCAATCAGCCAAGTTGGTTGTCACGATCAATTAGAGATCGAATCGCGGCTCAGAGTCCCATGCTAATCAAACGTCCGGCCATTATTTTAATTAATAGCTCATTAGAGGCACGAAGACGCGGGCCCGGATCAAGATAAAATCGTCCCAGGGACGCCAGATAAGGAAACATTAGCCGGAGGGTGCGGAATCCTGGAAGATGTCAGCACACGATACAGAGGGACCACGTAAACTATTCCACGTCACGATCCCGGTTTTCGATACCTACCATTGTGAGGGGATGACACCCTAAATATGCACCAGGTAAATTGGTGACTTGGAAGAAGAGAGAAAGCACGAGAGTAATGACGGCCATTAATACGGAACACCGAGCAAAACGTAATAAATTAGGCGCTATGTAAAAATGTCTCGACGCGACCGCCATAAAAATGCCTCGACTCGACCGACCAACTTTAATCTTCCGTATAATTAAAGTCGAAAGCCGGACTCTCTGAATCGTAATCTACTTTAATTGCCCTCAAATGAAAACAAATGGTTGAACTAAAATTTTAAACCACTACCATAACCAAATTTAACTCATTCACTTTACAATTGGACCGCGTTATGCATCACTTTACTAAGCGACAAATAAACAATGTTGAGAAAAAAATGTGTAAAATTAAAATGTATAAAATTAGAAAAAAGTCATACTAAGGTGATCACTCTGCTTTTTATTGTCTAGACCTGGTTTCGAGACCTTGCCCGTCTTTGATAGACCCAACAAAGTACATTGTGCTACAATTCAAAAGCAACTATTGCCAATTAAAATTAAACTATCATATTAAATTTACATCAAATTTAAAATAACAGTACAAACATTCTAAATTCCAAATTCAAATTTGCAAAAGGAAGCTGTAAAATTCCCAAACAACATGGAATCAACTGGACTAGTGTGAGCCAGATATGGACAGTGGGGCATGGGGTGCGAGTGGTGCAGGTTTGAGCCGCCCCCAAACCCAAATCTCTCTTTCACTCGCACTTACAAAACTTGCTTATAGAAAAATTCGATAAATAAAGCAAAACTGAGGATGTAAAACAGGTTGGAAATAAGTCTAAAGTAGTAACTCAAATAGAAATTTAAAACAATGAGTAGCCATCGGGCGATTCCAAAGCGCAAAATATAAAGATTAGGCAATTAGAAGATCCGTGATTTCACAATACATAACGAATGTTATACATTTCTAATACAGGGGTTGGATCGGATAAATATGCAAAAGGGACAGTGGGGCATGAAAACTCAAATCTCTCTTCCACTTGCACTTACACAAGTAGTTTTTAAGTTTTGTCTTCCTTTCTTCTGGGGAACGGGTCCCTTAGGCATCCATACAATGATTGGTGCGATTTGTTCGTTTAGGCTAATCATGTTCGAGTTGTTTCTAGTGAATCTGTTTATATCATAAGTCTCAATGAATTCGATCAAGTTACTCTTCGTTAAATGGTGTAGTAGTTTAACGTGCTTTGTCTCATCAAAATTGTGATCATTAAAAATTAGGTGTTTACCAAAGTTCGATTTTGTGCTATTTTTGTGTTCCTTTATTCGTGTTTGCAGACTCCTACCAGTTTCTCCAATGTATGTTGCGGAGCAGGTTCCACATTATAGTTGGTACACGCCACTCAAAATTGTGATTTTCTCTTTATTGTTGACAAGTATATTTTTTAATGTGTTTTTATTCTTAAAAGAAATTGTTATGTCGTTTTTTTGGAAGATTTTCTTAATTTTGTATGATATTGTTCCTGGGAAGGTAATTGATCTATATGTGGTTTTCTTATTTTCTGTTTCGTTGTGTAGTGTACTTGTGCTTTCAATCACAAATCTGTTCCGGAATCTTGAAATTAACCTTTGTATGTGGTGTTGTGGAAAAGAGTTTTCATTAGCTATTTGTTGAATTATTAGGATTTCCCTCTCTAGATCTTGCTGTTCTAGATGTGATTTAAACGCTCTAAGTAGATAGGTTCTGAAAGCTGCCAACTTATTCGTGTTGTCATGGTGAGAATCGAAAGGAATTACTGCGTTGGTCTGTGTAGGTTTTCTAAATATTGTATATTTTATTTTGTCATTGGAACGTTGAAGTGTGAAGTCTCCGCTTCTACTGTGAAGTTTATCTTTGGGTGTAATTTGTTGATATACTCGTGGAGATTGTCAATTAGTTGTTCGTTTCTGACGAAAACCAATATATCATCTACGTATCTAATCCTCGTAATAATTTCACTTTTGTATGAGTTGATGTCATCAATCATAAACTTACTCTCCAGATCATCCATAAATAAATCGGCCATTATCCCACTTAGTGGGGAGCCCATTGGCACTCCATCGGTATATTGGTAGAATTTTCCGTTGAATAGGCAGAAATGCTGCTCTAAACAGTGTTTAAGTAAGTTATAGATGGATTGAGTCTTGTTGTCGTCTTTTAATGTTGAGATAAACGTCTCTCTAAAAATATGACTTCTCAGAATAGACAAGCTAAAACTATTGAAAACTGTTTGGTGCCTATTTATTTTTATCACAGAACACTGATGACAGCCATCACAAGCATAGAATCGGCTTGGTCAGTTGTTTTACGATTATACAGAATGTTTCTGTAAGTCCTGGCATAAATTTAATCACAAATATTAGAGTCAAAATGAGGTTTCGTGTAAAAATTTTTGAAGAAAATTATCTAGAGTTTGATTTTGTACTTTTCAACTGGTTTCTATTTTGTATAGAATTTAAATCTAACTAGTTTCGGCCTTTAGCCATGTTCAGAGACTCTATAAATAGATTAACTTCCCACATCCTATCCATTTTACAAACAAGTTTCTTGATATTTCTTTGTCTTTTGTTAAAAAAAATCACATATCAAAGTCGAAATCAGATTGTTAGTTACTAATTTACAAAAATTAAGTTTAAAAAGTTGTAAAATGAAATTAAGGACGAAGTGTTAAAACTTCGAAAATTTAAGAACGCTCTTTTTTAACAAAAGAATATTAAGAAACTTGGGAAAAATTCAAGAATCATCATGTCGATTTTTTTTTAATCAATGTGAAATGACCCAAAAAACACGTTAAAAATAAAAAGAAAGTGTTGAAAAGTGACTAACACTAGATTAACTTCTGTTAACAACCTCAATTTTGACATATTTGTAATCTTCATTAAAAATCCTTTAAAATGAGTACAAACACTGCATATTAATTATTGCATATTGATTATCTTCAATATTAATGAAGTTATGGTCAACTTCCGGTTAAGAATGGTTCTTAATTTTTATAAAATGTCTTAATATTTGTCACAAAAACACAAATATAATAAAAAAAAACAAATATTAAGGTTGGTATTAATATTTAAAAATTAAATTGCTATCTCCCTTGTTGCTAACTTCAGGTTTAATGTTTTTTATTCTAACTTTTTTGTTTCTTGAGATAAGTGCGTCATCTTTGGACTCATTTTAAAGAGTTTTTAATGAAGATGACAAATATGTCAAAATTAATAGTTGAAAGTTCGAATTTTTTGGTTTTTTGAGAGAAATGCTTCATGTTTGGACTCACTTTAAAGGTTATTTTATGAAGATTACGAATATAATAATAAAATTAAAGTTGACTTTAAAAACTAAACGTTTTTAACACTAATGTTGTTAAAGACATTTGTAAGGGCAGTTAATTGAGCCTTATTACCATTAAAAACAATCAAAATATCTACTATATCCTTGGTAAACAAGGAATATTTTTCAGAAAAGAGAGTTTCCTCAAACTTGTTCACAAAAATGTCAGCCATGATACCGGAAATTGGAGACCCCATGGGTAACCCATCGGTCATACGATAATGTTTGCCATTGAAGCTGAAGAAGTTTTGTTCACAAACTAACTTAATTACAGAAGCAAGACGAAAAATGTCTTTATATTGAACGTTATTAACTCTCTTTTTATTAATACAAAGGAAATCTTCAATTATGTTAATGCAATCATTAACAGGAACATTAGAATACAGATTCTTTATATCGAAGGAAACTAAAATAGATTTATTATTAGTTTTGACTGAAAAGTTGAAGAGTTTTTAATAGTGTACATAACCTTTTTTTGAAAGTAGTATAAGAATTTCTGTAAATGTTTAGCGATAATGTTCAGGTTTATGTAGTTTTATAAGAGATTTGAGTGTAGGAGACAATGGGTTCATTTGGGTAAGGAGATTCGTGATGATATCGAAATTTTGTATACTTTTTTTGCAAGTATTAATAAGTATCTTTAGGTTATTGTTGTATTTCAGTGTAGGGTCTTTGTTAATGTGTTTGATGTTGTTCTGTTCAAAAAATTCATAGGTTTTGGAGATATAAACCTCTTTAGGGATAATCGAATTATCGAATTATTCTTTTTGGTGTATCGGCACCTTCGTTATGTTATTCTCTCTTGTTTGATTGCAACCTCTGATGTAACTGATGGTAATTATTAGTTATTTATCCACCTTTAATTATAATTATGACACTTTATGTTAATTACTTTAGATGTACCTGATGACGCTTTTATGAAAAAAGCGAAACACGTGTAGTACAGATTGAAAATTAAAATAAAATAAACATCATTGTGGAGCAAAAGATTTGATCTTTTTGTCTTTTTAATTTACGAATAATTCCAGTTCTAGGTCTTGTGTTAGTTCTAGTTTTAGTGTAATAAAAATATGAAACATAGTGATATCTTATGCTAACTAGCGTTACCTGTCACTGCCACTAGAACTAACACTAGACCAAGAACTAGAAACATTCGGATTTAGTCCCACGTCTCTCAAGACGGCTAAACCAGAAGGTTCTAGTGAAATTGCTAGTGTAAAACTAGAACTAACACTAGAACTAGAAATATTCAGGTCCAACCCGATACTTTCTAGTTTTAGGTCTAGTGTTAGTTCTAGTTTTAGTGCAATAAAAATATGCAACATAGTGATATCTTATACTAACTAGCGCTACCTACCGCTGTCGTTTGTAAAATGGATAAGAAGAGAGATGTTAATTTATTTGTTAATCTTTGCAGATGGCCAAGGGCCGAAACTAGTTAGACTTAAATTCTATATGAAATAAAAGACAAACTTTTAATTTTATACTAACATCTAGAAAACTACACTGGTCCGAAATTGTAGGTTTATCTATTTTTTCTATTGTAGAATTTCTTGGTGTATCTAAGTGTCGTATCTAATTCGGTTCTTAGACGTATGATGCAAATCGGACTTGAAATTGTATAACGTGATTGGCGCTTAGCTTTATCCTTTAAAACAAATACTACCTCCGTTCCAAAATAGGTATCCGATTTGTATATTTTATTTCTTCCAAAATAAGTGTCAACTTTAAAAAAAAGTGAAATATAAGTACTACTATATTTTAATTTATTAACAGAACTGTATTAAATTATAATTGAACCAAATTTTTTATAATATAATTTAAATAAAAATTATAAACTATTTAATGCCATCCGTGCAGATTCAACAGCTTCCTTTGAACAAATTACATTTCTTTGTAATTGTCCAGTAGACCGTAATTTCTTTTTCTCTGTGTGAGGGATTTTGTAATTGTTACCTCCTTTATGAAGAATGGAGGACTCCATACATTTCTGCAGTGTCATAAAAACATTGTCTAATTTATATACAGGTGTATCATCCCATGCCTTCAAAACACCAGCAATTAATTCATCTATATTATGCATCGAGCTTTTATGTTGTATAGACTGAATTGCATTAAAAAAGCCTAAATCAAGAACATTAAAGTCAGGGCTGTTTGGTGGCTGACAAATCAAACTAATATTCCATCCATCAGCTGTTCCGGCCCGAATTACTTCACCATCATCTACACTACAATGTGGTCGGGCATTATTTTGTTGAATTTTGATGGGTATCTTTTTGCTACTCTTCAGCCACTTTTCTTTTATAGCTGGAATAACTTTTTTGGTAATCATGTCCACATAAATTTAACGACTAACTTCAACAGGTCGTTGTCACTAATGTCCCACGTACACGATTTTTAGAATTTCGTTTTGTTGGTTCTTGAGTTACAATAGGCCATAAGCCTATTTTACCATTAAATTCAGACTTTTTGTTGTAATCATATCTTGGACGAGCCATTGCAGCTAGCAACATGACTTTTGTTAAGAATCTTTTACTCTTACATGTTCGATGAGGTGTTTCTTCTTCGGGAAGAAGGTGGCAGTTTGTCTTAGTTTTGGTTATGTAAAACCATTTTTCATCAATATGAACAAACTCTAACATTGCTTGAAAATATAGGCTAGGTTCTTGTAACATACAAAATGCAAATTCTAATCGACGCTTCTTATTGTCATCGGTCAAAACAGGTTTCAATGTACTTGAAACTCTCTTTATGACTCCTTCCTTCAAAATTCTGTGCACTGTTCCCAATGACTCGTTAATATTGTTACAAGGACTGCGGATGGTTGATCTTTGTGCTGTCGAAACTTCGGAGATTTTCCTTTTTATACCTTCTCTGTCTTTACGTTTTCTTCCAGAATTTCCTTTTTTCTTTGGGACGACGTTAGCTGTACAATATCCGACATTATAATCCTGTTTTGCTGTATTCCAAATTCGGTTTATTGTCCGCGTATAAACGTTGAATTTGGTGCTTGCATTGAAGCAGGAGAATTTGTTCGATCCCGTTAGTAAACGTGGAAAAAGTTGTTCCTGGGATAGGACCAGGTTGTATTAAAACGGCAATTATCTTATTTCACCAATATTTCGCACATCGTGGTCATGGCGAGAGAAGCGGCGGAGATGAAAGATATGATAAAGTCATTGGAAAGATATTTTAGGGGGAAGGGGCTGGAAGTGAATGTGGGGAAGACAAGGATGATGAAGTTTTGTAAGGGNTTACGAATATAATAATAAAATTAAAGTTGACTTTAAAAACTAAAAGTTTTTAACACTAATATTGTTAAAGACATTTGTAAGGGCAGTTAATTGAGCCTTATTACCATTAAAAACAATCAAAATATCTACTATATCCTTGGTAAACAAGGAATATTTTTCAGAAAAGAAAGTCTCCTCAAACTTGTTTACAAAAATATCAGCCATGATACCGGAAATTGGAGACCCCATGGGTAACCCATCGGTCATACGATAATGTTTGCCATTGAAGATGAAGAAGTTTTGTTCACAAACTAACTTAATTACAGAAGCAAGACGAAAAATGTCTTTTTATTGAACGTTATTAACTCTCTTTTTATTAATACAAAGGAAATCTTCAATTATGTTAATGCAATCATTAACAGGAACATTAAAATACAGATTCTTAGTTTTGACTGAAGAGTTTTTAATAATGTAAATAACATTTTTTTGAAAGTAGTATAAGAATTTTTGTAAATGTTTAGCGATAATGTTCAGGTTTATGTAGTTTTATAAAAGATTTGAGTGTAGGAGGCAATGGGTTCATTTGGGTAAGGAGATTCGTGATGATATCGAAATTTTGTATACTTTTTTTGCAGGTATTAATAAGTATCTTTAGGTTATTGTTGTATTTAAGTGTAGGGTCTTTGTTAATGTGTTTGATGTTGTTCTGTTCAAAAAATTCATAGGTTTTGGAGATATAAGCCTCTTTAGGGATAATCGAATTATTCTTTTTGGTCTATCGGCACCTTTGTTATGTTATTTTCTCTTGTTTCATTGCAATCTCTGATGTAACTGACGGTAATTATTAATTATTTATCCACCTTTAATTATAATTATGACACCTTATGTTAATTGGATGTAAAATGGATAAGGTACAAAAAAGGCGAATAAGGTGATGGGACAAGTATGGGGTTGGGGGAAGAGAGTCTTTGGAAGGAATGTGGCAGCGAGGAAGATTATGTTTGAAGGTCTGGTTAGCAGTGTGATGATGTATGGAGCAGAGGTATGGGGATGGAGAGAGCAGGCAATGCTGAAGGACGTGCATGCTAGATACTGGAGATGGGTGCTTGGGATGGCGAGAGAAACACCGGGGTATATAGTGAGGGAAGAGGTAAAGGTGGATAAAATCAGAGTGGAGGGGGGCAGGAGAGCAGTGAAATATGAAGAAAGAATAGAAGGGAGACCAAACTACGGGATCTTGGGGGAGTGTTGGAGGGAAATTAGAGAGGGAAAGATCAGATATGGGAAAGGAGACAGAGACAACTATTATAGACGAGCGGGCTACTAGGTAACTGAGATAAATAGTAGACAAAGGGTGGGTAGGGAGATGTGGAGGGAGTTGAGAGATAGGGACCGAGATGTGCAGAGACAGGAAAGAAGGACACAAATAAAAGAGGGGAGGTATAACGAAAGGTACAGGGACATAATAACGGAGGGGCTGCCTAGATACTTGTTATTGGAAGGAGATGAGGAAGGNATTATGGTTATAGATCTCAGCCGTTAAGTGGATGTAGCAAAGAAAAACGATACACAGAAAGTAATTAGATTTCTCAAGGAAGAATTTTATGCACTAATTGGATCTAATCCAAGTTTGTGTTCAACGACCGACCCCTACGGAGATTTTTAAGTAGCTACGATGAAAGAAGATATTCAGAAACAGGAGAATTTGTTCGATCCCGTTAGTAAACGTGGAAAAAAGTTGTTCCAGGGATAGAACCAGGTTGTATTAAAACTGCAATTTTCTTATTTCACCAATATTTCGCTTTATATTAAAACTTCCTCAACGGTGAGGTTACAACTGTATACAAAATCAAAGTTAGATTAACTTAAAAACAACAAATAAAACTTACATTGCGAAGAAACAAGCAAAACACAACTTTAACTGCGAACGGTTCGACATGTTATAACCACGTGCGAAACAGTGAAACGCGTGAAGCGCATGTGTGAAAAAACAAGTTATAAAGAAAAACGAACAATTCTTATTATCTATCTTTCTTAAATTTATTAAAAATCAAACGACAAAAAAGCAACAAACCGCCAAAAATTGAAAACAAAAGGGTAAAGGGAAAATACATAGACTATGGGAGTTGAGGTTCAGAGTCCTTATTAGATAATTTATTAGATAATCCAGTTCTGTTTTTGTAAAAATCAAATATCCAAGAATAAATGGTGCTGATGGAACCAATGTCAGTTTTAAAGTTAACTGTCGATTGCTGAGTGGAGATATGGAACATTTCCAGGAACAAGCGTTTATGATAGTTATCTTCTTTGTCTAATATAGTTGTTTTATCAAACCTAAAATGATGACCATTATTGATACTATGTTGTGCTAAATCACAACCCCCTATTGAGTTCTTCACATCACTCTTGTGTTTACTCAATCTCCTTTTCAACCATTGGCAGGTTTGGTCTATGTACGTACAATTGCAGCTACCACATGGGACACAATAGATGATATTCCACTGATAATCCGTAGGTATCTTATTTTTCAAATTGGAGAAGACAAAAATTAACTTAAAAGGATAGTATTCTATTATTTTCAGATTTTGATCAACCTGATAATTTCTAAAAACTTTCATCAGCTTATCCGTTAATTGTGGTATGTAAGTGATTTTCATGTATGTGAGATTTAAAGAATCCTGTGATTGAAGATCAATGCGATTGTTTTTAGGAGTTACATTGAATAATAATTTGTTTAACAATTTGATTGGGTATGAATTATCTAAAAAGATATTCTTTAAAGTGTTTAAGTTGGTCTGGATAAATTGTGATTATGAAATATTAATTATTCTATGTTTCATATTTAAAACTGTATTAATTTTATGTTTCACCTTTTGAAAGGAGTTGAAGTGAATATATCTGCCTGAGAAAGTCGGCTTATTGTACTAATCAAACGTTAATTGATTGTTAGAACCTCAATAACCTTAGTATCCAAGAAAGGGACAAAGTTGTTTTTTTCACATTCAATAGTAAATTTTATGTGATTATTGAAATTATTGAAAATGTTCAAAACCCTTTCCTCAGAACCATGTGGTATAGATAAAATAATATCGTCGACATATTTTTTTATGAATGGTAACTCAAATTCCAATGTAGGAATGATTTTTTGTAAAGTGTAATCCATTATGTGATTATCATCCATTATGGGATTATGTGTTCTATATAAATAAATTCATAATTACATTTTTTTTTTGTTTATTCAATAAACCTATAAAAAATCTCAAATCGGACACTTATTTTGGAACGGAGGTAGTAATATTTTAGATCTTTCGGTATTCTGCATTTTTTGTAAGATAGAGCATGAAAATCTCTAAAAACGATAAAATGTCGCTTATTCAAGTGATGTATAACGTGGTCCCCTATTTTAAATGTGAATCTTAAGAAAAATCATTCGAATTTTTTTTGTTTTTTATTTCGGGGACTCGCTTTCAATCATCCGTTTTTATCTTGAACGGACGTTGATTGATTCTGAGGACCCTCGCGGCGCGAAGACGTGAATTTAATTAACACCTCCGCGTCTCGATCGTATCGGGGACCGTTTTCGTCTCGTTTTTTGCGAACGTCGCGCCGCGCCGTGATTTGTATTCGTAATTTTTGATGTGGCCTCTCTTTTGTTATTGTCGTCGTTGAGAAAGTTTTCTTCGCCACGTGACGTGACTATGCGGATCAGTTATGCGACCGCGTGCTCCGACGATTCCGCAAACTTCTTCTGGATCCATGGTCGCAGATAGCGAAGCAGAAGGAAAACACCTGCACCGGGATCGAGAAGAGAAGTCTTTCGTTTCAAATCTCAACGTCACGAAAGTCGTAACGATAGAGGATCGGATCGAGTACGGCGCTGTCCACAATTAGGATAATGGGACGACCGAGTATAGGGGGGCCGAGTATTGTTGGAATTCGTGTGTACCCTCGACGTACTGCTAGTTATGGCTATTATCCTTGCGGAGACTTTGACTGAGATATTCTTGTGGGTGTTTAAATTAACGATCAATTTAGGAGTAAAAATTAAAAAAAAATCTCGTTGAGGTCGACGACAAAATTTTTTTCATTTTTACGCACGTAAATTACATAATGACACGTTCGCGTTGGGCGACCTTAGACTCTCGTCTAATTGGACGGTTAGCGAAAAAATAAATACGCAAGAAGAAAAAAGCGTTCCTTTTGGTTGTTTGCTGTGAAATTAACAAGGTACCATTATCAGAGGAAACGCACAAAAAATGGTAGAAGAACCTGGTCGTTAGGATGATCGTCAAAACTCCGTCTCGTTCGTTGGCGCAATCTCGAGGAGTTCCTGCAGGGTGGATTGTTAAAGAACGGGGATAATTATGCTATTTGCATGATGCGCGCCCAATTAGGTGGGCCTACTTTAAAACAATTTAGCGTCGTCAAGAATTTCTCCCGCTTCTCGAATTAGCAATTAGTAATTTAAAAAATGTTTAACGAGTCGAGCGACGAAATCAGCACCGGTTATGATAAATACGATCCGATCTACATAATTAAATGTAGTAATTAGTGATAATAACCGGTTGATATATAAGGGAACCAGCGCGCCAAGAAGTTTAGCGTGTAAATACAACTTCCTTTCTTACCATATTTAGCCATTATGAATGATTAAGTTTAATCAAATATGCAATACGTGACGATAAAGAAAAGGAAATGAATATTTAATTTTTTTGTGCGCACGTTTTTTGTATACGTTGAGAACAATCGATGGTTAAGTAAGAGGAACTTGATGTTGGGTACATTCCTTTGGATCAAACGCAGTGGGAGAGAAACGCAACTGGCGGCGGGGCGATAAATCGCCACTGCAAATAGCCGGTATTAGCATAGCACCAATATCTTTACGCCATCTTGAATAATTCGCCGTGTTCCGCTATCTGTACAGATGATCTGGACGAGATCGGTGGACAATTGTATCGGTTAGCCATCTCTTTCTGTCGCGGTTCACGCACCGCTCGACGCTAAATGGAAATAAAGCCTCCGCTTGGTTTACGACCAGATCCCCTCAAGACAATTACATCCATTCGAATCGTCGTCTTTCGAAAATTATTTCACTCGTCAAATTTGACTCCTCATTAGGTGGGGTTTTAATTAAAAGAGGCGCCTCCTGCGACGATCTGGATAATGAAACTCTCCTAATTAACGAAACTACCGCGACGACGGTATCTTGGGCCAATTAAGCACGTTTTCTAAGCGACGGGCGTCGAAAAGGGCATCCGTACGGTTATAGCTCGTCCATTTGTAACCATCTGGAAACAAAGGGGCGCTGAAGTGCGAATGCGGCACCTAAATAATGACCCCGCGGCCCTGAAAGGTGTAGAACCGCGGCCCCGCGGTGCGCTATTGATGGGTACACAGCTCGGACGAGAGATCCGTAGGCGTTTCCATTCTTGTTCTTCGGCCCTTGCAAAAACGCCACGGACCGAGATTGAATGTAAAACGACGTGTTGTCCGCCGTCTACCTTTCATACGGTCAGTTCACGTCTAAATTAGCACGAGTACTACGAAATCAGAAGTGAATAATAACTTAAATCAATATTATTTATGAAATTTCTTGCAGTACTTTTTATCTCATCTTTAAAACATTGACAATTCTTTTTTCGCTTTTCTTGCGGATAATCTTCAGATATTCACACTCAAGAAATATCTAGAGAAGTGATAAAAATAAGAATCCTCTAATGAATCCCTCTAGTGTTGATAATAACCTGATGATTCTTATCAATAAAGTAACTAAATCAGTACGCACTAGTATTAAGCCTACAAAAACAAATATTAATCCCAACTACAACATTCCTCCTCCTTATACAGGATGGTCCATTTAACGTGAGACAAGCGATTATCTCGAAAACGGTTTATTTTACATAAAAATGAACCAAAAAAAGTTGTTCTGTGCGAAGGGGGAAACCACATTTTGACCTTGACGTTATTTTCAAGGTCATGTGAAGGTCACGACCAATTTTTTTAAATGGCACCCTATGTTTTTGATTGCAAAATCTGAATCTATGGATAAAAGTACAATAATTAAAAAAAAATTACCGTGTAGTGTTACCAGTACGACGGCGAAACATCTTTTGTAGACAAAATCTAAATAATTTTTTTATTCAAATAGTTTTAAATATTGTTTATTTATAAAGAAATGATTATACTACACTATTAATCAACAACAAGTATAAAATTTATAATAAATGTTCAAATATTTCCCCACCCACTTCAATACATTTATTAACCCTTCTACTAAAACTTCTTAAAAGGTTTTCTGGGCTACTATGTATGCAGGAAAGGGGAAAGTATGCTTCCGCATACAGCACTTAGGCCTCAACGGGCCCCTTGTACATCCTCCTGCATCCTCATGCCATTCCTCTCCGAAATCTTTCATTCTGAGGTCTTGCAAAGTGGGGCATTCACACAAGATGTGTCGAACCGTCTCCTCGCTCTCTTCACAGAGGCGATAGAGAGGACTAACAGCAAGCTTAAGGTTATAAAGATGCTTGTTTACCTTACAGTGCCCCTTGACGAGTCTCGTTACAGTTCGTAGAGCGTTTCTACCAAGTCTTAGGAAAGACAAGGCTGCTTCTGATGAGGGATAATGTTATACTTCCTTAGACAGCTGGCAGCCCTTAACCCTATCCCACCAGTTCATAAACTTTTTGTGGGTAAAATCTTCAATTATCTCAATCTGAGTTGATTATCGGTTCAGGCGAACATGGCGCTCGCTTGGCAGCCCTTTTGGCAAGCCTATCAGCATGCATGTTATCTAGAGTGTCCTTTTGTTCATTGAAGTGTAACACAGTTATGCACTGCGGCCTTCTCCAATGTCAGATGACAACCCATAACAAATCCTGAGGTAATTGTTATTCTACTCAGGGCTAAAATAGCTTGTTTACTGTCAGTGTAAATTGTAAAAGTCTTACCTACCAAGTTGGATCTGACAATAACATCAGCGGCAAGTTGTATGGCGATTAACTCCGCCTGTATGATGGTGTTACTTTTACCTAGAGGTTCAGATACGTGGAGTTGGAAATCGTACGAGAAGACTCCGGCTCTCTCATCTCTCAAGCATCAGTGTAGATTTTAAGGCTGTTTACCTCTACTTCTCTGAAACTTGGGTGGGTGAGGTATTTCTTCGTAAAAATGTGTTGTAGGGGTGTGAAGTCCGTTATACATTCCAGAATTGATGAGTATACATTCCACCATTTCATTCCAGAGNTTGAAGTGTGACACAGTTATGCACTGCGGCCTTCTCCAATGTCAGATGACAACCCATAACAAATCCTGAGGTAATTGTTATTCTACTCAGGGCTAAAATAGCTTGTTTACTGTCAGTGTAAATTGTAAAAGTCTTACCTGCCAAGTTGGATCTGACAATAACATCAGCGGCAAGTTGTATGGCGATTAACTCCGCCTGTATGATGGTGTTACTTTTATCTAGAGGTTCAGATACGTGGAGTTGGAAATCGTACGAGAAGACTCCGGCTCTCTCATCTCTCAAGCATCAGTGTAGATTTTAAGGCTGTTTTTTACCTCTACTTCTCTGAAACTTGAGTTGGTGAGGTATTTCTTCGTAAAAATGTGTTGTAGGGGTGTGAAGTCCGTTATACATTCCAGAATTGATGAGTATACATTCCACCATTTCATTCCAGAGAATGGCATTTTTACTATATCTCTCACTCATTAGAATTCCTGCTGCTCGTAGTCGAATCATGGTTACCAGTGCCACCTCTTGGATGAACAAATGAAGTGGCGATAGGTTCAACATGTTTTCCATGGCTGCAGTGGGGGTAGTCCGCAGCGCACCTGTAACATACAAACACGCAAGTCTCTGTACTTTATTAAGTGCAGCAGTGGATGGATGTAGACTGTAAGGTCTTTGACCACCATACTACTGCACCATATGTAAGCATAAGCCGGATTACAGCCTTATAAATCCAGAAGGCATTTTTGGGTGACAAACCCCATGTCTTACCTATAGCCCTCCGGCATTGACCGAATGCAACGTACGCTTTTTTTACTCTATTATCTAGGTGGACTCTCCATGTCAATTTATTGTCAAGTGTGATGCCCAGATATTTGACTTCTTTTGACAATACCAATGGAGTATCAGCAAGGGATGGCATTCTGGGATTGCCAACCTTCCTCATCCGTGTGAAAAGAATCAACTCTGTCTTCTTAGGATTCACAGAGAGTCTTTGTTCGTCACACCAAGTCTCTATCAGTTTGAGAGCTACTTGCATCCTGTCAAACAGCACGTTTATATACTTGCCTTTGACGAGAATGGTTAAATCATCTGCGTAACCAACTGTGATAAAGTTGGCTTCGGCGAGGCGGTTCAAGAGGCTATCCAGGGTGAGGTTCCACAAAAGTGGGGATAGTACACCCCCTTGTGGACAGCCTCGAGTAACTCCTCCTTGGAGACTGACATCGCCAGCCTTAAGCTTAACTATCCTATGTTTAAGAGTGTTTTCAATCCAACCGCAAAGAGTCGGTGGAACATTATGCTCTAACAAGGCATCGTTAATACCAGAGAAAGTTGTTTTATCAAAAGCTCTCTCTATATCTATGAAAACACCTAGGGCGGACTCCTTTAGGTCCAGCACTCCAAAACCAAAGCTGGTCACTGAGTGAAGAGCCGTTAGTGTGTCACGACCTTATCCCGAATTCAGTGATAAAAAATCTACCCAATCAAACCTTAAATGTTTACTGACTTCCATAAAAATTGCAACACCTTGAATTTGTTGAATGATTTTATTGAAATTTTGAAATCTAGCTAGTAGTTTGGTTTTTTGTTTTCTCCTTTTGCACTTAGTAACAATAAATTTGAAGAAATAAACAAATTACTGTCAATTTTGCAAATTATTGTTCACAATTTCGTTCTGAACTTGGGAACAATGAAAAGGGTACGTCAATATCAAATTTTTTTCCAATTGACTGATTTTGAACGTGGCCGTATTATTGGTATGAGAGAGGCCGGTCTTTCGCTAAGAGAAATTGCTCGTCGTGTAAACCGAAATGTTACAACGGTATTGAGATGTTGGTCCAAATTATCCGAGGAAGGGATGCAACAACATCGCCCTGGATCTGGACGTCCCCGCAGGACTACAAATTGCAAAAAAACGTCGCTTAGGACTTTTGGCTAACAATTCGATCGATTGCAAATGATTGGATGAGAGGTGTAGGACTCACAATGTCAATGCCATCTGTTTATCGCCGGATAAGGTCTTATGGGCTGCGCAGTCTACGCAGGCTAGAATGGAACAACGATAGAGCGAATTGGACGCAAGAATGGCATCGAATTGTGTTTAGTGACGAGTCTCGATTTTGCTTGTGGGCCCACCATGGTCGTAGGAGGGTCAGATGGATGCGTGGAGAACGTAAAAATCCAACATTTTTTGTGACATTTTGTCGAATTCAAGAAGCTTGGGTATACCACAGGCAGCTACAGATGACTTGATTGATAACATGCCACGCCGTCTAAATGAGTGCATTACAAATCGTGGCGGAGCAACTCTTTATTGAAAAAAATCTTTTTAGTTTTTTCTTTTGTTTTCAAATTTTAATCGTTAGAAAATTTCAATAAAATGGTTCAATAAATTCTAGGTGTTGCAATTTTTATGGAAGTTAGTATATTAAGCTCCATTTTTAACATCTGCATGAATCTGGGATACTTTCCTAACACCTCGAAAGAAGCTGAAATATTAATGTTTAGGAAACTTGGCAAAAATAAACGTGAAAATTATAGACTTATTAGTCTGCTTCCTACCATGGGAAACCTTTCTGAGAAACTGATTTTTGAACGTTTACGATCCAAAATCACAATCATACCTAATATTCAATACGGGTTTAAAATTGACCACTTAACAGTGCATTAAACTGTATACAACAGCTGCTTTCCTAGACATAACAAAAGCCTTTGATTCGGTATGGCTATATCGTTTAAAATATAAGATCCTTAAAACTAATATACTTGAATACCTCAAAGCCCAAATTTTCTCATTTCGGGAAAATTTTACGTCAGAGCTAATAAATCCTATAAATTCGAGCCATAACCCATCAAGGCTGGAGTTCCTTAAGGCAGCATCATCTCACCACTGCTGTTTAATATCTGCTTACATGACATTCCGATTAATAAAATGACCGAAAAGCCTTATTCGGAGATGACATGGTTCAATCACCCAAAATGAAAATCTAGAAAAATCCATTCAAGATCTCCAAAACTCGGTTAATTAGATATATAAATGGTTATTGACTTGGTCCTTTCACTTAAATCTAAGTAAATGCGAGACCAAAATATTTACCCTTAGACAAGTTAAAAATCCTACAAAAATAATAATCAAAGATCACCCTTTAACTTAGAATCCGAAAGATAGCGCTATCAGATATCTGGGAGTATGTTTAGACCAAAGACTTACATGGAAGTATCACATTAATAAAAAATTAAACTAAGCATATGCAAGACTGAAAGTTTATTCCATTATTTTATAAACTTTATCCCATTATCAACAGAAAATCGAAACTGAAAATCGAATGTGCAATAACCAAATAAGACCTGTAATAACCTATGCATGCCCAGTTTGAAGCTCAACAGCTAAATCTAATATTAAAGAAAATTTAAGTGCTACAAAATAAAATTCTAAGAGTGATTTGTGAAAAACTCGCAGGTACATGAAGAACTAGGAGTCGAGACGATAACAGAACACATGACTAAAACAACCAAAAAATACTTACAAGGCCTCCAAAAGTGTCCAAGTGCACAAGAATTCTTCAATTATTATCAAAGCCATGAAATAACATTTAATGTTGAACTGGTTGATGCAGTTAATAAAAAAAAAAGATCGTTTCCCCAATATACCAAGTGACGCAAAAGTTATCATCTTATCGTAAAATGCTATAATTTTTGCAATTGTGAATCCTGCTTTGATATTTGTGAAGTAAACAGATACAAAATACACATCAACAAGTCACGGTTCTTTTCATCGAAAATCATCATCAGCGACGAGACCCATTTCCATCTCAATAGATATGTGAATAAGCAAAATTATAACCATTACATCCACTTAAAGTTGTTTACGCTGCAATCGTAAAGGAACCATTACGGCGCATATTGCACGAACCACAACCTAAATCAAAAGGCTGCATTTCCGGTTCGCCTTATCTCTCGTTTTGGAGAGAGATAAATTTGACACTTTATTGAAGATAGATTTGTACTGTCCAGCAAGATCGCCTGATTTAACCGTTCCAGACTTCTTTTTGTGGGGTTTTTTGAAGTCACGATTCTTGAAGCCCTCAAAGAAAATATCAGTCAAGAATGCGAGATCGTATCGCCGGAAGTTCTGTCAAGAATGATGGAAACTGCCATAAATTGGGTCAATCGCTTAATGCAAAAAAAAAACATTAAATGAACATAATCTAAAAGCAGAATCAAAGCATTTCATTCATAAAAAGAATTACAGCAGAAGAACATCGGATGACAACTTTTTTTAATCATGTAAATTCTTATTTCGTGGTTACTTTCTTATTGTATATTTGAATAGAAATATTGTAAGAAAAGTGAAATTGTTGGTATTTTGTTATATTATTATATAGAATATTAGGTCGGTACGTAAGGTCTGTAATCGAAAGCATTTGCAAGGTAATCCGTTGGAAATTAAGGAGACTCTTACATCGATCCGATTAAAATTACTATAATCGAAGGGGTCGTCGTGGTACAAATTGGAAGTGAGCCGAAAACGACCGCCTGTGAGGTGCGAACAACTTTCCTCGATTATGCTAATCGGTGGCAACGATCCAGGCTATTGAAATAAGCTCTCTCTCGAAGGAAGAGGAGCTTAAGAGAGTAGAGTTGAGGAAGGACGCTGTAGGACATAACCTTTGGATTGTCGTCGTTGAAAGGAGGCCGCCGAGTTTTTCTCGGTTTCGCTTTCAATTAAGAGCAATTTGTAGAGGAGGTAATTAAATTAAGAGGCAATTTACGCGGAAACGGTGGCAAAAAACGTATCGCTTAGGCGGTTTTTCTAGCGCTTACCGGTAGAAACGTGCGGATAGTTGGTCGCGGATAAGGCCCTTGATTTGTATCTCCCTTTTTTTTGTTCGAACCGTCGTAATCCACTTCTGTCCAGTTTTAGAGGCCGGCATCCGCACAGTCCATAACTTGGCGACGCTTCGACAAGGACTGTACGAGAGAAGATATACGACCGCCGGCCTCTGTATCTTCGCCGAGGGCATATCTACTTGTCGCAGCCGTTGTCCGCTCGTACACTTTGACTGTGCCGCGCTTCATGCTCTTTTTAGCTGGAAAAATAGTGGTCTTACGCGAAAGGAAATATTAATATTGGAAGAGCTAAGCTTGGTACGTGCTTGGAGTTTTCCTGCTGTGGAAACACCTTGTATAGTTTCGACTAATGCGTCTCCTGCGGCAATCGTCAGCTTTGAAAGAGACCATTTAGTATTCAAGTTATGGAACATTTTCCTATTCAGGTCCTTGTACTCGGCAGTAAATCGTAATTACACGAAAACCCTTTGTGTAGCAGCGTTTTCGTCGCTGGTAAAATGACTCCGGTGTCATTTCGAGAGTTGCCGGCGACGGTACAGAGTAAGAATTCAATAAAAACGGTCGTCGGGGACAGTTTATGGCCAGCAATCGTGCCATCTCGATAAAGTCGGCTCTATATCGAGGATCGAGAGTAGTCTCCTTCGAATGTTGAATAAAACATAGAAGCGGTGGTATTGTCAGAGGAGCAGTTGCGGCCATTTTTTCGCTATATAGGTCGCTGGCATTTTCGTTAACCGAGTCGCGAGGCTCACCAAAACTGGGTCTAACGGCCTCCGTTTACCGCCGCCATCCGCCACCTACAGCGACGCCGTTTCTTCGTGACTGTTTTCGCGAAAACACTGAACCTCTTGAAAAAATAACAAGGCGACTCTTAAGGAGGCGACCGCGACGACGACGGCGCTGTCGCCGCCTTTTTCTTTCTCTTCTTCTTCTTCATCCTCTTCGTCTTCCTCTCCTCCTCTTCACAACGCAGACAAGCCCTTTGTTGTCCAACGGAGTGGCCGTTAAAAATTATTGTCTTCAATTAAAAGCCCTGCCTGGATGTGTTCAGGTCCGTTCGACGCTGAATTTAGCGGCGATTAAGCGTTTTTCGGGGGGTCGTAAACCCTCTAAGGTCAAAAGGTGGGAATTTACTGCCGAGTCGTTCTCTTCCTCGTCACCATTTTCGGTTAATTAAGAACTGACCGTGTTCCTTGTGTCCAACTCGTTTTCTACCTCATCAATTTTTCTTTACATCTAAAAACGTTTTCGTTCTTATTATAAATTTCTTTTTAATTTATAAAATATGATTCAGATTGGTCTTAAAAATCTTTGTAGTTGTATCTTAATTAGTCAGCAAGCGATTAATTAGTCGCAAATTGCGGTCGAGAAGACCATAAGATAAACTCGCCGACAACGTGATCTCGCTTTGGGGCATTGTTGGTTTAGCGAAGGATCGTGCCTAAGCGTTTGTTCTGAAACAAGAGGACCTGCCGAGGTGGAACGGTTCACCCACGACTTAGAAAGATTCAACTGTGGTTATTTGTTGTTTAACTTTAGCGACTTATATCAATCTTTTTTTGTTTCGATAATTCTTTATCTTCTTCAACCAGAAGAAGACGATTTTGTTTGAAGCCTCGAGGGCGATGGACGAAGAAGTCGCTTCGTTGGACACTGTTTATAGCCCAATTAACCGCGACACACCTATAAACTTTTTACTGCATTATTAATTGTTCGCCGTCGATTGCTTTATGCTTGCCGTAAAGAGCTTATCTTGATTTTTGGAAGCGATTTCGGGCATCGTCGTCGCGGGAACCAGTCACAGGAAGACGAGAACGGCCGTAAAGGTAAATAAACGGGAATGGACGGCGACGGTCGGGGGCCCCGTTTTTATTGCACCTCGTAATTTCTAACCTTTTACGTAAGCCCCGTTCATGGTAATTATAGCGACTCGATTTCGATCTAAACGGACGAACGATTGAGAAACGTACGCCTACGACAGGTGTTCCTCCGACACAAAAAACACATTCCTCGTTATTTTCTTCCTTTTACCTCGGCTTGGATTATCATTTTCGTCCCCTCCCCAACTGTTCAAAAAAAGAATCGATAATAAGATGTTCTTTAAGTAAACGGATTTTTTTTTGCCCCGAAAAACAAACTCGCGGACTTCCCACGAACGAAACGAAACGACGAGGATGGCGTATTCGTCGTTTACCTCTTTCGTCGTCATTAGGCCGTGGAATGCAGGAGGAGAGCTGCTTCTTCGGTTCTTTGTAACGAGTGGTTCGTGACCCCTCGTGCAAACCCCATTGGCGTGGCAGCCATTGCGAACACAAACCTACCATATAACGGGGTTTTCTACATTTTCGTTTTTACATACACATTTAAACTTGTTTTTGAAGATGCTTGAAATATGATGTCTGAAACGTCAAATATATAATTATACAGGACTTAATTTTGATTCTAGAAAAATTATTTTTATATCAAATTAAAGCTAAAGATTTCCCCTTTCAAACGATATATAACAATCCACTATTTGATTTTGATTTGGCTTCTTTCATCTTGATCACTTCATTTTGAATCTAGAGAAATGATTTTTATATTAAATTAAAGGTTAAAGTATATTCAATAAAGCAATATATAACACATTGCTATTTCATATTAATATTTTGTATAAATTGTTTTTATTGAAAATTGTGAATTTCGTTTGTAACTTAATTTGTCAATGAAATTAGTTAATGTTTAAAAAATCGCACTGGATGTAATTTTGAGTCTAGAGAAATGAGTTTTATATCAAATTAAAGCTAAAGATCTCCTCTTTCAAACGATGTATAATAATCCACTATTTAATTTTGATTTGGCTTCCCAAAAAATCTTGATGAAAATGATGCAATTTTGATCAATTTTTTAAAAAATCACTGTGTACGTAATTTTGAATCTAGAGAAATGTTTTTTGTATCAAATTAAAGCTTAAAGTATATTCTTTGAAGCAATATATAACACATTGCTATTTCATATTAATATTTTGTATAAATTGTTTTCATTGATAATTGTGAATTTCGCTTGTAGCCTAATTTATCAATGAATATAGTTAAACTTTAAAAAATCGCCCTGGACGTAATTTTGAATCTGGAGAAATGATTTTTATATCAAATTAAAGCTAAAGATCTCCCCTTTTAAACGATATATAACAATCCACTATTTAATTTTGATTTGGCTTCCCAAAAAATCTTGATGAAAATGATACAATTCTGATCAATTTTTGCTTTAAAAAAACCGCACTGGACGTAATTTTGAATCTACAGAAATGATTTTTATATCAAATTAAAACTTAAAGTATATTCTTTAAAGCAATATATAACACACTGCTATTTAATATTAATATTTTGTATAAATTGTTTTTATTGTAAATTGTGATTTTCGTTTGTAGCCTAATTTATCAATGAATATAGTTATACTTTAAAAAATCGCACTGGACGTAATTTTGAATCTGGAGAAATGATTTGTATATCAAATTAAAGCTAAAGATCTCCTCTTTCAAACGATATATAATAATACACTATTTAATTTGATTTGGGTTCTCAAAAAATCTTGACGAAAATGATGCAATTTTGATCAATTTTGACTTTAAAAAATAGCACTGGATGTATTTTTGAATCTAGAGGAATAATTTTTATATCAAATTAAAGCTTAAAGTATATTCTTTAATGCAATATATAACACATTACTATTTCATATTAATATTTTGTATAAATTGTTTTTATTGATAATTGTGAATTTCGTTTGTAGCCTAATTTATCAATGAATATAGTTAAACTTTAAAAAATCGCCCTGGACGTAATTTTGGATCTGGAGAAATGATTTTTATATCAAATTAAAGCTAAAGATCTCCCCTTTTAAACGATATATAACAATCCACTATTTAATTTTGATTTGGCTTCCCAAAAAATCTTGATGAAAATGATACAATTCTGATCAATTTTTGCTTTAAAAAAACCGCACTGGACGTAATTTTGAATCTAGAGAAATGATTTTTATATCAAATTAAAGCTTAAAGCATATTTTTTAAAGCAATACATAACACTGCTATTTCATATTAATATTTTGTATAAATAATTTTTATTGGAAATTGTGAATTTCGTTTGTAGGCTAATTTATCAATGAAATTAGTTAAACTTTAAAATATCGCACTGGACGTAATTTTGAATCTACAGAAATGATTTTTATATCAAATTAAAGCTTAAAGTATATTCTTTAAAGGAATATATAACACATTGCTATTTAATATTAATATTTTGTATAAATCGTTTTTATTGAAAATTGTGAATTTCGTTTGTAGCCTAATTTATTAATGAAATTAGTTAAACTTTAAAAAATCGCACTGGACGTAAATTTGAATCTGGAGAAATGATTTGTGTATCAAATTAAAGCTAAAGATCTCCTATTTCAAACGATATATAATAATACACTATTTAATTTGATTTGCCTTCTCAAAAAATCTTGACAAAAATGATGCAATTTTGATCAATTTTTACTTTAAAAAATCGCTCTGGACTCTCTAGATTCAAAATTACGAATCTAGAGAAATTATTTTTATATCAAATTAAAGCTTAAAGTATACTCTTTAAAGCAATATATAACACATTGCTATTTAATATTATTATATTGTATAAATTATTTTTATTGAAAATTGTGTATTTCGTTTGTAGCCTAATTTATCAATGAAATTAGTTAAACTTTAACAAATCGCACTGGACGTAACTTTGAATTTAGAGAAATGATTTTTATATCAAATTAAAGATGAAGATCTCTTTCAAACGATATATAACAATTCACTATTTAATTTTGATCAATTTTTATTCAAAGAATCGTTGTGGGTGTACAGTAGAGTGCCGATTAACTGTGGTAATCGGGGGAAAATAGAAACCGGATAATCGAAAACCACGGATAATACAACCTAACGTTTTTAAAATTATTGAAATACGAATTTTTAAAATGTCTATATCATCTTGCTGTTTCATAAAATTTAAAAGAGTTTTAGCATCTGCTAGTACTTCCTTGCAACTGACTTTGGATTGTAGTTCTAAGGTGTCATCTTCTACATCATCGTGGAATCTTCTACATCATATATTCTTGGAATGAACTCGCTTTAGAGATTGGTTTGGTGACACTATCGACTAGATCATCGTCGGCAATGTGTTCACAGTCCAAAACATTCGAGTCAATATTTAGCCACTCCAGAATATTTTCGTCATGCAGTTCTTCACAGTCCTGAACATTTTTTAACGACTGAAACACATCTAAATGTTCATCACTATCAATTTCATGTTCTTTAGCTGATTCATCATTTATCACATAAAATATTGTTAAAACATTTTTCAATTGTGGTAGCTTTCATATTTTCCCAGGTAGAGGATATGTTGTATACAGCATCTCGAAGCGTAATTGAGTTCCAAAACTGTAAAGGAGCATTGTTGTTTTCTTCATTTGTTGCGATTACGCCCTGATCAATGGGTCGCATTTGGTTGACAATGCTTCAACTAATGGATAAGATGTAGCATTATCAAAAAGCAATATTGCATTTTGAGGGAGACTTTTGCAGTCCATATATTTTTTTAAGTGTGGAACAAATTTGTTTTTAAGCCACATTTCAAAAATGTCTCGTGTCATCCACGCAGAACGGTTGTTATAGTATCCGACTGGGAGTTTTTTTTATGTCTTTTAAAGCTCTAGGCGATTTTGACTTCTCTGGTATAGCAAATTTTAGCTTATATTCTTCGCTAGCATTTGAGCAACATAACACTGCAATCCGATATTTACTAATTTTATAGCCAGGAGCAGTTTTTTTAGCAGATGCTAATGTACGAGTGGGCATTGTACGCCTATAGAGGCCGGTCTCATCAGCATTGTATATTTAGGCAAATATTAGACCCTCTCTTTAATAACGTTTGAAACGTGTCACAAAAAATTGTAACCCCAACATTGTCAGCACTAAGCTGTACTCCTTGAATTTGCAATTCTCTTTATATTGCAAATTCAATCATTTAGATTGCATGCCTTTCTTTATAACGTCGTAAGCAACCTGTTGAATGTGTAAGTCTTTCGGTGATTTGTAACTTTTCTGCAAAGTATGGTGCTTTAGCTAACACACGGACCGGACATCGGCTCTCCTAATGCTCTTTGCTGAAAAAACCACTTCATCATTACATTTTCCAGTTGCTCACTCTTCGCACCTTTCATTGTTTTCCTATGTGTAGGGCCAGCTTATGTTTCACACATAGAAACGATTGTTTCCTGTTTGGGCTGCTATTTCACTAAATCACGTACGGTTTATTGTCCAACTCCATATTCGTCAACCAGCAAACTGACACTTTCACCATGTTCACGTCTTTTAATAATTTCTAATTTTTTTCCACTGTTAAAACTATCCGTTTTCGCTTAGGAGCTATTACTACAGTACAACAACGCGCTACAGTACAGTACCTACAAAAAATTAGGCATAGTGGAGTACTTAAAGAATTTGTTGTTAAAATTAAAAAATATATAAATCACAAGCACGGTTAATCCGAACCCCGGTTAAATGGTTCACGGATCGGCACTTTATTATAATTTTGAATCTAGAGAAATGATTTTTATATCAAATTAAAGCTTAAAGTATATTACATTAAGTATATTGCTGTTTCATATTAATATTTTGTATAAATTGTTTTTCTTGGAAATTGTGAATTTCGTTTGTTGTCTAATTTATTAATGAAATTGGTTAAACTTTAAAAAATCGCATTGGACATAATTTAATTTTGATTTGATTTCCCAAAAATCTTGCCGAAAATGATGCAATTTTAATCAATTTTGACTATAAAAAAATCGCTCTGGACGTAATTTTGAATTTGGAGAAATGATTTTTATATCAAATTAAAGCTTAAAGTATATTTCTAGCCTAATTTATCAATGAAATTTGTTAAAATGTGCGGATTATCTACAAACAGCCAAACTATACTAGACAATGCTTGTCATCCATCTTAAACCGCACTGAAAATTTTCAGAGAAAATTTTTGAAAAATCTTTTGACACATTTTTAGTAAAACACCACAAACAAAGAGTGACACATGAACAAACTCCAAACAATTCCAGAATTACATGAAAACATTCAACCGGAAATTAGGACATTAAGGCTCACCTGTGCGAGGCTATAAAGAAAGGCACTTAAAAGATATTATCTTTCATTCGTAATGTTAATGAATTCCTAAGATGGGTGTTTTACCACAAATCATAACTAACTCAAAAATGTTAATACTACTACAGGTATTTGCAAAAAAGGTGTTCGAAAAATCATCGAATCGCGAATTATAATATTGAGGTGGAACAATGATACTTTTCTTTAGCACGGCGTGAAGAGGCCAGAATTTATTAATTTAATTTTTTTTATATTATTTCTCCTCTTTAAATCGATATTTAACAATTCATTATTATATTTCGAGTTGATTAAAAAAGAAATGTTGAAAACATAGTGTTTTCATGGTTATAAAGGTTTTAGAATCTATAGAGAGTTATAATAAAGTAAAACACGAAGAAAGCAAGAGGCAAAGTTGTGGAGCTAAGATCTCAGGAGAGAATAGTTTTTTTGCTGGTTTCCACCGCTGTTTACACGATTCCCCCCGGACAAAAGAACGAGAACGAAGAGCCTGGAACACGTTCCTCGTTCACCACCAAGCACAACAGATACAGATAGCACAATGCCGGGGCCACGGCCCGTTGGATGGTCGTGATTAATTTTAATATACGGGTTGTTCTCGCAGCGCCGCGGTGGTAGCAGTCGGTCCGCGGAGGATGCGTGCCTCTTGGACCGTGTGGTCTATGGTCACGAGCGGGATGGAGAGCCATAAACCACCCTCCGCAGATTATACAGCACGGCCCGGATAATACGGGACAGCTGAGAGCGAGCAAACACTCGTGTCTAACGATTTTTCGAATCGCGACGTACTCTTCAACACGAAACGGAGTTTTTTTCATGGTGGGTTGTTTTGTTTAATCATCATCGGAGGAGAAAATCTCGAAGAGAATCCAAATTGAAATACCAACAGCGGTCCGACACATCCTGCGATTGTATCGCGACCAAGTACAATGATACGCTGGCGCGGAACGAAATTCAGCGGCCCCTAGTTTTCGGTATCAACAATCGCCAAAGATAACATCTCTTCTCCTCTTGTTGTTGTTGTAGTACCGTTCCGCCTTTTGGAACGTCTCGAGAAGACAACGCGGTTGAAAGTCGTCCTTTCGAGCTTGGATTTTTCATATTAGCATTGCTAATGTTAAAGGTGAGATGACGTGCGGGGCCTCCAAATCGATTTCGCCCGGTCCAATTTGCATGATGTGAAAAGGAGGGCCCCGTTCGCGGTTTCTGCGGCGGCGGCGCCCTGTTTGTTTAAGGTGCAATTACGGCGGCCCGACATTGTAATTACACCGGCCCAATTAAAATAATGGACCCATGCCACGAACTATTAACATTTCGTCGGCCGGGGCCCGGTTTAAGGATGCTCCGGACCGAAGCTCCAGGGCCCTACGGATCCGCCCAATACCTGGCTATTGGTTTTTATTGCTTATTGGGAGGCGGGTCGATCGTGCGTTCTACACGAAATCACCCCTCAACACTTTTTATTTTTTACAACAAACTTTACTTTCCTGCGTGTGACCCCAGAAGGTCAGAAACAATTTATCTTCAATTTTTTGCTATATTGACATATCAATTCATGCCTGATGATGAGATATTGTACGAAATCGGTTAAGTTGTATCGATAAGTTTTTTCACCTTGAAAACGGTAGCTTTAAAATGAAAAAATAAAACAAAAACAAAGCACTCGGCGTGTGTGTGGGGCGAAATCTCTTGAATCTATTAATTGGGACTGTCTGTCCGAGTCAATTTAGATTAATTGCCGATAGATGGTCGTGGCTGGCGGGGCCCCAGACGCGACGACCATTTTACCAGGGCGCTATATCTGATGGAAATTGTTTTTGTAATGAGCCGCGTGGATTAGGGCCCAATCCAAATCTGACACTTGCTATGACAGGCTGCGTTTAATACATGTTATATGCGTTATGTTTCTTTTTCTTACATTCTCTCCATGTTTAGAAAAAAAATTCTAATGTCTAAACTTAATAATAATGTAATAGATTTGGTTATAACCAAGGTTCGTTGAATAAACCTACTGTATAAGGTTATCTAACTACCTACTTTCTTTGTCCATGTTAACATAATTTGACATTACAGTCAAACCTCGATATAACCGATCAATACGAGAAACACAGTGTCCGTTATAGCTCAATACAATTATACAACAATTTAGCGCTGAATAACAAATAAAACTAGACTAACACTAGCACGCTGCTGCATATTTTTATTGAACTAAAACTAGAACACTAGACCTAGAACTAGAAATATTCGGTGCGTGTCTGAAGACGCACGGCTAAACCCGAAACTTTCTAGTTTAGCGCTTAATAACAATTAAAACTAGAACTAACACTAGAACTAACACAAGACCTAGAACTAGAATCATTCGGGTTTAGCCGTCTTTAGAGACTTGCGGCTAAACCCAAATGATTCTAGTTCTAGGTACAGTGTTAGTTCTAGATAATAACAGTGCTGGTGTAAAACTAGAACTAAGATTAGACCTAGAACTATTTCTAGATCTAGTCTTAGTTCTACTTTTAATTGTTATGCAGCACTACATCTAGAACTAGAATCATTCGGGTTTAGCCGTCTTTAGAGACGTGCGGCTAAACCCAAATGATTCTACTTCTAAGTAGAGTGTTAGTTCTACATAGTAACAGTGCTAGTGTAAAACTAGAACTAATGCTAGACTTGGAACTAGAAACATTTGGGTTTAGACGTGCGTCTCCGGGAAACTTAGAGTTATCATAAGGACGTCACCTTTTCCAAGCAAAACATTTCTTTTGCAAAACTACCCAATGCCTGTACTATTATAGTGAGTTTAGACATGCATGGATTTAGTGGCGCCAATAAAATCTGGCGCGCCAGTAAAATTAAATTGCATGTGTAAACATCAACTGGCATGCAAGTTGAAATCATACATGCATGGAACGGAAAAGTCTGCACCCTTCTGAAATTACTGGCACCAGTGATGAGTCTAAAAACGTTAAGTCTAAAGTCTAAAGTTGAGTCTAAAACTAAAAATAACGTTTAATTATCCACATTAAACCTAGAATATATCTATTTTCGTTTCCGTGAGGTTCTAATTTGTGTATACAGTTGTAGTACACTTTAAAAATTGAAACTGGCGTGACACTTATTTTTGTTTTCGCACATGTAGTGTAAACCTTTACTGGCGTGCAAATAGAACTGGCGCAACTACTGGTGCCACTAAATCCATGCATGTCTAAACCTTTAAGCTTTGTTGCATTTTATGTGGGACAATGCAAGTGCATAGTAGTTTCGTAACTAGGGTTACTACATTTTAGAAACGTGCCCTATTATGAGCTGAACTTACTTCTCAAATTTAATTTTCCTGGTATTTATGGTTATCAAGAAACAAACTTAAATCAAAATTTTCCGCCGTTTTTGAAAGGGCGTAGCTCTCCAGGGGAGTCGAAGTCGTGCATAGTTCATATAAGAAAGTACCCTTAAATGTTGCTAAAGAATCACCCTTTTTTAAAGAAAATGATTTTTTAGTAATTTTTAGCAGTCGTACATAAAATGCTGTATATCACACGTGGGCTAGAGCATAATTACAGTACTCGTGTGATTACACTACTCGATCTACGACTTCTTCGTGCAATTCTCCACACTGGTACAGTAATTATGTTTCTAGCCCACTTGTAATATAAATAACTATTAATACAAATATTATTATCACGTAACTGGTTCGTTAGAACTTTTTCAGGTTGCATAACTTCGTTATTATAAATGGAATGCTATAGTTTTCATTGCAGCTTTTAATTGTACGTAAAAAAATATGTTGACTTTTATAAAAGTTATCGGTACCTAGCGTTTTTCGTTTTCGAGTTATTTTGGTTTTAAGCTTTTTTTGGAAAATTTCACCATCCCCTTTAAAACCCCATATGTCAGCCAACGTTCATTCAAAACAGCTCTAAATTGGCACGATTACTCTTCAGATGTTATCAAATAGATTGTCATTTGTTGTATCAGAGTATCTTATACAGGCTGGTTAAAAATTGAATTAGTGTTTCTCCATATTCAATAGCGAGAAAGTAATAAGAGAGAGATGTGGCGCAGATGTTATTTTGTGACAGTGATGCTGTAACCGTAGTTAAAACAAACTTCTCTTCTAAAATTTGCTTTTATTAACTCCAAAAATGGCGCAAAAACTGACCGAAAAAGAAAGAATCACTCTTTTAATGATTCGTGGCTCTGGGGATAGAACAAAATCTTACGATGATGTGCGGCACGTCTTCAATGATTTTTTTCATCAACTACTACCGATTTATAAAGCAATAGTCGAAAGAAAACCTCATAATTCTTGAAATAATTAAGATATCGAGTTTTGGTTTATGGGGTTGTGTTTATTTTTTCATTACCTTTAATATAAGGTAAAACTCGACAGGGGTTGCTATTTCAAAATACAGGGGTGGTGATCCCCTAAAAAAACTCCACATTGCATGCAAGTTCTAAACTATCTAAGAATCTTTGACACTTTACTGGTCCCCAAATTTACAAATTTTTTTTCTTTACTCGTTCAAAACTTATAGCTCCGTCCCTGGAGTTTTGGGAAGCCCTGTATATTAAAGTAATTCGATTACAGAGAGAGAGAGAGAGGGAGAGAAATAATCTTTATTGGCTACCGATCAGGAGCTTTTAAAGCCCTGCTCTTTCTACCTTACAGTGTTATGTAATACATTTTGTTTTACTTAAATATATTATATTATTTAATGCTTTTCTATCTATTTTTTATTTGATGTAAATAAAATTCGTTTTTGCACTTTAAATGGATATTTTATTTTTATTTCTCTACCGGTTTCGCCACATAATTATAGCATCTTCAGGAGAATACCTATAGTATAAAACATTTTATATGTTAATCTTAAAACAAGCGCATTACATTATTTGAACTATTACATTAACATTTTAAAACAACTTACGTCAATGGTTACAAAAGCATCCTATGATAGAAGTTACTGGGCATTTCTTTATGTATTTTCACCCTTAAATTACACTGAGAATCTTATTAAATTGTAATTAGAGAGGATTAAATTTTATGAAACGTTGTTGCGTCATTAACCTTGCCGCTAAAGTTGATTTGAAGTTAGGGATCATATGTTGATTTGGGGAAATTTCGTTTTTATTGTTTGGTAACATCGTGGATGTTGCTGACGTCTTATTTAAATTTGAAATAATAAAATATTTATTAAAACTATCTTAAAAAAGGGGGGATTGTTTAGAAAGGTGGGGATTTATATGGTTAAGGGTAGGATGTAAAAGGATAGGTGTGATGTCCATGGGAGCCAGAATATTGCGATAACAAAACATCTTGTTTTGAAATCCTCGTCTAATCTGGGGGGTTATAATTTGGGTGGGTCGTAATATAGAATCTATAAGTTAAGGTAGGGGGTGTTAAGGGACAAAGGGATGTTTAAGGATAGGTTAGAGAAGGGATAGGGGTGATGTCTATGGGACCCAGAGCAGTGCGATTTCAAAGTGACATCTTGTTTTAAAATCCTCGTCTCTCTGGGGGTTTTTTATTGATTAATAGTATATTAAAAAACAAGTTTCAATGAATGAGTGCTTTAAGTCTTACGAAATGTGTTTTTTATGCTATTTTTTGTAATTCGCGTTTTTATCTCTTTTTTTTAACAAAAATAAAATAAATTATTACTTATTTTTGACACTTATTTTTGTTTTCGCACATGTAGTGTAAACCTTTACTGGCGTGCAAATAGAACTGGCGCAACTACTGGTGCCATGTAGCGAAAGGTGGGAAAGGTGTATGTAGGGAAATAGGTATGTAGCAGTTGGTAACACTTGAAAATAGAAATTTGAATTGACATTTAAAAATTGTCAAAATAAAATGTATTCACCCGATAAAAATCTTTCATGTACACCTCCCGAAATAAAAGAAATTGCTGAGAGTACTGTTAAAACATTACTTCCAGAGAAGTCTCACGAAAGATACGAGCAACAGTATGCTAAATTTAATTCCTGGTGCGAAGAGAAGAGGATTAAACAAGTTTCAGAAAATGTGCTGATTGCTTATTTTGAAATTCAAGGAAAAAAATATAAGTCCTCATCATTATGGACCTTGTATTCCATGTTAAAAACGTGTTTAAACATCCATAAAGATGTGGATATAACAAAATATAAAAAACTTTTTAAAAAAATTATCAAAAAGTTACGTACCCAAAAAATCTAAAATTTGAGAATATGACGATATCATTAAATTTATAAAGGAAGCTAATAATAAAGTGTATTTAGCTGTGAAAGTATGTACATCTTTCTTTCTAGTGATTTTTGTGGCTAATTTACTAAGTTATTTTAGGTAATTTTAAAAATGGGGTACAATGGGGCATGTCGAAGGGAAGTGTTATTAAATATATGTGTGGATGATCTTCATTACAAATCAGATTGACAAAAAATGATGTCCCTAGAATGTTTGTCATAACGGACAAAAATTGGATAATTTTGATAAAAGACTATAGCAAACTTCGACCGAAGAATGCTACACATAAACGGTTTTTTTTAACATAACCTAATGGACATTGCATTAATAGCCCTATTGGTATTAATACCATAGGAAATCTTCCTAGAGAAATTGCCAAATTTCTTCACTCGCCGGATCCTCAACTTTATACTGGACATTGTTTTAGAAGATCTAGTGCTACACACATAGCAAACAGTGGTGGTGACCTTTTGACCATAAAACGTTTAGGTGGTTGGAAAAGTTCAGCAGTTGCGGAAGGATATGTTGATTCCTTAATGTTTACTGTTGAACTGTCTTTAGCCTCAATAACAATACCATGTGCGGTGGATACATTTTGTTCAGTATTTTCACTGCCTTTGATAGTGATATTATCATTTGTTGCTGGGTTTGTGTTTAAGATATTTGTAACATCAATTTTATGAACGAATTTGTTCAGCTATTTCCAATTTTATTATAACCTTAAATTAAACTTATACATTCGTAAACAGCATTCTAAACACAATTCATGTAAACGTGACCACATAACCTCAAAAAGTCGTACAACCTCAACTATCGATACGTCTTCACCAATGTGTTCAAAATTATTACAACTTTTAAATTTAAATCTTTATTTTTTTCTTGCTACTATTTCTTTCCCTAAACTTGTCCTTTAATTAAAATATTATTGATAATTGCCGGATATTATTCTTTTTGTGCTTCTTCTTATATATTTTTCGCGGTTTATACATGATTTAAACCCGCGATGTTCGTTCTTGAATTAATTGATTTTAATAAATTTAAATGTATTTTGCATTGAACAAAACTTACTTCCTGAATTTATTAATAATTTTCAATTTTACTAGGTATAAATTTCAATTTAAATTGTCACATTGACAACTAGAAAAATTAATGACCCAATGTCACCAACTTGAACTGGTTCCATAAAATGTTACTAAAATCTCATTACAGCATCGGATTCTGTAAAGAGTCTCATTACAGCACCCGTTTGAGTACTGTAATAGCGTTCATTACCGTCGCGAATTACAAAAAAGACTATTTAGAAGTAGAATCTATACAGGGTGATTCAAAAAACCGCTGACAGACTTCTAGAGTAGATAATACATGAAAAATTAAGATGAATAGTCTTAATATACATAGGGTCGCAAATACCTCGTTGGCGAGATATAGCGGATCAAAATTTTTTTAAAATTAAACATTATCTGTAATAAAAAGCACTTTTTTAAAAATATTGTCTACGCCATTGCTCTCTACGTGTGTAAACTGATCAATTATCTATCAATTGGTCTATTACAAAACTTTGATCAAAGCAATAGTTTTTAAGAAAAACACGTTTGTAGAAAATTTGTTATTTCAATCAAAAACTGTTCCTTTAATCAAAGTTTTGTAAGAGACCAATTGATAGATAATTGATCACTTTACACGACTATTTCATTCATAACGTTGAAAGTCAATAAGAATTCGCGCTTTTCCGTCAATTGCGAGTATTTCAGCGGTTATTTGGCCGTAACCATGGAGAACGATAATACGAACCTTTGTATTATCGCTGTAATACGAACCTTTGTATTATCACTTGTTTGACATTTCATTGATTTCGTGACATCCATGAATGTTTCCATAACAATCAATATGATTTTTTAAAAAAATATTAAAATTCTAAAAATATGATGCCTTAAAAAACACCACTCGACCTTCGGTCTCGTGGTGTTTCAGGCAATACGTCTCGTATTATCGAGTATTTTCGATCGTCTTGTTGTATAATATATGAAAATACTGCACGTTTGACAAAATTAGCAGTGGAGTTGAAAATATTTTTAAAAAAGGGCTTTTCATTGCAGATAATGTTTAATTTTAAAGAAACTTTGACCCGCTATATCTCGTTAAGGAGGCATTTGAGACCCCATGTATATAAAGACTTTTCATCTTAATTTTTGATGTATTACCTGCCCTAGAAGTCTGTCAGCGGTGTTTTGAATCACCCTGTATAATCTATATATATATTTTATGTTTCTTCTGTGTTGTGTGTCAGAGTTTCGTATAGGGTTCAGTTGTTCATGTCATTTTCTACCACCGTTCGTCTCTGGCACATTTTGTCAAGCAATCGTCTATTATGTGGTTTTTTGATGAATTTTTTTACTGATTTCTGCATGTCTTAGGTTAATTGGTTGTATTTTTGTTCTTACGTATAGATTTTCGTTACTAATGTTGTGCAGTGGATTTTGAGAATTGCGTATCTCACGAATCGTTATTAATTAATTAATTCTCAGGCATTGTCTTTCTGTTTTTATTATTCTTTCTTTTGTTTTCTTTGATTTATTGGCTGTGACAATTTGACCGTAGTCTAAAACCGGTTTGCATATAGCGCCATAGATCTTCGTAGCAGTTTTTGTTGAATTGCCTTCAATGTTCTTGTATGTCAAAGGTCTGAAATATTTTGCTCGTTTTTCAGCTTCAACTCCTTTGGATTTGAAGTGTTTGAACAGTTTTATGTTGTCTAAATCTATACCAAGATATTTAATAACGTTGGAAGGTCTTTCGCGGATGCGGTGGTTGGGAATCATAAGTTGGAACTTGAAGGGATTGGGTGTAAGTCTCCTTTTTGGACCATTTTAGTGTTGTATCGTACAGCATTTGAAGGTTTTCGGTTGCTTTGTCTAGTGTGGTGTTGTGTGAGATCAAGCATACCGTAGGATGTACAGTTTTGGGTCAAAGCTTCAATTACATTCTTTAAAAAATTTGAATGATTTCCTGGTATTATATTTCTCTAATGACGTAATGCACAGTATGGTTGCGTATAAACCTAGACAACCCCTTATATACAAACCTTAGTTATGTTCACTTCTGGTAGACCGGAAGTGGCAGCCATCTTGAAAATATTTTAGATCGAAAGATCCGAATGAACAACCTATGCTACCAAAATTTTAAAACAGTACGAATAGTGGAATAAAGTTTTAACGAAGCAGTTACCTGAGACATCTGTTTTATATTAATACTGTACAGGGTGTCCCGTTAAGCGTAAGGAGCGGCTGTATCTCAACAACGGTAAGGCCTAGAGGTTTGGGAAAAAAATCNATTGGGACACCCTGTACAGTTTTGGGTCAAAGCTTCAATTGCATTCTTTAAAAAATTTGAATGATTTCCTGGTATTATATTTCTCTAATGACGTAATGCACAGTATGGTTGCGTATAAACCTAGACAACCCCTTATATACAAACCTTAGTTATGTTCACTTCTGGTAGACCGGAAGTGGCAGCCATCTTGAAAATATTTTAGATCGAAAGATCCGAATGAACAACCTATGCTACCAAAATTTTAAAACAGTACGAATAGTGGAATAAAGTTTTAACGAAGCAGTTACCTGAGACATCTGTTTTATATTAATACTGTACAGGGTGTCCCGTTAAGCGTACGGAGCGGCTGTATCTCAACAACGGTAAGGCCTAGAGGTTTGGGAAAAAAATCCTTATAAGCAAAGTGGGTAAGAGAAATGCATGGAAATTATTTTGAAGTTCGTAATTCGACCGCTAGGGGGCGTAACTGCCATAGAGAAACATAAAATTCCCGCTATGTCAGAAAGTTAGACGATGAGCTATAACTTTGACAACATCATTTAGTAGCTTGGATAATACCGCATCGCTTTTGTTTTGCGATATTTCTCATATCTGTCATAATAAGATAGGGAGAGGCCAATGCGTTTTCAAATGTTTACATTTTAATATCTCCTGGACCATTCAACCGATTTGAATATTTTTGGTCTTGTTTGAAAGAGCATTTCATGCTCTTTTAAAAGATATTTTCAGTAAGACCGCTTGGTTTAAAACAAATAAGCTAGAGGTCGTTATCTGCTGCGGTTACATATTTTTGTGGTTTTTGAAAAAAAGTTAAATGGAACGGTACTATTTACTTTACAGACCATTAATCACCATAAAATTTGCTAAATATTAGTGAAAACCGCATCTCGATATCTTCATCCATTCTCGAATTATAAAAGAAAATGTTAAAAATTCGTATATCTTAATCGGATCAAGTTACCTTAGGAAACAAATAAGAAAGAACAAAAATTTTATTATCTGGAACCTTCCTTCACACTTTATCCACGCTTAGAACTGCTTCAAAACTACTTTTGAGGCGTGTTGAAAAGCCAACGGATCAATGAAACATCAACAATGATAATAAAACAAAATAAACCAAAACACTTAAAATAACTAAAATTTTTGGCAAAAATAACTCACTAATGTGCGAAATGCCTTCCATAAACCTCGATGCATTTATTTAATCTAGTTTCGACGAAAAAAAAGCGCTGCTTAAGTCTCGGCCATGGACACGTTTCTACTGGTGTTTAGTGTTTTGTCATATTTTCCCTGGTTATAGGTTTTTCTTGAAAAGTCAGGTCGTTTAGTCTACCCAATAGATAAAGGGGTGAAAGCAATGTGGGTTTTGCTCGAACCAAGAATGCATATTATGCAAATTTACATCAACTTGTGGACAGATGTTTCATGTATCCATAGCATTTGTGATAAAGGGTTTGGATTTGCCCAAATCATATTTAAAAGACAATGGTAATAGGACAATGGTGGAGATATTATTCTCTTGAGAAATCTTGTGGACAACTGTTTTCGGAGTTCTCAGATTATGTGGGATCACATTGCGCACCAATGTGATTTACGAATTCATAGAGATGTCTGAATGGGCTACACGTTGCCAGTTTTCCGTAATCGCTAAGTCAATCTTAAAAACACTTCTAGAGAAAAATGTCTTTCTTTGTCGTAATTGCATTGCACATTTTTGCCATGCAGTTGCATCGTATTCGAAACATTGAAAATAAATCATCATACGCTCTATCATACGCTTCTGCGTTAGTAAATGACATGTTTACAGTTACCATGGTTATGTGATTTGTTTTTCTCGATGAGGTAACTGGATCCGATTGATGGCACTCGAGTTTTTAACATTTTCTTCTATAACTCGAGAACGGGTGGCGATATCGAGATGCGGTTTTCACTAAAATTTAGCAAATTTTAAGGTGACTAAGGGTCTGTGAAGTAAATAGTATCGTTCCATTTAACTTTTCTTCAAAAATCACAAAAATATGTAATCGCTGCAGATAACGTCCTCTAGCTCATTTGTTTTAAAGCAGACGGTCTTACTGAAAATATCTTTAAAAAGAGCATAAAATGCTCTTTCAAACAACACCGAAAACATTCAAATCGGTTGAATGGTCTAGGAGATATTAAAATGTAAACATATGAAAACGCATTGGCCTCCCCCTCCCTTATTATGACAGATATGAGAAATATCGCAAAACAAAAGCGATGCGGTATTATCCAAGCTATTAAATGATGTTGTCAAAGTTATAGCTCATCGTCTAAGTTTCTGAGATAGCGGGAACTTTATGTTTCTCAATGGCAGTTACGCCCCCTAGCGGTCGAATTACGAACTTCAAAATAATTTCCAGCTATTTCTCTTGGTCACTTTGCTTATAAGGATTTTTTCCCAAACCTCTAGGCCTTAACGTTCTAGAGATACAGCCGCTTCGTAAGCTTAACGGGACAGCCTGTATGTATGTATATTATTAATAAATTATAATATTATATTTTTCCTCCAATGATGTCACGCTTCCTACCTCACCCCGTCAACGTCAATTTGTTCGAATTGGATAAGCTTATAACCGATACTCAACGGACCTTGGTTATAACGATTGATTAAAATCGAGTTAGACTACTTCTAAACAATGCGCTTTGTCATTGTTTTCATTAAGCGATGACGTGGTTCTTCAAATCGATTCGCGTCTGCCCGCTGCGCACGCGTGTGAACCGATATTGAGAAGGCGATCTTTTCTCACGCAACGACATCGCCTCAAGAACAATAACCAAAAAACATCATAATTTCAATTGTCGTGCGTGGTTTAAATTAATTTATCTTCACAATTTGTTGAGTCAACGGCGTTGAACGGGCAAAAAGAGAATCGAAATTGACAAGATTTTCGCCGTGCATTGAGGGTTAACTAAATAAATTGCAGTCAGGAAATGGTAATTCGCAAAATTGGTCGTTTTCCATCGACAATTACCGTCTTTACCAAGCCGGGTTAATTGTTTCCTTCTCTCTTATAATTACAACGTGACTTTCCCATCGGCGTTATATTTTACTTTATGATTGTTGCTCCAAGTATTATTGCATCAATTACACTTTTTTTTGCCCGCTGTAAAAGTGTGGAATGAGGAATTTTACTACGCCGCCCCTTGTAGTGTAATAATAGCCGCCTCACGAAGTGAACCCGAAATTTCAAGCCAATGACGGCGACTCCGGACTTTTAAAACTCCTCCCTAAGAGTGCTTTGCTTTTGCTCCTTTATTCCTCCAACCAACGAGAACTCACTCGAACAATTTTCGAGGAAATTACCCAGCTTTGTTTTGCTTTTGTGAAAAGAATATGTAATTTTTTGGCGGAAATAAATACTTCAAACATTTGGCGTATTGTTTATTTCCAGGAAGTTGGTGTTTCAGTTCGACGGCAGCCGTCTGGAATTTATGGTTATACAATTTCGTCGAGGCAGGTGTATAAAATAGGGGGAAATATAATTGTTTTGACCCATAACGGAAATTGGGGCCATAAACTGCTGCTTATTTGATAAAACGATTATATTTAAGTATTATAGTTGTTAATATGTAAATAAAAAGGACGAGAAAGGTGCCCGTTGATGCATATCTTCACCCATAACTTACACAACACCACCATAAATTTCCCTACAATTCTTCATCTCTTCCCGATCTAACCATAAATTGTATCGACGCGTGATATATGCGGGCACTTCCGACTCAGCTATGCCTTTATCTACAATTTTGCAATAAATATAGAACTAGTAAAGCGAATTCAACAAAATATTTGTGGAAAAATATTTCACACTCTAACAAATTCCATGATAAAGATAAAGAAATATTGCTTGGTGATGAATTCAAACAATCGTGCCATAAACTGATATAGCATTTAAAAAATAACTTTTGTTGTGTTGAATCTAGATTAAATTTGCTTTAAAATGGTTTTCATTTTATTGCGATATCTCAATTTGTTCTTGATATACAATTATTTTAAATTTAATCATCATGTTCTGCAAACATGAAGTCAAAACATCTTGTCTTCAAGATTACTTGGAATAAAAAATACTTTTTTGTGTTGAATCTATATAAAATTTGCTTTAAAATGCTTTTAATTTTATGATGATATTTCAATTTGTTCTTGAGATACAAGTTTTTTTAAATTTAACCTCTAAAATTATCATGTTGTGCAAAGATGAACTCAAAACATCGTGACTTCAAGATTTATTAGAATAAAGCAATAATTTTTGCGTTGTTGAATCTTGATTAAATTTGTTTTATGCATCTCATTTTATGCCGATATCTCAACTTATTCTTGAGATACAATTTTTTTAAATTTTACTTCTAAAATCATCATGTTATGCATAGATGAAGTCAAAATATAGTGACTTCAAGATTAATTGGAATAAAAAAATCCTTTTTTTTATGTTGGATCTATATAAAATTTGCTTTAAAATGCTTTCAATTTTATGACGATATCTCAACTTGTTCTTGAGATACAATTTTTTTTAAATTTAACCTCAAAAATTATCTTATTATGCAAAGATGAACTCAAAACATCGTGACTTCAAGATTTATTGGAATAAAGCAATAATTGTCATGTTGCATCTTGATTAAATAAAATGCATCTCATTTTATGCCGATATCTCAACTTGTTCTTGAGATACACTTTCTTTTAAGTTTTATTTCTAAAATCGTCATATTATGCAAAGATGAACTCAAAATATCGTGACTTCAAGATTAATTGGAATAAAGAAATACTTTTTTTTTATGTTGGATCTATATAAAATTTGCTTTAAAATTCTTTCAATTTTATGACGATATCTCAACTTGTTCTTGAGATACAAGTTTTTTTAAATTTAACCTCAAAAATTATATTATGCAAAGATGAACTCAAAACATCGTGACTTCAAGATTAATTGGAATAAAGAAATACTTTTTCTAATGTTGGATCTATATAAAATTTGCTTTAAAATTCTTTCAATTTTATGACGATATCTCAACTTATTCTTGAGATACAAGTTTTTTTAAATTTAACCTCAAAAATTATATTATGCAAAGATGAACTCAAAACATCGTGACTTCAAGATTTACTGGAATAAAGCAATAATTTTTGCGTTGTTGAGTCTTGATTAAATTTGTTTTAAAATGCATCTCATTTTATGCCGATATCTCAACTTATTCTTGAGATACAATTTTTTTAAATTTCATTTCTAAAATCATCATGTTATGCATAGATGAACTCAAAACATCGTGCCCTCAAGATTAATTGGAATAAGGAAATAGTTTTTTTTGTGTTGAATCTATATAAAATTTGCTTTAAAATGCTTTCAATTTTATGACGATATCTCAACTTGTTCTTGAGATACACTTTCTTTTAAGTTTTACTTCTAAAATCATTATGTTATGCATAGATGAACTCAAAACATCGTGACTTCAAAATTCATTTGAATAAAGAAATATTTTTTCTTGTATTGAATCTATACAAAATGTGCTTCAAAATGCTTTTTATTTTATGGTGACATCTTAATTTGTTCTTGAGATACAGTTTTTTGAATTTAACTTCTAAAATTGTCATGTTGTGCAAAGATGAACTAAAAACATCGTGACTTCAAGATTTATTGGAATAAAGCAATAATTTTTGTGATGTTGAATCTTGATTAAATTTGCTTTAAAATGCATCTCATTTTAAGCTGATATCTCAACTTGTTCTTGAGATACACTTTCTTTTAAGTTTTACTTCTAAAATCATCATGTTATGCAAAGATGAACTCAAAACATCGTGGCTTCAAGATTAATTGAATTAAAGAAATACTTTTTTTTATGTTGGATCTACATAATAAAATTTGCTTTAAAATGCTTTTTATTTTATGGCGATATCTTAATTTGTTCTTAAGATACAAATTTTTTAAATTTTATTCTAAAATCATCATGTTATGCATAGATGAACTCAGAACATCGTGACTTCAAGATTAATTGGAATAAAGAAATACTTTTTTTTGTGTTGAATCTATATAAAATTTGTTTTAAAATGCTTTGTATTTTATGGCGATATCTTAATTTGTTCTTAAGATACAAATTTTTTAAATTTAACCTCTAATATTATCGTGTGTGAACTCAAAACATCGTGACGTCAAAGTTTTTTGGCATAAAGCAATAATTTCTGCGTTGTTAAATCTTGATTAAATTTGTTTTAAAATGCATCTCATTTTATACCGATATCTCAACTTGTTCTTGAGATACAAGTTTATTTCAATTTTACCTCTGAAATTATCGTGTTATGCATAGATGAGCTCAAAACATCGTGACGTCAAAAATTATTGAAATAAAGCAATAATTTTTACGGTGTTGAATCTTGATTAAATTTGCTTTAAAATGGTTTTCATGTTATTGCGATATCTCAACTTGTTCTTGAGATACAAATTTTTTAAGTTTGTAAGTAAAATCATCATGTTATGCATAGATGAACTCAAAACATCGTGACTGCAAGATTAATTGGAATAAAGAAATAATTTTTTTTTGTGTTGAATCTATATAAAATTTGCTTTAAAATGCTTTTTATTTTATGGCGATATCTTAATTTGTTCTTAAGATACAAATTTTTTAAATTTAACCTCTAATATTATCGTGTAGTGCAAAGATGAACTCAAAACATCGTGACGTCAAATTTTTTTGGCATAAAGCAATAATTTTTGCGTTGTTAAATCTTGATTAAATTTGTTTTAAAATGCATCTCATTTTATGCCGATATCTCAACTTGTTCTTGAGATACAAGTTTTTTTAAATTTAACCTCTTAAATTATCATGTTATGCATAGATGAACTCAAAACATCGTGACGTCAAAAATTATTGGAAGAAAGCAATAATTTGTACGGTGTTGAATCTTGATTAAATTTGCTTTAAAATGGTTTTCATGTTATTGCGATATCTTAACTTGTTCTTGAGATACTTGAAATGTTATGCATAGATGAACTCAAAACATCGTGATTTCAAGATTAATTTTAATAAAGAGATTTTTTTGTTGAATCTATATAAAATTTGCTTTAAAACACATTCAATTTTATGACGATATCTCAATTTGTTCTTGAGATAGACATTTTTTAAATTTAACCTCTAAAATTATCATGTGCAAAAATTAACTCAATACATCCTGATTTCAAGATTTGTTGGAATAAACCAATAATTTTTGCAGTGTTTAATCTTGATTAAATTTGGTTTAATATGTATTTTATTTCATGCCGATATCTCAACTAGTTCTTGAGATATGAAATTTTCTATAAACTTTTCAAAAACTATTTTTGTGCTTTTTAACACAAAACCGTTTTTATCTCCAAACCGATTGGTTATAAAGCGCCTTGCTAAGAGTACCTTTTTTGTTCAAAATACTTCAACGAATTCAAACAATATCTCAAATTATGATTATGATGATTTTATAATATATTTTTTTTTATTTTCTTTCAGTTCGAAATGGTTACTCGTGTGTTCCATTGGCACTGGCAGATGGTTTGGATATAAAATTGAATGCAGCAGTAAAAAAAGTGGAATACAATCAACGTGGAGTTGAGGTGACCGTGTACAACCCCCGCAATCCGATGTCTACGAATACTTATCACGGTACGGTATCATCCTCAGACGGTTTGAGAAAATAGTTACGGTTTCGTTCAGTTGGTCATGTTATTTTCGCCTCCTCCGCCTCGTTTCGTTTGTGCTTGGACGGTCGTTGGTTCGGCGTGTAATTGATGTGGGATATTTACGACGTGCATTAACCCGGACCGTAACAGCCGGACCGGAGTCTGGAAGTGCGAAATTTACGGCGGGCTGTAAACCAGCGCGCGTAGGGGATGGATTTTATGGTGCGCAGAGGCGCGGCCGACGCGACTATTTTTTTCTATTCAGACAACTGGCGGCCCTCCCATAAAAAAAATACGATTTTCAAATATCGCGTCTCGGTTTACGACGTTACGCATTCTTCGTCGCATCCAATAACGCCGAGAAGTGGTTGTTGTTGCGTGTATGCGCGATTTTTCGCAATTATCTCCTCCCTAGGTTTTCTGCGAATCTTCTCCGGAGGACGCAAATCACCGCTTTGAGTCTATGAGAACCACAACCGAGTCGAGTTTAAAAATCAATTGGTCACGCTATGTATAGAGTAAATAAACACTCTACAATTACCACTCGGTACTTACTAAAACTTTTATGGTGTTTCTTCTTTTTAATTTTAGCTGACGTGGTACTTTGCACCCTTCCTCTCGGCGTACTCAAGCTTAGCGTCGCTCCGGAGAGCAGTCAAGTTAACACCGTTCAATTTTCACCTCCGCTTCCAGATTGGAAAGCAGCCGCAATTAAGCGATTGGGATTTGGAAATTTAAACAAAGTCGTTTTGTGTTTTGAACGAATCTTTTGGAACCCCCAAGCGAATTTATTTGGGCACGTCGGTAGCACCACTGCAAGTAGAGGAGAACTTTTTCTATTTTGGAATCTTTATAAAGCGCCGGTTCTATTGGCTTTAGTTGCTGGAGATGCTGCAGCTATTATGGAAAATGTTACGGATGATGTAATAGTTGGAAGGTAAATTTTTTGTATTGATTAATTCGCTGTCTCATGTAATTTCGAAAGAATCAACGGTCTATTAGTCAATTAGGGCCGACGTTTTAATTGGATAAGCAGATAGGCGCACCTAATTTTTTTCTTATTCATTGACTTCGTTAACAAGCGGTGACATTTCATATTTTTACTCTTGTGTAAATTCAGATCGAAAAGTGATACTCGCGTTGTATAACCAAATTGCAAAACGTCTGATATTTAATAATTGAATAGTATACGTTCGAATCCGGGTTGCTTAAGCGATTGTTTGAATAGTAGAGATCACTTTCAAAGAAGTGACTCAATATATCTTTATTTTATGAATTTCTTTTTTTATATTTAGATGCATCGCTGTGCTCCGAGGTATTTTCGGCCAATCTGGTGTTCCACAACCTAAAGAAACTGTTGTTACTCGTTGGAGAGCTGATCCTTGGTCAAGAGGATCTTATAGTTTCGTTGCCGTTGGAAGTTCTGGAAGCGATTATGATTTTTTAGCATCCCCAGTTATTCCACCGACTCCTCAAGGACAATCGGTAACCTCGGGTCCTGCAAGAGTTTTTTTCGCCGGAGAACACACAATAAGAAATTATCCCGCAACTGTTCATGGCGCTTTTCTTAGTGGTTTAAGAGAGGCAAGTCGAATTGCCGATCAAATAATCGGAAATCCTTGCTTACCCACAAACGACGCCGATTAAACTTAACGAACAACGTTTTTATTGTTAATAAATCTCAATAAATCCTGTTTCCGAACGAAAGAGTTTTTCAGAGTTTTCTTTAAAGTTCATCGTACGTATATCCCCGGACGTAATCCCCTGTCCGTTTTTCTTTTTCGCCGACGAAACGAAAACTGTAAACGTCAATTAGGGCGCACTTTACAAGTTCCCATAAACGGCCGATCGCCCTGAATTCACTAATAAACGTATAAATTAATATAATTTACATGATGCTTTGCTAAGATTGACACGCGGTGATATGAGGGGCAACATTTTACTTCGGATTATGCGAGATAATTAAAGCGAAAGATTATTGTTTTTCAATGTGTAAGAACCATACAAAGTTCCACAGAAAAACATTCGATCGAGGATTTAAATTATAATTGATGAGTAACATTCAACCTAAAATTTGTGCATTTTAATACAAAATTGATTTTATCTCTAATCCTGTGGCTGATACAATATTTCACTAAAAGTATTTTTTTATGCAAAATGCTTCAAATAATTCAAAAATATACTCAAATTTCAAATTTAGTCATTGGCGTAGATCTTACAGGGTACAAAATAACAATTTTCTCATTTTTGCGCATTTTTAAACACAAAATCATTTTTATCCTAAAATTTGTTGCTTTTACAGTTATTTTTTTAGTTATTTATCAGTAGTTTTTTACGTAAAATACTTTAAAGTATTTGTAATCATCACCAGCATTACAATTTATTAGGTAATAATGAAGTTAAGGGGCGGATAATGAAGATGTCGCTATTTTCCCAATTTTTAGTACATTTTAATACAAAATCGCTTTTATCTCCAAATTGGTTACTGATACAACATTTCACTAAGAGTACCTTTTTTACGTAAAATGCTTCAAGCAATTCAAAAATATACTCAAAATTCAAATTTAGTCAGTGGCGTAAATGTTACGGGGAACAAAGTAACGATATTCTAATTTTCGCGCATTTTTAGACAGAAAATCATTTTTATCTCAAAATTGGTTGCTTTTACAGTTATTATTCATCAACAGTTTTTTACGTAAAATATTTTAAAGTATTCATAAACATCGCCTGCATTACAATTTATTCACTAGTATGGAAGCTAAGAGGCGTATAGTGAAGATACTGCTATTTTCCCAATTTTTAGTGCATTTTATACAAAATCAATTTTATCTTTAAATTGGTTGCTGATAGAACGTTTCACTAAGAGTACTTTTTTACGCAAAATGCACCAAGAAATTGAAGAATACACTCAAAATTGAAATTTAGTCATTGGTGTAGATGTTACGGGGTGCAAAATAAACGATAACCTCATTTTCTCGAATTTCCAAATACAAAATCATCTTTATCTCAAAATTGGAAGCCGTTACAATTATTATTTATTAGTACTTTTTTACGTAAAATACTCTAAAGTATTCATAAACATCCCCTGCATTACAATTTATTAACTAATATAGAAGGTAAAGAGCACATAATTTAGATATCGCTATTTTCCCAATTTTTAGTGCATTTTAATACAAAATCGATTTTACCTCCAAATTGGTTACTGATACAACATTTCACTAAGAGCACCTTTCTTACGCAAAATGCTTCAAGCAATTCAAAAATATACTCAAAATTCAAATTTAGTCATTGGCATAGATGTTACGGGGTGCAAAATAAACGATAACCTCATTTTCGCGCATTTTTAGTCACAAAATCATCTTTATCTCAAAATTGGATGCTTTTACGGTTGTTATTTATCAGAACTTTTTTATGTAAAATACTCTAAAGAATTCATAAACATCGCCTGCATTAAAATTTATTAACTAATATGGAAGTTAAAGGACACATAATTAAGTTATGGCTATTTTCTCAATTTTTAGTACATTTTAATACAAAAACCATTTTATCTCCAAATTGGATACTGATACAACATTTCACCAAGAGTACCTTTCTTACGCAAAATGCTTCAAGCAATTCAAAAATATACTCAAAATTCAAATTTAGTCAGTGGCGTAGATGTTACGGGGTGATAAAAAACCATATTATCATTTTCGCACACTTTTGGACACAAAATCATTTTTATCTCAAAATTGGTTGCTTTTACAGTTATTATTCATCAGCAGTTTTTTACGTAAAGTACTCAGTAATATGGAAGAATGGAAATTAAAAGACACATAATGAAGATATCGCTATTTTCCCAATTTTTAGTGTACTTTAATATAAAAGCAATTTTATCTCTAAATTGGTTAACTTTACTTAACTTACTCAACTTTTTCAAAATAACGACATTCTCATTTTTGCGCATTTTTAAACACAAAATCATCTTTATCTCGAAGTTCACTCCAAAGGTGGCAGTGCAGTTATAATAAAATACAATATTACCCATTACCAGAGGATGGAATACAGGACAAGGATGATACAGGCTACGTCAGTCAATATAAGAACAAAAACTTATGAGCTAATTGTCACAGCTATTTATTGCTCACCCAGACATACTATCAAAAGAGAACAATACATAGAGTTTTTAGAATTACAAGGCTATAGGTCCATCATAGGAGGAGACCTCAATGCGAAGCACACCCACTGGGGATGAAGGCTTATCACAACTAAGGGAAGAGAACTTTTCAACGCAATCAAGCAATTGAATTGCGAAATTTTATCTATAGGCAAGCCAACGTATACCGATACGAACAAAATCCCAGATTTGATTGACTTTTTCATAACAAGGAATGTATCAGTAAACTACATGCAAGTATAAGAGGCATGGGGTACGAATTCTGACGATTTTCCTATCCTACTCACGCTCAGCGACTCAGTCATACAGAAGCAAAATTCACCTGCAATAGCAGGTGTCACAAACAGATTGGCGAAGTTTGCAAATCCTAGAAGACAGAATTAACCTCGCAGTTTGCCTTAACTCCAAAGAAGTGCTTGATAAGGATATCGAGTTACTGGTTAACTGTATCCAACAGGCAGCATAGGACAGTAACCCTAAATTAAACGCAAGAACAAAGGGACCCTAAGGAAATAACCCTAAGAAACCTACCCTAAGGAAATAAAAGATCTAATCCGACAGAGGCGCAAACTTAGACGCAAATGGCAAACTAGGGCTCCAGAATTTAAAACTAGGTTGAATAATACCACCTAACAGCTGAGAAGGGTTTTCAAGAATAATGCTCTAAACGGGCACCCTAAATGAATTGACGAACGACAAATCTACGGATTACTCACTATGGAAAGCTACCAAAAGACTAAAGAGGGCAATCACACAAAATTTACTAATTAGAAATAAGGATGGAAGCTGGGCTAGAAATAATGAGCAAAAAGCAAATAGATTTGCAAAACACCCAGCAAACACATTTAAAACCTACGCAGGAGAAGAGCAGTTAAAACTGATAATACAAAATCAGGACACTGTGGAAATAACCTTCACTACTCCAAGGGAGATATCCACTGTAATCATAGAAAATATCGACCCGTAGAAAGCTCCTGGTTTTGACCTAATTACAGGCGAAATTTTAAAACATTTACCAAAGTAAGCTATAGTCAGACTGACACATATTATTAATGCAGCCTTCAGACTCAAATATGTGCTTACCCTGTTCAAAGTTGCTGAGGTTATAATGATCCCTAAACCGGGGAAACCACCAAACGAGGTTCAGATCAATTAATTGATCTGATTATAATCAGATCAATTATTTGAGAAAATACTATTAAAAAGACTAAATCCTATACTTGAGGAAAGAAATTTGATACCACCACATCAGTTTGGATTCAGAGAGGGACACTTTACCATATCCCAGATACATACATTTATTCCCAGATAACTGACGTCATAGAAAAATCGATAGGGGGAAGGAAAGTCTGTTCTTCTATCTTCTTGGATTTGGCTCAGGCATTTGATAAAGTTTGGCATAAGGGACTCAAATACAAACTGAAAAACTCATACCCAAACAGTATGCACAACTGCTAGACTCGTATATATCAGAACGAGCCTTTAGAATAAAGCAAGAAGATGGTTATTCTGATTTTAAAGAAATTAATGCAGGCGTGCCACAAAGAAGTATACTTGAACAAAAGGTACAGGGCTGACCTTTTGTACACTTGTGACATTCCTAAAATAGAAAACGATACTATTGCTACTTTTGCTGATGGCACGACATCAGCAAAATAGACTACAGACATCAATTAATAAAATTAATGACTGGACTAAAAAATGGAGAATTACCTTAAATAAGAATAAATCGTTACCTGTTAATTTTACAAACAAAAGGGAGCAATATGTAGCAATCAGAGTAGATGATAAACAGATACCATATGCGAACACAGCAAAATATCTGGGATTAACGTTAGATGTAAAATTTCGTTGGAATATATATCAAGAAGAAACGGGAAGTGCTCGGAATCAGATATAAGAAAATGTATTGGCGGTTGGGGAGGAAATCCACTCTATCAACATACATATAATAAATTACTTATGTATAAACAGATCCTGAAACCGATATGGACATATGGGATTCAACTATTGGGATGTGCCAGCGAAAGCAACACCCAAATCATTAAGAGATTCCAGAATAAAGTGTTAAGGATCATCGTTGATGCACCCTGGTACTTTCGAAGTAGTTACATCCAACGGGATTTGGGGCCAGATGATCAATAAATTTGCCAACAGCCATGAACGGCTCTTAGACCACGTGAATATTAAGGCCATCCAGCTCCTCGACAACACCAACCAGACGAGAAGACCCAAGAGAACGAAACCTTTTGAGCTAGTTGTTTGTTGATGAACCATGTTTAGTGCTGGAGTTTATTTTTATTAGTACAATCTAAGGAACTTCTACTGAGTAAGGCTCCTAGTTTTAAGATACTCGTAGTAAATTAGGTTGGAATAAAATTCTTCATTGATCGTATTAATGATCAGATCACAATAAAAATGAAACGTTACGGTTTTATAATAAAAAAAAATCTCGAAATTGGATGCTTTTACAGTTATTATTTATTGGTACTTTTTTACGTAAAATACTGTAAAGTATTGATAAACATCCTCTGCATTACAATTTATTAACTAATATGGAAGTTAAAGGCCACATAATGAAGCTAAAATAAATAGCCCATAATGGCTATTTCCCCAATTTTTAGTGCATTTTAATACAAAATCGATTTTATCTCCAAATTGGATACTAATACAACATTTCACTAAGATTACCTTTTTTACGCAAAATGTTTCAAGAAATTCAAAAATGTACCCAAAATTGAAATTTAGTCAGTGGCGTAGATGTTACGGGGAACAAAATAACGATATTCTCATTTTCTGCGTATTTTTAGACACAAAATCATCTTTATCTCAAAATTGGATGCTTTTGCGATTGTTATTTATCAGTACTCTTTTACGTAAAATACTCTAGAGAGTTCATAAACATCACCTGCATTACAATTTATTAACTAATATGGAAGTTAAGGGACACATAATGAAGTATGGCTATTTTCCTAATTTTGAGTACATTTTAATACAAAATCGATTCTATCTGCAAATTGGATACTGATACAACATTTAGCTAAGAGTACCTTTTTTACGCAAAATGCTTCAAGAAATTCAAAAATGTAAACAAAATTGAAATTTAGTCAGTGGCGTAGATGTTACCGGGAACAAAATAACGATATTCTCATTTTCGCGCAAAATGATCTCAAAATTTATTGCTTTTACAGTTATTATTTATTGCTACTTTTTTACGTAAAATACTCTAAAGAATTTATAAACATCCCTTGTATTATAATCTATTAACTAATATGAAAGTTAAAGAGCACATAATAACGTTATCGCTATTTTCCTAATTTTTAGTGCATTTTAATACAAAATCGATTGTATCTCTAAATTGGTTACTGATACAACATTTCACTAAGAGTACCTTTATTACGCAAAATGTTTCAAGCAATTCAAAAATATACTCAAAATTAAGATTTAGTCAGTGGCGTAGATGTTATGGGGTGCAAAATAACGATATTTTCATTTGCGCGCATTTTTAGACACAAAATCATCTTTATCTCAAAATTGGATGCTTTTGCGGTTGTTATTTATCAGTACTCTTTTACGTAAAATACTCTAAAGAGTTCATAAACATCACCTGAATTACAATTTATTAAGTAATATGGAAGTTGAAGGACACATAATGAAGTTATTGCTATTTTCCTAATTTTGAGTACATTTTAATACAAAATCGATTTTATCTGCAAATTAGTTACTGATACAACATATCACTAAGAGTACCTTTTTATGCAAAATGCTTCAAGTAACTCAAAAATATACTCAAAATTAAAATTTGGTCAGTTGCGTAGATGTTATGGGGTGATAAATAACGTTATTCTCATTTTCGCGCACTTTTGGACACAAAATCATTTTTATCTCAAAACTGGTTGCTTTTACAGTTATTATTCATCAGTAGTTTTTTACGTAAAATACTTTAAAGTATTCATAAACATCGTTTGCATTACAATTTATTCACTAGTATGGTAGCAAGAGGCGTATAGTGAAGATATCGCTTTTTTCCCAATTTTTAGTGCATTTTAATACAAAATCGATTGTATCTCCAAATTGGCTACTGATACAACATTTCACTAAGAGTACCTTTTTTACGCAAAATGCTTCAAGCAATTCAAAAATATACTCAAAATTCAAATTTAGTCAGTGGCGTAGATGATACGGGGTGCAAAATAACGATATTCTCATTTTCGCGCATTTTTAGACACAAAATCATTTTTATCTCAAAATTGGATCCTTTTACAGTTATTATTTATTTGGCTTTTTTTACGTAGAATACTCTAAAGTATTCATAAACATCCCCTGCATTACAATTTATTAGCTAATATGGAAGAATGGAAGTTAAAGGACACATAAGCATGATATCGCTATTTTCCCAATTTTTACTGTACTTTAATATAAAATCGATTTTATCCCCAAATTGGTTGCTGATTGAACGTTTCACTAAGAGTACTTTTTTACGCAAAATCCTTCAAGTAATTCAAAAATATACTTAAAATTATAATTTGGTCAGGGGCGTAGATGTTACGATAAATAACCATATTCTCCTTTTCGCGCATTTTTGGACACAAAATCATTTTTATCTCAAAATTGGTTGCTTTTACAGTTATTATTCATCAGTAGATTTTTACATAAAATACCTTAAAGTATTCATACATACATCCTGCATTACAATTTATTCATTACTATGCAAGCTAAGAGGCGTAATAGTGAAGATATCGCTATTTTCCCAATTTTTAGTGCATTTTAATAAAAATCAATTTTATCTCCAAATTGGTTACTGATACAACGTTTCACTAAGAGTACCTTTCTTACTCAAAATGCTTTAAGCAATTCAAAAATATACTCGAAATTGAAATTTAGTCAGTGGCGGCGTAGATGTTACGGGGTCCAAAATAACGATATTCTCATTTTCGCGCATTTTTGGACACAAAATCATTTTTATCTCAAAATTGGTTGCTTTTATAGTTATTATTTATTAGCACTTTTTTACGTATAATACTTTAAAGTATTCATAAACATTCCCTTGCATTACAATTTATTGACTAGTATAGAAGCTAAAGGGCACCTAATGAAGTTATGGCAATATTCTCAATTTTAAGTGCATTTTAATACAAAATCAATTTTATTTCCAAACTGGTTGTTGATAGAACTTCCACTAAGAGTACTTTTTTATGCAAAATGCTTCAAGAAATACAAAAATATTCTCAAAATTGAAATTTAGTCAGTGGTACAAATGTTACGGGGTGAAAAATAACGATGGTCTCATTTTCGTGGATTTTTGATGATTTAAATTGAGAAATTTTACTATGTAAAAATGAAATAATAAAGGTGAAGAATAAAAAAACATTTTGAGAAAAATAATCTTGGTGATCTGCTATTAGCTGTGGTTGAAAATTTGTTTAGCGCCTCTTGGAGCGCATCCCGTAGAGAGCCGTCCGGCTGCCGGCACATTTTTTCGTAACAACAGGAATCCTTCGGCCATGAATCAAACCTTTCAATATGCTAATGGAACCCGCTCGGCCGCCATCCATCACGACAGCACTGACATGACAAATCGACACGCCGAAAGTGGGACCGACCGTCTTCTGGCCTGCAAATTGGGCTCGGACACGAACTCCACCATCTCGGGCTCCTTCTTTTTCCTTAACCTTTTACTCCTCCTTCTCTTTTACAACTTTTTTTTTGTAAACGTTACTCACGGTAGCATCATCACGACTATAAAATTGGCGAAAAATTAGATACAAATATTTTAATATATTTAATATAAAGTTTCTTTAAGTGATTTTGAGTAATTTTGATTGCGATGACAGTATTTGGGGGGGTCGAATGGAGGGAAAAAATCCAATAAATAACAATTAATTAAAATATTTAAAAGTTAATCGAGTGCGAGCCGGATTCGTTAGAGGAGGCGTGGCCGCGTTATGCCCGAGATTAATGATCCGATTAAATTTTTAATCAACATTTTTTCCCGGGGCGACGGCGTCACCGCCCCGAACCGTTCGCCGGGGGCTTTGGGGGGCGCACCGCCGAAGAAAAACCTCTCCAAAAACGACGGTGATGCGGGTCAGTCGGTAGCTCGCTTGATTTAAACTCTGACGACTTAATAGATAGCATCTCCGTAAACATTCGTTAAGTGGTTCGAAAAGACTTGTGCTTGTTGAAGATTAAAAATAAAAAATAAACCCCAAAAATCAAAGTTTATTTTTATTTAATAAGGAAAAAGAAATAATAATGATAAAATATCCGTTGAGTTATTAAAGTATTAAAGATATTAAAGATTTTTTTGTTGCAACTTAATATGGATTTAGTAATCGAACTAAGTATAATTCGTTTATCTCTATAAATCGTTGTGGTAAAAACGTTTTATATAAATCGAAACACAATACCCGAGACCATGCAGATACCGATCTAGTTATAATTTACCTTCAGGGTCGTATCGATTCACGCTACTATATTTGTAAGTTTAATTTACCGTCGGTATTTGCGTAGTAAACAGGGTCTAGTAACTAAGAGTTATGCGAACGATTGTAATTTTTATCGCTCCAGTTGTTATTATGGAAGTGTACACCTGGTCTCTCTACATACTTAAGCGTCTTAATTAAATCAATTCAATATAGGAAAGATTTACTTAAAACATTCATTTCATATATCATCATTTTTTATTCATTTTATTTAAATCAAATCCATGGGAATTTAAATACATTCACCTTCTTGAATCAATCACTTAAACACGCGTTTATAAATTTTCTCCTTCGTCAATTTCTCATTTTTCAGTAGCCCATATATTCAGGTTGTTGCCATTTTAATGTTGCAACTTAAACAGTACACACACTAACAGGATTGCGACCCGCGCCTGATACAATCTTGTACGACACGATAAATAACGATTGCTGGTTACTGCAAAGAGCTTTTTTTCCCCACTCCATCACCAGCGTGCATTCAGAAGTGTTCCATTTCGAATGTTGCGCGAATTGCGCAAAACCAAAACGCTCGGGGCTGTCCATATTGTCTTCAACTAAGCCACTTAGCTTTGTTTGTTAATTAGACATTGATGGCTGTTGACATGAAGGTTTATCTATCTATTTGCAATACGAGAAGAAAATGTTAAAACGACTCAAATTGGATAAGGAAAATGTCGATTTTTACGGCGACTTTTTTTTTCGTTGTTTATGATATAGAGAAAATGAGACGAGGGTCTACGACTATAGTCTATCATCGCTAACAAGAGAAAATAACACGGTACGTAGAGCGGAGTTGACGTATGGAAGGGCGTAAGGGTCAATATCGGGCAATTTTCTTCAATTCGCACGACTTACACCGGTTTGTTTATGATCCAACTTGAATCCTCAACAGGTATTTCTCATCGTTTCTTTTTAACCATTAAATAAAAAATTGTTATATATCACTGCTTCATATTCTTATATCTATATTTAGGTGCTTCCTGGACAATTTTAAATTTAGTTCTTACCCGAACAGGGAACAAAACATCTTTTTCCGTCCCTTTCGCTCTTTCCTCTCTCTGTTCTTCCGCCTCACTTGTCCATCCTTTTGTCATACCATCATTACGCTCACTGCAGCCTTCTTCCCCGGCGGCCTAAACGTGTTGAAAGCCTCATATTACTTATTGTCATATATACAATTAACTTACGTGTTACCCCAACATGGGAGGAGTCTCTTCTAATTCACTCCTCCTTGCTCTGTACATCCGCCGCCATATTTGGGGTACTTTTCTTCCTTTATTGTTAGTACTCGGTATAAAAGTCGTCGTTTTTAGTAAAAAGTCTTTTTATCTCGAGAATGGTTGGTGCTACTGCTTTTAAGTAACAGTACATTTTTTGTGTAAAACACATCAAGGAATTCAAAAACATACTTGCAATTAATATTAACACAACATTGCAAAAGTTACAATCGATAGTATCAAAGCATCTTCATTTTTTAGACTTTTTATGATTTTTCCACAAAGCACTTTATATCTCGAGAATGGTTGCTCTATAGCTTTTAAGAAAGAATATCTTTTTTATGCAAAATACACCAAGGAATTCAAAAACATACTTGCAATTAAAATTAACACAACATTGCAGAAGTTACAATCGATTGAATCAAGACATCTTCATTTTTATGACTTTTTCCACAAAATACTTTATATCTCGAGAATATTTGGTGCTATAGCTTTTAAGTAAGAATATCTTTCTTGTGCAAAATACATCAAGGAATTCAAAAACATACTTGCAATTAAAATTAACACAACATAGTTGAAGTTACGATCGATAGTATTAAGACATCTTCATTTTTATGACTTTTTCTACAAAACACTTTATATCTCGAGAATATTTGGTGCTACAGCTTTTAAGTATGAACTTCTTTCTTGCGCAAAATACATCGAGGAATTCAAAAATATGCTTGACATTAAAATTAATACAACATTGCAGAAGTTACAATCGATTGAATCAAGGCATCTTCAGTTTTGTGACTTTTTGCACAAAACACTTTATATCTCGAGAATATCTGGAAGAATATTTTTTTTATGCAAAATACATCAAGGAATTCAAAAAAATACTTGCAGTTAAAATTAACACAACATAGTTGAAGTTACAATAGATTGAATCAAAACATCTTCATTTTTATGATTTTTTCCACAAAACGATTTATATCTCGAGAATGGTTGCTGCTACATCTTTTAAGTAAGAATATCTTTTTTGAGCAAAATACATCAAGGAATTCAAAAACATACTTGCAATTAAAATTAACGCAACATTGCAGAAGTTACAATCGATAGTATCAAAACATCTTCATTTTTTAGACTTTTTTTGATTTTTCCACAAAGCACTTTATATCTCGAGAATATTTGGTGCTACAGCTTTTAAGTAAGAATATCTTTTTTCTGCAAAATACATCAAGGAATTCAAAAACATACTTGCAATTAAATTTAACACAACATAGTTGAAGTTACGATCGATAGTATTAAGACATCTTCATTTTTATGACTTTTTTCACAAAACACTTTATATCTCGAGAATATTTGGTGCTACAGCTTTTAAGTAAGAATATCTCTTTTGTGCAAAATACATCAAGGAATTCAAAAACATACTTGCAATTAAAATTAACACAACATTGCAGAAGTTACAATCGATAGTATCAAAGCATCTTCATTTTTTAGACTTTTTATGATTTTTCCACAAAGCACTTTATATCTTGAGAATGGTAGGTGCTACAGCTTTTAAGTAAGAATATCTTCTTTTGTGCAAAATACATCAAGGAATTCAAAAACATACTTGCAATTAAAATTAAGAGAACATAGTTGAAGTTAAGATCGATGTTATCAAGACATCTTCTTTCTTATGACTTTTTTCACAAAACACTTTATATCTCGAGAATATTTGGTGCTACAGCTTTTAAGTAAGAATATCTTTTTTCTGCAAAATACATCAAGGAATTCAAAAACATACTTGCAATTAAATTTAACACAACATAGTTGAAGTTACGATCGATAGTATTAAGACATCTTCATTTTTATGACTTTTTTCACAAAACACTTTATATCTCGAGAATATTTGGTGCTACAGCTTTTAAGTAAAAATATTTTTTTTGTGCAAAATACATTGAGGAATTCAAAAATATGCTCGACATTAAAATTAATACAACATTGCAGAAGTTACAATCGGTTGAACCATGACATCTTCATTTTTATGACTTTTTCCACAAAACACTTTATATCTCGAGAGTATTTGGTGGTACAGCTTTTAAGTAAAAATATCTTTTTTCTGTAAAATACACCAAGGAATTCAAAAACATACTTGCAATTAAAATTAACACAACATTGCAGAAGTTACAATCGATTGAACCAAGACATCTTCATTTTTATGACTTTTTCCACAAAACACTTTCTATCTTGAGAATATTTGGTGCTACACCTTTTAAGTAAGAATATATTTTTTGTGCAAAATACATCAAGGAATTCAAAAACATACTTGCAATTAAAATTAACACAACATTGCAACAGTTACAATCGATAGTATCAAAGCATATTCATTTTTTAGATTTCTTTCAATTTTTCCACAAAGCACTTTATATCTCGAGAATGGTTGCTGCTACAGCTTTTAAGTAAGAATATCTTTTTTGTGCAAAATACATCAAGGAATTCAAAAACATACTTGCAACTAAAATTAACACAACATTGCAGAAGTTACAATCGATAGTATCAAAGCATCTTCATTTTTTAGACTTTTTATCATTTTTCCACAAAACACTTTATATCTCGAGAATATTTGGTGCTACAGCTTTTAAGTATGAACTTCTTTCTTGCGCAAAATACATCGAGGAATTCAAAAATATGCTTGACATTAAAATTAATACAACATTGCAGAAGTTACAATCGATTGAACCAAGACATCTTCATTTTTACGACTTTTTCCACAAAACACTTTATATCTCGAGAATACTTGGTGCTACAGCTTTTATGTAAGAATATCTTTTTTGTGCAAAATACATCAAGAAATTCAAAAACATACTTGCAATTAAAATTAACTCAACATAGTTGAAGTTACGATCGATAGTATTAAGACATCTTCATTTTTTGACTTTTTCCACAAAACACTTTATATCTCGAGAGTATTTGGTGCTACAGCTTTTAAGTAAGAATATCTCTTTTCTGCAAAATACATCAAGGACTTCAAAAACATACTTGCAATTAAAATTAACTCAACATAGTTGAAGTTACGATCGATAGTATTAAGACATCTTCATTTTTTAGAGTTTTTATGATTTTTCTACAAAGCACTTTATATCTCGAGAATGGTTGTTGCTACAGCTGTTAAGTAAGAATATCTTTTTTGTGCAAAATACATCAAGGAATTCAAAAACATACTTGCAATTAAAATTAACACAACATAGTTGAAGTTAAGATCGATATTATCAAGACATCTTCATTTTTATGACTTTTTTCACAAAACACTTTATATCTCGAGAGTATTTGGTGCTACAGCTTTTAAGTAAGAATATCTTTTTTGTGCAAAATACATCAAGGAATTTAAAAACATACTTGCAACTAAAATTAACACAACATTGCAGAAGTTACAATCGATAGTATCAAAGCATCTTCATTTTTTAGACTTTTTATCATTTTTCCACAAAACACTTTATATCTCGGGAATATTTGGTGCTACAGCTTTTAAGTAAGAATATCTTTTTTGTGCAAAATACATAGAGGAATTCAAAAATATGCTTAACATTAAAATTTTTACGACTTTTTCCACAAAACACTTTATATCTCGAGAGTATTTGGTGCTACAGCTTTTAAGTAAGAATATCTTTTTTCTGCAAAATACATCAAGGAATTCAAAAACATACTTGCAATTAAAATTAACAAAACATAGTTGAAGTTACGATCGATAGTATCAAGACATCTTCATTTTTACGACTTTTTCCACAAAACACTTTATATCTCAAGAGTATTTGGTGCTACAGCTTTTAAGTAAGAATATCTTTTTTCTGCAAAATACATCATGGAATTCAAAAACATACTTGCAATTAAAATTAGCACAACATAGTTGAAGTTACGATCGACAGTATCAAGACATCTTCATTTTTATGACTTTTTCCACAATACACTTTATACCTCGAGAATATTTGGTGTTACAGCTTTTAAGTAAGAATATCTTTTTTGTGCAAAGTACATCAAGGAATTCAAAAACATACTTGGAATGAAAATTAACACAACATTGCAGAAGTTACAATCGATAGTATCAAAACATCTTCATTTTTTAGACTTTTATGATTTTTCCATAAAGCACTGTATATCTCGAGGGTATTTGGTGCTACAGCTTTTAAGTAAGAGTATCTTTTTTGTGTAAAACACAACAAGGAATTCAAAAACATACTTGAAATCCAAAACAGCGCAACATCGAAGAAGTTACAATCGATAGAATCAAAGCATCTTTATATTTCAGAATTTTTATGATTTTATCTCTAAGTACTTTATATCTTGAGAATAGTTAGTGTCGCAGCTTTCAAGTAAGAGTATCTTTTTTGTGCAAAATACGTTGAGGAATTCAAGCATGAGTTCGGTATTCGAATAGGCAGAACAGATTGGAAGTTACAATGTAGTAAAGAATGACTATCTATTTTTATTTACATTTTAACTTATCTTTAGGGTTAATTTTATTTGCTTCATCTTCATATATAGCAATCTTTCAATTACCAAACAAAACCCAACAAATAATAATAAAAAATGTTTGCCGCAACCCATAATGGTAACTCTTTTATACCCATTGTAATGAAATCCCTCTCTCTCTTCTCAATATGCCACCTTTCGAGTTCTCCATTCTTAACCCATCACCGATCGAAAGACAGGAGAAACACCAGATCTCGTCGACCACACGAAGAAGAACGAGAATCGTCAAGAACCTCAACCGACGAGAATAAGAAAAAGTTGAAAAGAATAAGAGAAGAAGTTCCTCCACCATGTCCATCAAAGAAGCCGACTTTAGTATGAGTTGCAAAAATCTTCTATGCAATCATTTCACGCGGGCGTCCCCTGTCGATTTTTCCCTCTTCTTCTCATCCTTTGATTCGTCTTCTGATCTTCAGCTTCGTCGCCGGTCGTCTTTACTTTTATTCCGTGTGATCTCTGCATTATATTATTGGCGCTGGGGCTCTCTTTTTTATACAACTGTCCCGGAGTCTTTTGTAAACTCGTAATGAACCAACTACTTGGAATTGATCAACAATGAAACCAAACCGAGAGGTTGGCCACTACATTTTTTTAATTGTGTCTTATAAAAGAAACTTTTTTCTTTATATTTTTCGGAGAGATTCTTTGTTTAATATGATTCATAAAAAAGTCATAAATAAAATTTGTTATAAAAAAATCTTAGTTTCGATATATTCTACGCCATCTATGAATTAAACTTATAAATCCATTTAAAATCTTTATAGATTTCGTTTTTCTTTGCATAGTTGGTTGTCTATATTAAAGGGGAATTTATCCCTGGTTAAATAGGAATAATTATAAAATTGATTTTAATATTCAAAAATAAGGTCAAAATTTAATTTTAATCCTTTTTAAAGTTCTGATTTCTTTTTTTTTATATTAAATTGAAAATTGGTGTATTAACATGATTGGGTGCAACTTTGAGTTCGAGAAGTTAGTTAATTTTTCATCCGGTGTAACCCTTTTTGGGTCGACGAAAATTTATGATCGCAGCAATGTGATGAAGTTAAAAAGTTTGCGTTTAACTTCATCAAAAATATTTTTAAAAAATTGACCGAAATAAAAGTTTTCGATTCCCCTCATCATTTACGTTTCGGGATTCCTTTTTTGATGTTTATCGTTCGTAAACTGCGTAATTGAATTCTATTAGCGGGACGCTTTCGTCCTCTCTCTAAAAACAGTGTCCGAATGATCAATAAATCCGGATCCACTTTAAATTCAAATGAGAGACCCAGATTCGGCAGACGCGGATAGATAACAAAAACGCGTATGGACGCGATATACGCGCGTTTCCAATACGGTTTCTGTCATAAATTAAAAACGCTCGAATTATTTATAAATACAGGATGCTTCCTGAATTAATCGAACTATTAAATAAAATTGGGCCAGGTGTATTTACGCATCACTTTGAAATTCGCGGAATCAGCTATTCATATTTATTGAATAATATAAATCCACATCATATATGATTTATTTATCACAATTCGCTCTTGGGATATGATTTATAACATAACGTCAATAATGATGAAGTTGAATCACTAAGATTTATAGGAATGAAGAAAATATTTTTGGTGTGTTGAAACTAGATTAAATTTGCTATAAAATGTTTTTTAAATCACCTCGCTATCATAATTATTTTTTGAGATATAACTTTTTTAAATTTGTCGTCCATAATTTTAAATAGTCAAAAATGGATATGTAGAGGTAAAATAAAAAAAATCGTAACAGCTAAATTAATAGAAACAAAGAAATTATTTTCAACTCATTAAATACTAATTAAATTTGCTTTAAAACGGTTTTTAATTCATGATGATATCGCAATCCGTTCTTGAGATATGATGATTTAAATTGGATGGTTATCACATAATCTCAATAATGACGGAGTTAAATTAAAAAAATCGTATCATTAAGATTTATAGGAACGAAGAAAATATTTTTGGTATGATGAAACTAGGTTAAATTTGCTATAAAATGTTTTTTAAATCACCTCGATACCTCAATTACTCTCTGAGATACAATCTTTTAATATTTGTTATTCATAACCTTTACTTGTCAAAAATAGATTTGTAGAGGTAAAATAAAAATATCGTAACGGCTAAATTAATAGAAACAAAGAAATTATTTTCAACACATTAAATACTAATTAAATTTGCTTTAAAACGGTTTTTAATTCATGATGATATCGTAATCCGTTCCTGAGATATGATGATTTAAATCGGGTGGTTATCACATAACCTCAAAATGATAGAGTTGAATTCAAAAAATCGTATCACTAAGATTTATAGGAATGAAGAAAATATTTTTGGTCTGTTGAAACTAGATTAAATTTGCTATGAAATGTTTTTTAAATCACCTCGATATCTCTATTATTTTTTGAGATACAGTTTTTAAAAGTTTGTCGTGCATAATCTTAACTTGTCAAAAATGGATATGTAGAGGTAAAATAAAAAAATCGTAACGGCTAAATTAATAGAAACAAAGAAATTGTTTTCAACACATTAAATACTAATTAAATTTGCTTTAAAACGGTTTTTAATTCATGATGATATCGCAATCCGTTCCTGAGATATGATGATTTAAATCGGGTGGTTATCCCATAACCTCAATAATAACAGAGTTGAATTAAAAAAATCTTATCACTAAGATTTATAGGAACGAAGAAAATATTTTTGGTGTGTTGGAACTAGATTAAATTTGCTATGAAATGTTTTTTAAATCACCTCGATATCCCTATTATTTTTTGAGATACAGCTTTTAAAAAATTGTCGTGCATAATCTTAACTTGTCAAAAATGGATATGTAGAGGTAAAATAAAAAAATCGTAATGACTAAATTAATACAAATAAAGAAATTATTTTCAACTCATTAAATACTAATTAAATTTGCTTTAAAACGGTTTTTAATTCATGATGATATCGTAATCCGTTCTTGAGATATGATGATTTAAATCGGGTGGTTATCATATAACCTCAATAATGACAGAGTTGAATTAAAAAAATCGTATCATTAAGATTTATAGGAACGAAGAAAATATTTTTGGTATATTGAAACTAGGTTAAATTTGCTATAAAATGTTTTTTAAATCACCTCGCTATCTCAATTATTTTTTGAGATATAACTTTTTTTAAATTTGTCGTCTATAATCTTAAATTGTCAAAAATGATATGTAGAGGTAAAATAAAAAAAATCGTAACGGCTACACGTATACTTCAGAAATTGATTTAGCGAGAATTCATGCAAAATATCTGGAAGAAAGCTACAAATTTTTGGANTAAACTTTTTTAAATTTGTCGTCTATAATCTTAAATTGTCAAAAATGATATGTAGAGGTAAAATAAAAAAAATCGTAACGGCTACACGTATACTTCAGAAATTGATTTAGCGAGAATTCATGCAAAATATCTGGAAGAAAGCTACAAATTTTTGGAAGATGATGGTTTCGATGAACATACATTGGAGAAAGTAGATCAATGGTACAATGAATTTCAACAATATACATATGAAGATCTGGATGAAATAAAAGAGGAAGAGTATTGGGAAGCTCTACATTATGGTAAAAACTCATCGCGCGGTTCGGATAACATTACAAGGAGTATTTTAAGAAGGTTGGATGATGAGGTACATAAATCCATAATAAAAATCTTTAATTATTGTATCAAGAACACATATTTTCCTATAGAATGGAAAATGGGAACAATAATTTGTATTCCTAAAAAAGACAACAATTTACTTTCTCCAAGTGGTTACAGACCAATTACTCTATTATTCGTAATCGGAAAAACCTTTGAAATTATTATAAAAAACAGATTGATGCTGATGGTCAATTCGTTCATTCCACCATATCAATTTGGATTTAAATCAAAAATGTCCACAACTCACCCTCTTAAGATTCTAACGTCAAACTTATTTGAGCAAAACCAAAAAAAAGGAAAATCAGCGTTGTTGTGTTTAGTTAAGAAGTTTAGACAAGAAGGCATTTGATTCAGTGTGGCATAGAGATCTCCTTTTTAAACTGCCAAAAATGAACGTTACACTAATATTATTAATAAACAGTTTTTTGTCGGATAGAACACTGAGAGTAAGAGTGAACGACGCATATTCGGATATTTTCTTTCCAAAACAAGGAGTCCCTCAGGGTTCTCCACTATCCCCTATTTTGTTCAACATTTTTGTTTGATATGATGACTGAGAAACATAATAAGAAAGCATAAATTCTCCAATACGCAGATGACACGGTGTTAATATCTCATGACCGTACTTTGAATGGAGCAATAGAAAATCTTCAAAATCTGACGGAAAAAATAGAAAGCTGGTATAGGACGTGGCGTATTCAAATTAACCCACAAAAAACACAGTTATTATTACCATTCCATAGAATATCTGATAGATCACCTAAAATATCGATAGCTAATATGTTGATTACTCCAATTAAGGTGTGCAAATATTTAGGGATTGATCTAGATAACAAATTAAAATTTAATATTCACACTAAAAAATCTAAAATGAAATCTAACGCTAGGGCGAAATATTTTAGATGTTTAACATATAAAAACAGAGGCATTAGTTTTAAATGCGCAGTCCACGTTTATAAAACCATCTGCAGACCGATTTTGGATTATGGAGCATTAATTTTGTTCGACGTAGGAAATCAAGCCAGACGAAATCTTGAAGTTGCCGAGAGAACGTGTTTAAGATGCATAACAAAACTAAGAAACCTTAGAAATCCACTTTATAACCCATCGAATCAACTTCTTTTTGAGAAATGTAAAATAACACCAATTACAGACCGAATAGTTGCACTTGCTAATAAAAGCAATTTAAAAATAACTGAAAACCACAGTCTCACATCGCTATTTCTTTCGGATAACAACCCTTTACCGAATGTCAATTAGTTATTTGTTGAAGGATATGAAGTAAATTATAATTATTATATGGATGAGATTTCAGCAAGGGCAGGAGGACCTCGGTCGAGAGGCCGGTCCGGAGAATATGAGAATATAATAAATTTAAAATATAATTGTAAATAATGTTTGTATAATAATTGTAATTCCGGAATAAATACTTTTACTGCTACTACTACTCGTAACGGCTAAATTAACAGAAACAAAGAAATTATTTTCTACTCATTAAATACCAATTAAATTTGCTTTAAAATAGTTTGTAATTCATGATGATATCATTCATTTATGATGAGAGTTGAATTAAAGTAATCCTATCATTCAGATTTATAGAAACGAAGAAAATATTTGTGGTGTGTTAATACTACATTGAATTTGCTATAAAATGTTTTTTAAATCACATCGATGTCTCAATTATTTCCTGAGATACAATTTTTAAAAATTTGTCGTGCATAATCTTAACTTGTCAAAAATGGATATGTAGAGGTAAAATAAAAAAATCGTAACGACTAAATTAATACAAATGAAGAAATTATTTTCAACTCATTAAATACTAATTAAATTTGCGTTAAAACGGTTTTAAATTCATGATGATATCACAATCCGTTTTTGAGGTATGATGATTTAAATCGGGTGGTTATCACCTAACCTTAATAATGACAAAGGTGAATTAAAAAAATCGTATCATTACGATTTATAGGAACGAAGAAAATATTTTTGGTGTGTTGGAACTAGATTAAATTTGCTATAAAATGTTTTTTAAATCACATCGATATCTCAATTATTTTTTAAGATACAGTTTTTTAAAATTTGTCATGCATAATCTTAACTTGTCAAAAATGGATATGTAGAGGTAAAATAAAAAAAGTCGTTACGGCTAAATTAATAGAAACAATGAAATTATTTTCTATTCATTAAATACCAATTCAATTTGCTTTAAAACGGTTTTTAATTCATGATGATATCGCAATCCGTTCCTGATATATGATGATTTAAATCGGGTGGTTATCACATAACCTCAATAATGACAGAGTTAAATTAAAAAAATCGTACCATTAAGATTTATAGGAACGAAGAAAATATTTTTGGTATGTTGAAACTAGATTAAATTTACTATAAAATATTTTTTAAATCACCTCGATATCTCAACTATTTTTTGAGATACAGTTTTTTAAAATTTGTCGTGCATAATCTTAACTTGCCAAAAATGGATATGTAGGGGAAAAATAAAAAAAAATCGTAACGGCTAAATTAATAGAAACAAAGAAATTGTTTTCTACTCATTAAATACCAATTCAATTTACTTTAAAACTTTAAAACTTCTTGAGATATGATGATTTAAATTGGGTGGTTATCACACTTATCACATAAAAAAATCGCATCACTAAGATTTATACGAACGAAGAAAATATTTTTGGTATGTTGAAACTAGATTAAATTTGGAAATTTGTATATCTCAATTATTTTCTGAAATACAACTTTTTAAAATTGTATCTCAGAAAATAATTGAGATATCAAGGTGATTTAAAAAACATTTCATAGCAAATTTGATCTTGTGTCAATACTCTGAAAACATTTTCTTCGTTTTTACAAATTCTGGAGATACCACTTCTAGAATGCGATAACCACCATATCTCAAGAACGGATTGTGATACCATCATAAATTAAATACCGTTTGAAAGGAAATTTATTTAATGAGTTTAAAATTATTTCATATGCAATTATCATCATACCATGAAATCGGCCTTTGAATAGATAATGTCTGGAGCAAATCGCATCCTTATGAATAGGTCGACATTTCCGGTCTCTCCGTGATATAAAGCCTCTTTGGTGGGTTGGTGTTGGTAACTTCAGCCCTTTCGGTTTATAGGATAGCTCGGACCGTAGAGAAAGTCCCTTTGAGAGGAACCGAGCTATATAGCGAGGGATTTTCGCATCCCAATGTGCGTCCCTCGACATTCCGGTCTAATTATCGTTCCGTACGCGGATTTAATTGGCGAACATATTTGAGGGAGTTGGCGAAGTGTTTTGAGGGTTGACGATGTGTGTGTACGTACGTGTGCGTCAGTCGTTCCTGCGTGTGCGTCCAACCGCCGTTAATGGAGTTACTCGGCCGCGGGAGCATTTAGTGGAATTTCCCACCATCATCAGCCGGTCCCGGAGTAACTCCGGAATCATAGGATTTGTCAAAGTTGGACCGGGAAATGCGTACTGTTTACGCTCCGAACAACCAACACTCTATATGCAAAATCTCGTTTTCTATATTTAACGAAGAGTTGTGGTTTCGTTGAATTACAAGAGATGATGGTTTTAGTTAATTTAAAGTGAGATTTTTATGTGAGATGAATGTTTTTTAATTTTTTTTGTTGAAAGCTGCTTGCTAAGGTTTTAAAAGAGGAAGTATTATAAAGAGAACCAATCGGAAACGGAGACATCAAATGGAACGTTGGGATTTCATTGGGAGAGAGGGATTTTAATGGGGTATATAGAGAGAGCTTTTGAAAGCTATTCGGGAACGCGGCGACGCCTGCAGATGGTGTCACGGTTGTTTAGGCTCTTTACGCAGGGCCTCATTGTCGTGTTTTTGCACCCGATTGAAATGTAAATCGAACGGATAAAACACACTCTGCATGACCACAACGAGAACCCAACCCGAATCTGCTGAACTCGTAAAATCTCACGATATAAATTACATATAAACCGGAAAAGTTATTCGACATTAAAATTTTCATTCACGTTTTGCGGAAGTTCGACGTCTACCGTCTAATACTGTTTGCGAAACAACAGATTAGATTCGGTTTTTCGACCTTTTTTTGGTTCTATTCTTTTCCTTTCAGGACCGTTTTTCCCGGTTTTGTTTTGCTTTTCCCAACACGTTTTTCTCGCCTGTCCGTATGGACTTTGCACCCCGGTTCCTGGCACCAACCTCTGAATAACAATGAATGGAGACCGAACGGTTCTAATTCCCTTGGTAATAGTCAAAAGGACGTTGTCTCGGTGTTGAACGTGTTAGGAAACATTAACTACAAAACACCGTTTTGAATAAGACCAAGGATTTAAAAAAAAATATTTTTGTAAGAAACCACGACTCAAAAGTAACTATATATCTTCATTGCCCAACAAAGTAGCAATTACAGGACAATAATATACTATACAGGAATACAAACTTACATTAACACAAGAATCAATACTAAGCGAAAACATTGTAGCCTGCACGTTGGTTTATATTGATGTTGATGCAGTAACCAGTTATAATCCATCTCATCAGCTTTACAATAAAACCAAGCATCCTCGCAGTACAAGAAGCGACATCCTCAATGTGCGGTATAAACGATAGTCTGCTATCAAAAGTTACTCCCAGGTCTCTGACAGAAGTCAACTTAAGCAGGGAGATTTCACCTATACAATAGGATGAAAGGATAGGAGTAGTTCTACGCAGTATTGTTAAATACCCGGGTATTTATTTTCAAGGGTAAGTTTCCTGGATATATACCCGCGGGTATTTACCCAAAATGGGTATTTAGAGGTATTTATAAAATTTTATTTAAATTGAGTTGATGGCAGTTTTGCAGCACTTCAAGAATGCAGAGTCGATTATCGATATACCAAACTTACTTATAACATCTACAAGAATGCTACAATGACGATACAATTGCATGAAAGTACTGAAGAGAATAGAAGTAGTAAAGTACTGATTGTGAGTAAAACAATGCGATACACTATTGAACCCAAATTGTTCATCACAGTACTCAGACTGCATTTAAACAACTGGATTGGACCCAAAAAGGCATAAACATTGATTGCAAATGCTTAAGTAATTTGCGCTACGCGGATGATATAGTTCTTACATCGGATAGCCTTAGAGAAATTAAACCAATGCTGAATCGACTTAAAGGAGGTGTGTGCAAGAGTCGGGCTAAATACCAACGAGGAGAAACAACAGCTCTAACATCAACATTGGGGATAATGAGATTGAAAGGATTGCCAGCTATGTATATCTTGGCTCTGAGGTTCGTGTATCGAGAGATAATCAAACAAGCGAACTAAACAGAAGTATCAGACTCGTATGGGCAGCCTACGGGAAACTTAGAGACATCTTCAAGAGAAAAGGCCAAGAAAGTCTTTCAATCAATGCGTGTTTCCGGTTATGACATAAGGCTCCGAAACATTAACATTAACCGTAGCCACTGCCAGGAGGGTCCAAGTAACGCAAAGATAGCTGGAGAGGTCGATCCTGGGTCTAACTCTGAGGGACTACATACGAAATGAAGAGCTATGAAGAAGAACTGACGTAAAAGATGTGGTCAACATTGTGGCAAAGCTTAACTGGAACTGGGCGGATCATGTCGCGCGAATGAAGAGTGAACAGTGGACAAAACGGTTGCTTTTGTGGAGACCGCGACCGAACAGACGAAGTAGACATCAAAAGACTGACCAACAATTGCATTCAGACAGCACAGAATAAAATCGAATGGAACAGAATAGGGGAGGTCTATGTCCAACAATGGACGCAGAGGGCTGCTTGATGATAATAATCATAATAACTTGATCTAATCTAAATTACAACAGATTCGTCTTTGATTATTGACAATTCCTCGTCTTCAACGTCCTCATCATCTTCCTCTTAATTTTTTTTTGGAATCTGATATATTTATACTGGTATCACTTCTATGCCCACTGTTTGGGTATTTACCCTGGGCCGGGGTAAATACCCGGATAAATACCCATTTTAGAAATACCTACCCGCCGGGTATTTACCTAGCGCCCATCACTGGTTCTACGTGAAAAAGTGATAGCATTACACTTCTCAAGATATCAAGATCCGTCTGCATCGAAGCCACGTCATCTTCCGAGGTCATAGGACGAAATATCTTAAGATCATCAACATAAGCCAATACACCAGACTTAAATCACTTTAGTAAGTCGTTAATAAATATTACAAACAGTAGTGGATCCAAGTTAGAGCCCTGTGGGACACCAGATCGTGCAATAAACTCCACCGAAGCAAAGCCATTATAAAATACATAATTGGCCCTTCTTGATAAATACGATGAAACAAGACTCATAAGCCCAGGGTAGAAGCTAAACATACTGAGCTTCTGGAGGAGAAGATCCTATCCAAGGATTCACATATTACTTCTGTAATCACCCCAAGATTAGTCACCATTGAACGGTGCTTAATAAACCCATGCCAGTGTGACGATGCAAACCAAGGTCTATAGAACATAAGGTTACCTAATTCCATTGAGGTCTTATATATAATCTAGAGAGCGTATGTGATGGTGGTGGGGGTAATCAGAAAGTCAGACATGTTGGATGTACCGACCTGAACTTAGCTATAGTTTCAAGTCTCTATTGTACCTACAATTATAACCTCACAATTCTCATAAACATATTGTTATTTTTATTAAAATTTGATTTTTGTTGAAAGTTTTCGAATTCTTTTCGTTTCACATATGTTTTTTATAATTTGATAGGTTGGACGATTATTTACAACAGTCCATAAAATGTTTCTGGTTACTTGACTTGGAATTAACAATTAAAGATCTCGGTATAAGAAGGGGACAACTCCTTCTCTTGATAAATGGAGCTACTCCCTTCTTGCAGCAAGGTCTTCAATTGAAGTTCAAGTAAAGTTTATTATTAAGGACTGTTC
>NW_019280610.1:21917-122645 GCF_000648695.1 Onthophagus taurus | reverse complement strand
TCCCTTTTTCGGGGGTGAGGGTTGAAAAATTTTTTTTTACCAAATGGGGGTGGTTAGCTGTTCTTGAGGGTAAGAGTGACCTGTGTGTGAAATTTGGTTACCCAAATCGTATTGGTTACGGAATTATTAATGTTTTAAGTTTATTGCTGGGATTTATGGATAACTTCACACCAGTGATAAATATATCATATGAAACAATATGTTACTTAAAATCTCGGCCCGCTAAAGGTTAAAACGGCGTACCACACATTGAACCCGAATCTTCCTTGAGAACATCTGGCTATTGTATAATCTGGATTTGTATTGGAACTGTACTGGACACATGAGCTGTTATTCATTTTATTATTGAAAAATTAAATAACAATACGTGTTGGAGTCGAGTACATTTACCTTAGTATTTTCGATAAGTCAGCAATATTAGTAAGTAGGTTAAATAGGTTTATTAACATGGAGAAGGAGAATAGAATAGAATAAGTCGTCGATGCGTTAACACGAAAATGTTAGTTGTAAGCATTATTAAATAAACGCAGTTATATAAAATCCAAAAAGCCTTTTTCTCCTCTCTCGAGGAATCTGGCATCATAAATAAGTTGATCATTACAGAACAAAAACGTTCATTATTACGATTAAATTTTCCCGCACTACTAACGTGAACTTAATCGGTCCAAATCACATTTTGGGCAAACAGTGGCACGTAAATGATGAATGACCCGCGCTTTATATAGTTCATATTTATTTTTTTTCAACAGCGCCTTTTGAGTACTCCGACGTCTTCTTCAATTTCTTGGATTTACCGTAACTGTAGCAACACATTGACTTTATCTTCCTGAAGGTCATTTTGATACGTTTTTGGACGTTGTTTCGTGAAGGACCCAAACTCCATTAAGTTTTGTGCTAAACGACTGAAGATTCTTGCGTGTGTTTGTCTTCTTTCCGGATATCTAGTGAAATATAATTCCGCGGGTTGTGTCGCATTCTTATTAGAATATAATATTTTATCATCTTAAATTTTTCACAATTTTCGAAATTCATTGTAAAGTTTTATTCGGCTGTTATACGAGAGTCAAATTTCGTATTATAAAACTTTCTTTGCTTTGCTTGCCTTTGCAATATCCGAAAATGAAGCGGTCCTAAATCTGGGATCAAGTAAAGTACTCACTCCATACATTTTTGTACCCTCCACTTTATGAAACCTGACGTTTCAGTTGTTAATTATGTACCTTTTTAAATTCATGCCAAGCGTATAAATGTTTTCTAAAGCATAATGTAGCCTAGCCTAGCCATCTTATCAACGGTATTATGCAGGAGAGTGTTGGGTATTGCTCCCCTGACAAAACTCTTGTCATTTCTTGAATGGGTTATAATATATCGATGCAGTTACTGATTTGATCCCATTGACTTTCGCTTAAATTATTAGGTGCTGTGGACAACCCTGATAACGCAGCTGCTAACGGAACTCTTATAAATTTTAGTTTTTCAACATAAAATAGGTTATATTCCATCTTGTGACTATATAACAACAATAATAAATGTCTTATGACATATAGCCCCGAAAGTATACTCACAACTTAATGTTGCCTAAGAGACCACAAAACAAGTGGTCTTTAGTGACGATGGCCGGCCCTGCTTTTAAAGCAAAGTTTTATGCCCCCCTTTTGTATCGGCCAATAGTATAATCGAAATTGAACAACACTTTATTATTATTTTATAAATTGTTAACAAATAAATATTACAGTAGAGCGTCGATAATCCGGACGTCAAAAATCCGGTCCGTCGATAATCCGTACAAAAGACAAAGTACAGTGATTCCCCATATAACACGGTACTCTTAACTTATGAACTTTTATTCTATGATTTATACGATGTACCTGGAATCCACTATATCATACGATGACCGTATGATGAAAAGTTGGTATAAAATGTAATTAATTAATTATGTTAATTAACAACTTTAATATAGGACATTTCTAGCTTTGTATTCGCTATGAATAATATTTTAGATTTTTACGACTAATTAGGTAATAAAACATTAGAAAAATTTTTGTAGGGAATGAGATAAAGGTCGGATCAGAAATTGACTTTAACACAACATTACTATCTGGATGATTAGATTTTCAAAGTCAACATTTATCAAGTTTTTTCTAACAAAAAATATGGGAAGAAAAATCACTTACCTTACCAACTTAATGTTGCCTAAGAGACCACAAAACAAGTGGTCTTTAGTGACCATGGCCCTTCTTTTAAAGCAAAGTTTTAACCCCCCCCTTTTGTCTCGGTCAATAGTATAATCGAAATTGAATGTTCTCTGGAGGAATCAGAGAGGTTGAAGAAACTTTATTATTTTATAAATTGTTAACAAATAAATATTATAGTAGAGTTTTTGTATTTCATTTCTCTTTTCTGATTGTACATACAAAAGACAAAGTACAGTGATTCCCCATATAACACGGTATTCTTATAATGCGTTTTTATACTATGCAATTTCATGTCTCTGTATCCTCCATATAACGCGGGGATTTCCCGCGTTCTGTAAAATTTATAATGATTTGTACAGTTCATAATCATAAGTTTTCATCATATAAGTTTTTTATTTAAAATGTTTTTAGTTTGAGTTTAATGAAACACACATATTTTATTCAAAACATAGTTTTTCCTTAATATTCGTTTTAAACCCCCTTTAACGAGAAAAGTTAAACGTGAACATTTGTACAATACGCGTTCAGTCAATTTTCTTGAATGGTACAAGAATGAATTCATTCCTAGTACAACAAAATACCGAGAGGAGAAGAATAAACATGGAAAAGTATTGCTTATCATTGATAACGCAACCACACACCCCCCTCTTAAAAAAATCGCAAAGTGGACAAAGTTGCCGGCATCGTCAAAAATAGGCTACTTTTTTCATTTAACTCGCGATTTTAGGAAAACCACGGAGTCGAAAATTTTCAAATGCGTAGAAATGTTCAGTGAATACAATAAATCTAACCGCAATTTTTTTCATCGGATGGTTCTCGATATATCGATCTGTAAACTGACGGGAATTGACTTTTCAAGTTATACCGAGATTTATTTAACTGAAGTTTATCTAGCGACTGAAGAACCGGCCCTTAATCATCTGTTTAGTTCTTTTGTGGAAGTTATTTGTTGGATCTTTATTTATGGTTTTAAAGTCATTGTCCTGCAGGATATTTTCGGTTTTTTTAATGTAATGTTCCTTATTCAAAATAATCATTCCCGCGTTCTTATCGGCTGGAGTGACGATTAAGTTATTCGCTTTAATCTTTCGTTTAATGTTCTTCATTATTTTATGTTCTTCCCTTGTTCTTTTATCTTCCCTAGTTCGTATATGTTCTTGGTTTCTCTACTCCTTAATGAGAATATGTTGGACGTAAGTTTATTTTAAATTTGGCGTAAATATGATCGTTTGACTTTAATTAGCAATAGTTGTATTTGAATTATAGAACTGTGTACTTTGTAGGGTCTATCGAAGACGGGCAGGGTCCCGAAACCAGGAAGTCTAGACAATAAAAAGAAAAGTGATCACCTTAGCATGACTTTTTTCTAAATTTATACATTTTGAATATTACTTGGTGAATATGGATGAAAACAATTTCAATAATTAAAAACTTTAGTTTGTTGTATAGGCATTGGGATTGGCGGTATGGAGTGGAGGCAATTGGATGAGCGGTATTATATCTAGCAACATTTAAAAGATCTATAGGCATACTTTTACTAAAATATCTGAGATATCTAATTGGATTATTACTTCGAAACGGAATACTCGAAATTTTCTTTTTCAACCACATAACCAATTGCAATTTCGAAAGTAATAGGATTTTTGGTCTTACTCTATGACCTAATTCACTAATTTGACAAATACCTCTCAAATAAGTATGCAAAGCAAAATTTCCATATCTTCGTATTTCTAAGCAATTTTCGCGGTATCGGTAAAAGATCTTTTTACTTTAGTTAATAATAAATTTAAGGTATTTTTACTTTTATTCTAAAGCTATACAGCGTTTCCGATCTGCAAACATTCTTCCGGTCTCTGATCAGTATAATTTAATTCAAGAAATTCTTTCAATTGCTTCCAAGTAGTTAATGTTTGTCTACTACCTATTAAAGTTAAAGCATCTCCTGTTAATTTTGAATGGAATATTCTCATTAAGAAAGTGTTTATGGTGTTAGCAGCGTCATCTAAATTTGCAAAAGTTGATATCAAGTATTTAAGCAATTATCTAAATAAATAAAAGTGGAGAGAAATGAATGTTGTACTTTAACGATGATAGTATTTATTACAGGAAACCACGTTATATGATTTCTTTTCTATTACTCTGAAATCATATCTATATTCTGAAACCATTTCTCCACTTTTATTAAACACACGGTGATAAAAAGAAATCAAACAAATACAAACATACAGTGACTCCAAAAACTATTCGCTCACCATGCGTATTCGCACTATTAGTTTAATAAAAATAAAATAAATTATAATAGAAAAGATTTATTGTAATACAAATAGACGTTGTAATGTCCTTATAAGAAATTAACAAGAAAAGATTGATCTAACAACCAGTCAACAATAATAAAAAATAAAAAACAATTAAACTCAAATTTTTACACTCAAAAAGTATTCGCTCACTTAGGTTTAATAAAACAAATCAAATTATCTTTTAAATTTTAGTATTTGGTAGGGCCTCCATTTCGTTTAATGACTTCAGCTAATCGTCTTGGAAGTGATTCTACTAATCTTTGTGTTGTATCCATAGATATTTTCTCCCACTCAGTAATCAAAGCTGCCTTTAGATCTTTTTGATTCTGAATACTGTATTTTCTGATGTTCGTCTCCAGTAAACTCCACAAATTTTCAATAGGATTAATGTCAGGCGATTGTGGAGGGGTTTCAATCCATTTTGGAGTATTATAGAGTAACCACATTTTAGTATTCCAGGCTGTGTGCTTCGGATCGTTGTCTTGGGTAAATACATAATCGTTATTTAGCCCCATTTTTTCAGCACTGCTTCGAAGATTTGTTTTTAAAATATTGATGTATTGCTTGTGATCCATGATTCCATCAATGAAATGCATATTTCCAACACCTTTCGAACTCATGCAGCCCCATACTAGTACAGAACCTCCTCCATGTTTAAATGTAGGTCTCAAGTTTTTTTCTTCCAGTTCTTTATTCTTTTGCCGCCATATCATTCGCCGCCCATCGGATCCATAAATGTTAAACTTACTCTCATCCGTAAATATTACTTTGTTCCAGAATTTCTTTTTTGTTTATTAATTTTGCTTATAAATGGTTTCTTTCTGGCAACTCGACCATGATAACCAGCTGCATACAGAACGTTACGAATGGTATTTACGGATATAGATTTTCCAAATTCACTTTCAACTTCAATAGCAATTTTTGTTGCACTTTTATTAGGATCTTTTTTAATTTTGTTGACAACAATTCTCTTTTCTTTACAAGTGAGCTTTTGAGGACGACCAGTTCTGACAGCGTTGTTGAAACAATTATTTGAAGCAAATCTACCAATAATACTTTTTACGGTCGAATACGACCTTTTTACACATTTACCAATATCTCGAATAGATTTGCCTTCTTTACGTAGGCTTATAATAATTTTTCTAACTTCTATAGATGTTTTGCACTGTTTTCTACCCATTTTAATTTATTTTAAAAAAATATTCACTTGTTTTGAAAAAAGGTCATTAACAAAGGGGTAGTACGACGCATGCGTAACTGATTTGGGATGATTTACCTACTAGATTAAAAAAACTATGTGTATTTTGTTTTACGCTAGGCGGAGTTTTTGATCGCAAAAACTGTTGACAATACGGTAGGATTAGTGGGTGCGGCGATCAGACACAAAAAGTAACTAACTTATTACTTGCAATATTTCGAAACTTTATTGTTTATTCTACAGGCAATTAATCATAGTTAAATTAAATCGGGGTAGTTGAAGTTCATCAAAACAGTTCTTGACTACTCATTAAGACCAAAAAAGCCACAATCATTTAACCATTACAAAATGGATGAAAGTTAAGAACTAACTAAGTTCTTAACTTAGTCCATTTTAACTTGTTAACTTTCATCCATTTTGTAATGGTCAAATGATTGTGGCTTTTTTGGTATTAATGAGTAGTCAAGAATTGTTTTGATGAACTTCAACTACCCCGATTTAATTTAACTATGATTAATTGCCTGTAGAAGAAACAATAAAGTTTCGAAATATTGCAAGTTAGAAATATTAAAAATATATTAGAAATATTATAAGTTAGTTACTTTTTGTGCCTGACCGCCGCACCCACTAATCCTACCGTATTATTTTGTTTTATTAAAATTACCTGAGCGAATACTTTTTGGAGTGCAAAATGTGCACGTGAATTGATCTATATTTTTTATTATTATTGTGAAATTGTTAGAACAATTTTTTCTTGCTAATTTCTTATAAGGACATTACAACGTCTATTTGTATTACAATAAATCTTTTTTTTTTAAATGTGAGCGAATATTTTTTGGAGTTACTGTATCTAAATAAAGGCTAAGGGTGTTAGGACTTCCGTCAAATGTTCGGATAACTGATATCTGTGTTATATTTTTAATGGTATATCGAAGGATTGTGGATGAACTTTGATACGTACGTGATCCAACTTTGACCAATGGGGACATTGGTGAAAAGACTGACAACGTCTACAGAAATAATAATGTAACCTTGAGGAAGTTCTAATCCCCTTAACTCTTCAACAAAATGGAAGCTATTTTTGACATTAAAGTTCGTTCTGGAGTCAAAAGCAACCGTAAGCACCCTCGCCAAGTATGTGGAGATATTATAAGTAGCAGCACCAACTAAAGAAATTATAGGTCTTAATGGAACATCAATTTTATGTATCTTCGGAAGAAAATATGCGTTTGATACAACAGTGTTATGACTTATAATGGATGATAAAGGATGATAATTCTCATCGTTATGATTTCCTAAAAATCCATGGACGGTTTGTTTGAAGCTAATCCACACCGTTGTTTCTTTTGTTGTTAATGTTGACATGAATTCGTTGTTATTTATTAATTTTCTTATTTGAGGGCCAACAAGTATGCCTTCTTCTACTTTGGCGTACGATAGTTGTGGATAGAGCTGAGTGAGATATTTAATTGCTGGGCCTTCTGGATTCAACGTTTTCACAAAGTTTTTCATCAAACCCAGTTTGATGTGTAGTGGAGGCAATATTACAGATGCTGGTCTCACCAGAGGCTTATTTAAGACATTGAAAGCACCAGTAATGTTCTCGAGAAGGCCAGTCTTTGCACACATAATGATACTCTCTCGATCGGCTATCCCACAAGCAAAGAAAACAGCAATATTTTGTAAAACCGCCTTGTAAGCCAGTAACCACAGCAATTATCTGAAAATCATAGAAATGTAAGTCAATACTTAAAAATTTAATTAATACTTAATTAAAAATTCGAAAGTACTGCAGAATTAAGTTAACCACATAAGTTAAAAGAATGTGGGTGGCTAAATATGTATAATAGGATCATTTTTCACAGGGGAGTAGTTTATTTTAAAATTTTAAATAAAAAACACCTGTTTATCTGAGCAAGAAGATAATATCGTATCGTACTGACATCCACAATATCAATATTCGTCGAAAAGATGCACTTACAGTTCCTTGTCACGCATCGGCTTCATTTCGGAATTCAAACTTTTAGAATACCCTTCCTCGTTCATTACAAATATTGAACCTGTCGAGTTTTAAATATAAATACAAGCGATATCTCTGTGAGCGGCAGATGGAATCAATTTAGGTTTTCTAGAGAAAAATTTTAATTTTTATTTGCTTTGTTTGTTATTCATGCATTCAATTTTTGTTTTTTGTATTTTATGTCTTGTGCGGTGTATTCATTTTCACTACATACTTAGAAGCAATATGTTGTACTACTTTGTGGTGTTGTCTGACCCAGCCACCTGTTAGCCTTTGCAATTTTGTTGTAATTTTGTTTTTGTAACTTTATACTTATTTTTTATTATTATTACGTTTTTGTATTTTGTTTTTTTTTGACTTGTACACTAATTGTAAGCGTTAATAAAGGCATTATTATTATTATTATTATAAAAAGTAGAAGTTAGTACATTTCTTTACTGCGGCAATTTCCTTTAAATCTGCTCGTAAAGAAAATCTGCTTTAAGACTGTTTTTAAAGCTATGGACAAAAAGACGCCGTTCACTTGATCTATGATCTATTTTCAATTCATCAAACAGTCTCTGCACGTTATTACAATAACAAATACCTTGATCTTTCGTAAAAAATTGTGTAAATGTTTCGCTTCTGTGTCGATAAACAGTTACACGGGTTGTAGGGTGAAAATAATTCCATTGCTGTAAGCGGGATGCCAATACCTCACTATCAACTTCAGATCTCTAGCTAAGTCACTTAATTCTTTCTGTGACAGTTTATGGTTTATTTTGGCATCATAATCGCTGCTATATACAGGGTGGTTCAGTTTTTAATCGGGAAACTTTACTAGGACGTAGTACTTGCCAAAATAACACAAGTTTTTTATATAAACATAGGGTCGCAACTCTTTTGTTTTCGAGCTATGAGCGATCAAAGTTGAGCTAAAAATTTACATTTTATTATTTATTTCGGCTATAAGTAAACCGAAGAATTTGAAATTTGGTATGTATTTACTACTGGTTAACATCTTGTTTTCTAGCATACCTTAAGCTTCCCTAGCGCCCTCTAAGGGGATGAAATTCACCACCCCCTTGGTTCTTTTTAGAAGAACTTTTTAACGCCATGGAGTATTAACATAAAAAAATATTGGTTATAAAGCTCATTCTTTAATGGTACTTTTTTGTCTCTTTAGTTTTTTTCCTAAAATTGATAGTTTTTGTGTAAAAAAATGGAATGTCGTGCCATGTACCGCCATGCTTAGCTAAAATTACTCTAAAAGTTGGCTTTGATTTTCAAAAAACAATTTATGTTTGTATTGAGACGAGCTGTTAGTTACGTTAAATCCTCTTAATTGTTGACAATTATTGAAAATATTTCTTGATTGTTATTAAGTAAAAGTATCATTATTTTTTTATTGTTGATCATTGTTTAAAAAACTACGAAAAATTGATCATGCCACGATTATTTTCGACAGAAGAATACGCAGACATTCATTTTATTTATGGTTTTTGTGATGGAAATGCGGAAGCGGCATCTAGAGAATACGCTAGAAGGTTTCCTAATAGAAGATGTCCTGATCCTCAGGTATTTATCAATACACATCAACGTTTTCGACAATATGGTTTAAATACCCAGCAAGTACGAAATAATCAAAATAACAGAAACCAAAGAGCAATTTTAAACCTTTTTGATAATGACAGCACATTAAGCAGTCGCATAGCTGCTAGACTACTTCAAGCTCAAAATTTACGAGTCTCAAGAAGTACAATTTTACGAACTCTGAAGAAGGACCACAGGAAACCCTATCGTTTTCAACCTGTACAAAATTTAAGACCTGAAGATGGTCCTAAAAGAGTAACTTTCTGTAGGTGGTTTGTACAGTCTGTTGAACGTGACCAAAATTTTTGTAAGAAGATTTTGTGGACAGATGAAGCCACGTTTACAAGAAGGGGTGTCGTAAATTACCATAACTTACATAGTTGGGAGCATGAAAATCCCCATGCAATACGTCCAAAAACCTACCAAACAGAGTTTAGTTTTAATGTGTGGATGGGTGTCATTAATAATAACCTCTGTGGGCCTTATTTTTTGCCACCTCGTTTGAACGCAACGATGTTTTTAAATTTTTTGCAAAACGATTTGGCGGAATGTTTATCGGACGTTCCTCTAGGTGATCTGGAGCAACATTGGCTTCAGATGGATGGGGCACCATCGCATTACAGCGCTAACGTACGTGCATGGTCATAGACGGATAGGACGACTAGGTCCTGTCAATTATCAAGAGGCAAACCGAGGTCCCGTTGCCTGGCCACCAAGGTCTCCTGATCTTAACGTTTTAGATTTTTTTGTGTGGGGCTATATGAAAAATCTAGTTTACGCCGCTCCAATAAACACTCGGGAAGAACTGTTGGGAAAAATAAAAGACGCTGCTAACACTTTAAGGAACAATCCGTTTCAAATATTAGCAGCAGTTAATTCTGTTGTTACAAGATGCCAAAAATGCATTGATAACAATGGCATGCATTTTGAACAATTTTTAAATTAATTGTGTTTATTTTTGTAATGAGTTTTTTTGATAAATTTGTTTCATTTTGATTCTTAATTAGTTTTCTGTTTGTTTTTTAACATTTTTCTCTTGTAATTTCCATTTTTTTAGTATACTATTTAATTTATTATTAAATGTTACTTATCTTTTGAATGATTATTTTAACTTAAATTTAATTAAATTTTTTATTACTTTAATGAGAAAACAAGTCAAGAGACGAAATCGTAAATAATTTGTGTTATTGTGTTAGCCCAAAATCCTGGTAAGTTTACATCTTCCATAGCCAACTTAAAATTTTGTTTTTTATTTGTAGGTAGCGCTTTGCCGCGCAATGTAACATATTTTATTTTTTTACGCAAAAACTATCAATTTTAAGAGAAAAACTAAAGAGACAAAAAAGAACCACTAAAGAATGAGCTGTACAACCCATATTTTTCTATGTTAATATTGCATTGCGTTAAAAAGTTCTTCTAAAAAGAACCAAGGGGGTGGTGAATTTCATCCCCTTAGAGGGCGCTAGGGAAGCTTAAGGTATGCTAGAAAACAAGATGTTAACCAATAGTAAATACATACCAAATTTCAAATTCTTCGGTTTACTTATAGCCGAAATAAATAATAAAATGTAAATTTTTAGCTCAACTTTGATCGCTCATAGCTCGAAAACAAAAGAGTTGCGACCCTACGTTTATATAAAAAACTTGTGTTATTTTGGCAAGTACTACGTCCTAGTAAAGTTTCCCGATTAAAAACTGAACCACCCTGTATAGACATACTCTCGTCATCCCAATAATGTATTGTCCGCAAATAAAACAGAACAAATCACTGTTCTCGCATTCAAAACGTCTGCTGCTGCTAGCCATTAACAATAAAACTTTTACAACACTTTGCTGTTTTCTTACAGGTTTATTTTGTAATTGTCGTTACTTAACGACATTGTTCGCCCAACGACTTTTTGTAAAAACCGTATTTTGTAAGTCGGTCGTTAGGAATTTGAACTGTAACGACAAAAATAAATGTTTTCATATCGGATAGTGCACATTTGAATTAATGTTGGCCCGTTTGACCTGGTTTGAACTAAAACAAGCAAATAACATAACTACATAACCTCAATCAACCTAAAACCCGTGTACCTGTGTATAGTATTATAATTGGATAGCGCTTATCTAAAATGTACCAATCGCCAAATTATAGTTTTGAGCAAATGGTGATTAAAGTTTTATAATGCTGAAAAATAAGTTTGTGGATGAAACGGATCAGCCTTTACATTTTATAACATGGAATAGATTCCTAAAGCATTCCAGTAAGTTTTTCACCGATTTAATTTTTTTTGACTTGATTTTTTTGACGAGAATGGCGCTTGGTTCTCTTTTGATTAAATAGAATTTTTTACATGGATCTACATACATCGTTTGTATGGCGTTTGGATCTTTATGCGTAATGCAAAAATATTGCATGGATCTGTTCTCACAATAAATACTACTTGATTTTTTATATTATAATAATAAAAAATGTATAGGAAAGTATTTTAATTTATTAATACAATAAATAATAACATAATAATTAACAAATTAATCATTTGTCTCAGGTATAAAATCAATGTTTTGACCAAATGCGTCTACATCGTCTTCAAAATCGGCACCATTTATGTTTCTATAAAAATACTTGACATCATTTGGTATCAGAGGCATCAAACTTTTAATGTCAGCCAGCTTTTTATTGGAAATTTCTTTTCCGTTGGGATACAATTGAAAAAGTTTTGATGCAAAATAAGGCTCTACACTGATTGGCCTGCCTTTGGTTAGTTTCCTTATGTTAATTTCTTAATAATCTTCATCATCTTTGTGGCTATACTTCATAAAAATTGAGAAAGGTGTTTCTTTACTAAATTTTATTACCCTAGCTTGAAGCCAATTAACGTGCTCTCTATTACTATCTATTTTTCGGTTGGTTATAAATTGCTCTATTCTTGAAGTTCCGACGAAGTCATCCTTTGTCATTTCAACCCCAACAAATTTACTCTTTGACGAACAAAGTTCAATGATTTTTTTAAACTCATCTAGAGTGTAAACACGTAATTGGTACTTTAGTTTTCTTTCAATCTCTCCAAAGTCCGTATCATTCGGTAAGAAGCTGTGGCCAGGCATCAGGTATTTGAAGTAGATAGTTTTAAGTGAAGTGTGCGATTCTAGAACAGCTTTTAAAAGTAATACGATTTTAATATTTCTATTTTGGCCTCCGCACGAGTCAGACCATAGAATTAAGTTTTCGGTTTCTTGCGCCAAAAATGTATCAACAAACTTTCTAATACAAGATCCGACCTCTTGAGCCCCACGTCCAGCTATTCCCTCTTTCCAAATAAAACAATATGGTGTGTTAGTTGAGGCTACATGTATGCCTTCATTGTAAATTGAAAGCTGTCTTTTGTAATAAACAATATTAGTGGGGAGTTTTGGCAATCCTAAAACTTTTTCTATATCGTATGTTGCTGTCTCAACTTTAACATCTGTTTTAGCTAGCTCCATATCATGTTTCATTGCATCGCGTGCTTCTTTCGCTATTAACAAGTGTTGTTCGTGTTGCAATTTAGTTTCGTCCAGTTCATCCTGGTTGCAGTTTCTAATTTTTGCGGTATAACTATCACATAAATTGCACGTGTCTTTTGCAGGGGCTTTGCGTCTCAAATTGAAATTTTCGTAAAAAATTGTTTTATATGTTGAAAATCCCACTTTGTGATTAGTTTCTTCTTCTGTATATAAACAATACATTTTATTTAATGTGAGGTCAGTTGCCAAAAACTTTGCCTCCGTTTCGTTTCTTGAATAATGGGATATATACATAGGAAATCTGGCAATCTGGTTTATTATCTTATCTTTTGTTTCTTTACTCAACTTATTATATCCTCCGCACTTAAATCCCCTTTCATCCTTAATATTACCGGTTTGTATTTTTTTCAAAGCGGTGTTTACCCTTTTGGGTGATATTTGTAAAGTTTTAATATACATATCTCTGCAGACTTTTATATTATTGACATGATAAGTTCGAGTATTTTGTCTTCTGTTACTTTCTTTGTTTCTTTTTCTCTTTATTCCTTGTTGTTTAACTGTTGCTGCTATAAGGGTTGTTTGAGCATTATAGCTCTCCAGTCCCCAAAATTGCGTAAAAAACTTTTCCCTTGCAGCAAGTGTAACATGTTCATTACATTTCAAAGTGCAATTGCATTGGAAATCTATAAACATTTTTGATTCTACTAGCTTGCCTTTAACTGTAAAATGTTTCTTATTTCCATCTTTTAATTTTGCAGGATATTTGGTGTACCTCCCTTTCTTAGGTCTGCCTTTTCGGTTTGATTTTTCTTCAAGTAACGCCAAATTTCTTTGAGTCTCTGCTAAGTTTTATTTCAAACTGGAATGCGAAATAGAATCCGAATCCTCTGAATCTGAACTTGGCTTATATTCACTTCCAGAATCTTCAAAGTCACTAATATGTTTAATATTCTTCTCTCTTTCACTGTTATAAGATACCTCGGTAGGATGAGAACATTCTTCTTTAGCTTCCTGGACTGACATATTCTGGTTAGTACCATCATATTTTAAATCACAGTTTATTAATGAATTGTCATTATTGTTTATTTTTTTTTTCGATTTATTTTTTAAGATTGGCGTTGTAGAAACAGAAATTATGTCGCTGCACGAAGTTTGCTAATAGCTAGAACTGGATATCTAAACAATAAAAAAAAATTCCTAACCTAAAAACACTAACATTTTGTACAAAAAAAACATTACTTACATAGGGCACGTCTGATCTATTTGTCAGTTTTAATGACAGATTCAAAATTCTAGCACTTCTATCACCCATTACAAAAACCTCGTGCTAACTTTAACACAAAACTAACATTCACGACAGCTCACAGCATTCAAGATGACACAATGAAACTCTAACTCAAAAAGGAACCAAACGCCAGATGTTTAATATTTAAACAGCTTCTGTGACTTGGATCCCTTTAGAAGTAAGTAGAATTCGATAATTCGTGTTGTGTCACTTGGTACCCTCAATAACAGAGGTCCCTACGAGCAGTTTAGTGTTTCGATCTTTTTAGAGTAACTAAGTCTTTGTTATAAAAGGCGTTTAGTGCATTTATATGAAAGAACGTGATTTGGCGGTTGGTACCTTTTAGATAAGCGCTATCCAATTATAATAGAATATATTTAAAGAATGGCCGGGTAAGTACAAAATATTGTAATAAAGCAAAATGTTTTTGTTATTAAAAAAACATATTTTAGATTAGAGACACCAGCAAAAAGACGTAGAGTGAGAACCACTCAAAACCAATACGAACTATACATCAATATGTTGGAAACAAATAAATATTTTAGAGAGAACAAAGTTACTCCTGATCACCCAAATGAGCTCACCAAATGTTGGGAGGACTTAGTTGTTAGTTTAAATTGTAGTGGCGGACCTCAGAAATCCTTAAATGAATGGAAGAGAGTAAATAATTATATAATATTCTGGAATAAGTGTGGAATAAGTGAAAAGCCAAGTCCGCAAAAGGTCAAAGATAATTAAAAACAGCTATACCGAGACAGGAAATAAAGGTGCACCAGAACGGGAACCTTTTTCCGAAATTGAAAAAAAACTATTATATCTGACATATTATAACTGAAATAGGAATAAATAATAATGAAAATATCGCAGTTGCTGTGGATCAAGAAAAAAATAAAGAGCAGCAAAAACTTTCAAACTCTTCAAAGAAAAAAAAAACTGATTCTTGAAGAACTACCCTTGAAGAAATAAATTAAAATCTTTAAAAATTAGTAGAGTTAAAAGAACAAGAGCTGCAGCTCATGAGGCTAAAGATGGAGCTAAAATATAATATAAACATAGAAGATGAAGACTAATTCTTGGTGTAATTTAATGTTAGTTTTTTGTGATATCAGTTATTTTTGAATGAATATTTTTATTTTAGTTTTTTTTGTGATATGGTTTTTTCTTAATGAATAGTTTTGTTTTATTTCTTTTTGATATCGTTCTTTTGAATAAATATTTTTGTTTTAGTTTTTTTAAATAAAAAATGTTCAAAGCTATTCCAACTAAATTTATTGAAAATAATTCCTAATCACATTATTTCTAATATTTACACCAACTTGATGTAGTTCATTATGCTCGTCATTATGTTGTACTTCATCTTCATTTTCATCAGGTGCTTCATTAGCAACATCTACATTTGCAATTTTAAGAATGTTATATAAAGTTGCACAAGCTATAGTTATTTTTGCTGCACTACTTGGGCTATAGTGTAACGTTCTGTCCTTTAAAAGGCACCTAAACGTTGCCTTCCAAACTCCGATGCATCTCTCAACGCAATTTCTTGTCGAACATAAAGTTCTATTGTACTGTCCTTCAGGTGTACCTTCTACTGCATTCAACACAGGTATCAGTAAGAAGGGCTGTAATGGATAGCCTGAGTCCCCCAGCAACCAAGAACTCCTTTCTCCATTTCTGTAACGACTTGTTAGTTCCCTATAAATATTGTTCATCATTCATATTGCTGAATCGTGGACACTTCCCGGATATTTAGGACAAAGTGCCAATATTTTCAAATCTGAATCGCAAATTATTTGACAATTAATACTATAGTAATTTTTACGATTCAAGAAAACTGCACGTGGTGGAAATCTACCAAATACTGGAGGTACAATTGCGATGTGAGTTCCATCTATAACTCCTATTACCCCAGGAAAATTAAATTTTTGTGAAAACCCATTCTTTATTACAGTAATTTCCTCTAAAGTTGTTGGAAATTTAAGATATCTTCCCGAAAAATGGTGTAATATTACGTCAGTGATATTTTTTATGCATTTGCTGACAGATGACTGAGACATTGAGGAACGGTTATCTGTTCCTGCAGATTTTTGATAGCTTCCTTGAGCATAAAAATGTAATGCTACAATAAATCGTAATGTTGGCGGTGTTCTTCTAATTCTTGTACCGGTTTCAAGAAAAGGACTCAGCTCAAGAAAAAATTCATGGGCCAAATTTACTGGAAATCTATTTCGAAAGATATCATCTGGCGTTTCAAATGGGTTGGTCACATCTCTCAATCGTCGCATATACAATTTATTTTCATTCCTAATATACATTAAAATTATGATATAATTAAATGTATAGGTAGTCTCACGTTTTTTACCTTCTTTCTGCATCCATCACCTCACAATATATCTTTGATCCGGAATAAAATAACTTGATTATTTCTGCTAATCACATAAACTACATACAAACGACTGCTATCTCGGTATCGTTACCTAACGACCAAACCTAACCTCAAAGTCTTTAGGCAACGATGTGGTTAGAAGTTACAAAATACGAATTGTCGTTCATAAACGACAAACGACGTCGTTGAGAGTTACAAAATAGGCCTGTTAAACGAAAGATCACTGAGGTGTCTCAAAAAATATTTCAAAAAAAGACTGTTTGGCAGAACAAGATTCTAATAAAGAAAAATTGTATTTTTAAGTATTTATTTGATTTCATATGATACAATGTTTATTCCGATTAAGTGTGGAAAACAATTTCAGTTAAGTGGTATTTTCCAAAATGCAGGAATAGGAAATCCCTAGCATATTTGTAAAGAATTTCGATAAAATAGGTTATTATTATTTTTTTACATCCTAACTTTTTTAAATTCCATTGCAGGTATCAACGAAAAACAATCAATAACTAGAATACCTATTTAAACGAGATTTCTTGGTAAATAAATAACCAATTGTTGGTAAAATAACCAATAGTTTTAAATTTTATTTTAGGGTAGATATGACAATTCACACAAACAATAATATGCATATTTACTTAAAAAAATAGATACACAAAAAAAAATTATTCATCTTCTTCGTAATCTTCTTATTCGTCAATTAATTCTTCAGGAAGTAACATTTCAATTGCTTCTTTTTGCAGAGGTTTAGAAAGTCTTTTTCCCTTTGGTCTTATCGAAGAGAACAGCGGATCTGACGTCAAAAGTAATCTATTTAAAAGGTCTTCGTTACATTTTTTCTTGAACATTTCCGCGCAAATCTCTCCCTGTAATTGTGAAAATGTTAGTTTCTGCATTCCGCTGCCTCTTCTGACAATTGTCCTATGGGCAACAAAGCATTTTGAATAATGTCAGGTCTATGAAATAAAATTTTATGAACGGTTGGGGACATCGGATACCATGGAAATAAATTTATATATGTTTCGGCAGTTTACAAGATGGAAGTGGAAAAATGTTAATCTTTTTCCACAGGATATGGTTTTTAAAATTACCTTGAAGCAAAATTTTAAGTTTTCATTAACTCCGGTAATTTTAGCAGCAAGTTTAGGATTGTTAAACAATCTTCTGCTTGTCTTCCCATCATTGGTATTACCAAAACCGGACTTAGGAATGTCGACCAATAATCCCATTTTGGTTTTAAATAAATTCCTTATTTCATTTTTTCTATTGGCTACAATATCGGCTTCTTCTTTAGACCCTCTCGTTTGCCACATTCCTATAGGAATTTTATATGACATATGTAAAATATGTTCAAACAGACGAATTCTCGCATGGAGAATAGATAATCCGAACTCCAAGGTTTCTTTCTTTACAGGGATTTTCTGCGTAATGTTATTAAAATCTTTTGTGGTAGCACCACAAATATAACACCTCATGGTAGATGAAGTATGTGTGACGGAGTTACACACTTTACCATCGACCATTGAAAAAATTAAGATATGTTTAACTATGGCTCCCTGGATTGCAACATTAGTCGGGTTTAGATTCTTAATTTGGTTGTTAACATAGTCTACTTCTTCATTTGTGACGTCTACAGTTTCGTGTAGAAATTGTATTCTTATCGGTCTATACAGCCGAGCTGAAGAGGGTGTCGGATTTACCCAAATAGTTTTTTTACCAACAGTTTTAACGGGACCATAGAACTTTGAAAGATGTTTGCGTCAGATGAAGTGGTATTCTCAACTTTTTGTGTTTGTTAAAATGATTTACTGGTTTTTTCAAGAATGCAACTATTAATATTTAACACCTTTATTACGAAACCATACGAAACCGACATGATTCTTACACTTTCTTAATCTAACGGTTCTAACCTCTTCTTATTAGGTTTTTTACGCGTAGGCAAGGTAGAACCCTAAACAAAACTGCATATTTCTATAACATTCCGGCCACCTTAAAACCTAGTTTTAATGTAAAGTCGTTTAAAGTTTAGTTTGTGTCATTTTGAACTGGCAATGAGCACACCTTTTTCACTGGTCTTTTAAAAATGCCCTTATTACACTTCACCGTCACTACACGCACGATGCCATCGTTACCCGGATGTACTTGGATGATACGTCCAGTTATCCAAAGAAAGGGAGGTGTGTTATCCTCTGCGAGTAGAACCAGCTCTCCAGGTCGAAGATTGTCAGTAGGTTGCTGTCATTTACTTCTTTCCTGTAGGTGATGAAGATATTCACGCTTCCATCGTTGCCAGAAGTGTTGCTTTAGCTGTTGAATATGCTCCAAGCCAGATAAACGGTTGGTTGCAGTATTTAGGTAACTAGGTGACGGTGTGTCGAATAAACTTGATCCAATTAGGAAATGTGAAGGAGTTAAAGGATTCAAGTCGTTTGGATCATTGGATAGAGGATATAATGGTCGAGAATTCAAGATAGCCTCAATTTCGCATAACAATGTGTAACATTCATTATAGGTTAAAGGAATATCTTTTGTGATTTTTAAAAAATGTCGTTTCATTGATTTTATTGACGCCTCCCAAAGACCCCCAAAATGTGGTGCTCTCGGTGGAATGAAACTCCAAGTTATTTTTTGTTTTGCTAGAAAGTTATGGATATCACAATCATTCCCTCGAAGAAATTCGTAAACCTCTGCAAGGAATTCTTGCACCGACAAAATTAGTGCCGTTATCAGAAAATATTTTTGTGCATAAACCTCGTCGTGCGATAAATCTACGTAATGCTGCCAAAAATTCCTCTGTTGTTAGATCAGGAACCAATTCTAAATGTATGGCCTTGGTTGACAAACATACAAATAACGCGATATATGCCTTGTTACTAATAATTTTACCTCTTCGACGTTTGCATTCTCTGACTTGTATTGGTCCTGCATAGTCAATGCCAGTGATAGTAAATGGTCTCTCTGAGGCTAATAATCGATCGATAGGTAAATTACCCATAAGGAGTTCAGCTTGTTTTGGTTTAAATTTAAAACAAATTAAACATTTTTTGACAACACTTTTTGCCTCCTTTCTAGCTGAGATAGGCCAATATTGCATTCTCACAGTAAATATTAGTTGTTCAGTACCACAATGTAAAAGTTTTTCATGTGTTTCTCTCATAATCAAATGTGTAATATAATGATCATTAGGAAGAAGATAAGGATGTTTGTGTTCCATCTCAATAAGCGCATTACACAATCTCCCACCCACTCTAATCAAACCTTTTTCATCCAGGAAAGGATTTAATTTCTTCAATCGACTGTTCTTCTTAACAAATCCTTTTTTCTTTAGATCATTTAAATCTTGCACGAAACTTGATTGTTGTACCATTTTAATTATTGTTAATTCTGCTTCCTTTAGTTCAGCAACNCGAAACTTGATTGTTGTACCATTTTAATTATTGTTAATTCTGCTTCCTTTAGTTCAGCAACTGTTAAATCTCCACTTATTCTTTCACTCAACTGATTTTTCCATCTAAGACAATAACCTATGACCCTTTTTAATTTATCAAATCTTGAATATCTCGTTAATATAGACAACGTTTGAAGTACGGGAAGTACTACTTTTCGTACCTTATGTTCTTCTGTTGTTTCATATTCTTCTGCTTGTTTAGGCCAATGTCCAGTTCGTATCCATTTTGGACCAAACCACCACAAATCATGATTTAGTAATTCTTCTGCAGTAATTCCACGCGATACAACATCAGCTGGATTATCAAATCCGTCAACATGTTGCCAAATGTAGTTGGAAGTTAATGTCTGTGCCTTTATCGGTGCCGCTCTTGATTTTCCACAAATCAAATTGGAAATGTAGTTACCCTGATCATCTTTTGACACTGCATATAAACATGCGCCATACGCCTTTTCACTTGCGTCACAAAACCCATAAATATCAAACGTACTCTGTGAAGGGTTCACATGTCTGGGTATATGCAATTCATTAATGTAGCACAATGAATTTATAAAATTTGTCCATGTATCTTGAAGTTCTTCTGAAATGTTAGTATCCCAATCAATGTTTAACTGCCATAATTGTTGCATGAATATTTTTGCTCTTACAATTATTGGAGACAGAAGTCCCAACGGATCGTATATGGTTGCAATTCTTGATAAAATATGTCTCTTTGTCATTTTGTTGTTTTTTGAAACATTTGCCTTGATGGTATATGTAATGTTATCTGATTTAGAATTCCACAATAAACCCAATGTTTTAATCGGACCTTCTTCTTTTATAACTAATAATTTTTCATTAATAGTTTCCCTTTCCAGATGCGCCAATATATCTAAATGATTAGCACGCCATTTCCGTAACTTAAAACCTCCCGATGAAAGCAAGTCATTCAAGTTCTGCTGCAATGTTATAGCTTCCTGTATAGTATTAGTTCCAGTTAACAAATCATCCATGTAGAAGTCATTTAATAGAACAGATTTAGCCTTTGCAAACTTATGTCCATCGTCTTGCGCTAGTTGTTTTAATGTTCTTAACGCTAAATAAGGAGCGCATGTCGTTCCATATGTAACAGTATTAAGTTCATAATATTTCAATGGTTCAGTTTCCGTTTCTCGCCAACATATCTTTTGGTATTTTCTATCTTCTTTATGAACTAATATTTGACGATACATCATACCTATGTCTGCAGTTAAAACATATGGATAGGTTCTAAAACGTATAATAATGTCAAGTAACTCATTCTGTATATTTGGACCCATTAACAAGTTATCATTTATAGATAAACCATTACTACTCTTAAAAGACCCATCGAAAACAACTCTTAATTTAGTTGTCATACTGTCTTGTTTTAATACTGGATGATGAGGTAGATAGAAACCATTATCAGTCATCTCATCTTTGTTTATTTCTGTCATATGATTCAAATTCTCATATTCTTGCATGAACTGTGTATAATGTTTTTTCATGTTTTCGTTCTTATTTAATTTATTTTCCATGTTGTAAAATCTTTGTTCAGCTCCTTGTTTTGAATTTCCTAGCGAAATTATTTCTCTCTTTGGTAAAGACACAATAAATCTTCCATCCTCGTTTCTCTTACAATCTCTTGAAAAAAGCTCTTCACAACGTTTGTCTTCGCCGCTTAAGTTTTCTTCTCTTTCTAGTTGCTCCTCCATTACCCAAAATCTTTCCAATTGTGTATCAATAGAAGTACAACTGATTAATCTATTATTTGTTTTTAAATTTAATCCGCCTGTTATAATAAAACCCAATTTTGTTCTTTGTAACACCATATGATCTATGGTTTGTCTTTTTAATAATAATATTTTCCAGAACTCAACTGCTCCCAGTAATATATCTATTTGATTTCTTTGATAAAAATAAGGATCTGCCATTTCTATGTTCTTTGGCACCTTGATTAAATCCTTTCTGAATGAAACCAAAGGCAAAGGATCTGTTATGTTTTCTAATATCAGGCAATTGATATTTGATGTATAATCATTAAATCGTGATCGATATATTAAATCAGTCTTAAATTTGATTGTCCTACTCCACCAACGGAATAATTTATGTTAGTCCTTGACAATTTTATAATATAATAACTTTATCTGTTATTTCCAGTATTTGACAACGATTACCAATGAATTGTATAAGTTCTATTGACATTTAGTTTTTGAATCCAATTTATCTGTTAAAATATGGTGTGATGTTTTACTTGTGTGTTTTTACACAAGTTATTAAACTATAAATTTGGGTTTCTTTAATTTTGAGAGACTCTTATTAAGCTCAGGGTTTCGGGCAAGTTCAGGTTCAAAAAGAAAACTAATCAGGTTCGACAAAAATTCATTTAATTAAACACAAAATCAAATTAACTCGTTATATGAGTAACAAAAAAAAAATGTTTTCCTAAATTTACTTTAATAACAATGCTTATTTGCGAGAGATAACTTTTAAATAAAATAGATAACTGCGGTTATCGACTGAAATATCGATATTAGAGAGAACCCGTTTATTATTTGAGAGAGAGAGTAGGATAAAACTCGTTAGAACTGTTCTTTGAAAATAACAAATGGCCGACGTCTTAAGTTGTCATCAAACTCGTTGAAGAAAAATAGAATTAAATAAATGAATGTTATTCAAGAAAACTAATAATTCTTTACCCACAAGTAAGTATTGATCAAAATTATAGGAAACTCTTGTGAGTTGTTCTTTGAGTTGGATTCTTTGATTTTTCTTTTTGTAGGTTATGTTAAATAAGAAAATAAAATTATCATCCCACTCACTACGAAAAAGAAAGGATTGGAGTTCAATGTGGTATCTGGATTATGGATTGTCTCTTGTGTTCGGGGCACTAACTAATTTTCTGGATTGTCTACAGGATTCTTCTTACGGGAAATTGAACTGCTTGTTCTTCGGAAATAGGGTCTTGGATGATCTCGAAGAAGTATCAGTAGTTCTCGGAATAGGTTGTAGGATGATTCTCTTTTTATTTTAATATCGTAAGTTGATTTGACTTTAAAAAATTATCTTAAATCTTTGAGGTTATCTCTTGAGATTCAAAATTTCTTCTATCTGACGACGTGGATTCGACGCTGGTCAGACGACGACTCTTCTGCATAGATTAAATAATTGTATATACTTATATAGATGGCGTGTTCTCCACCTTTAGATTTAACGCTGTTTTTAGTTGTGACCCGCGATACCAATGGCGCTAGTGAACATGCGCGGGAATTTTTAAAAATCTTTCAAATTTGATTTCCTTGATTTTTAAAAACTGCACGATAAAATTAAACAGAAACAATTTTCGCTTATAGCGAATTTGCTTCTGCAAAATTTCAACATACACAGTTATCAAAAAACAATTATATAGTGTAACAGGTATTATAATGTTAATAATAAAACAAAATTTGATTTCAACATCACCAACTTGTGTTGCTAAAGAAGCTTCTTCTTTTCCAGCTTCAATCATTGTTGCCCAGGCTGTTTTAGTTACAACAGAGGAAAGTTTCTTATGTTCTTCGTTATATCGGCGATTAGACATTGGCGGAATGGACATAACAGAGTGTGTTTCTTCTAATGTAGAATAACCAGCGCCAGTAGAAATTGTAGCCAAAACAGTAGCGCTATTTATGTCCATAACGGTATTGTCAGATACTGGATCGTTACATATTTCTTGTTCGATACCACAGTTCTTACATTTTAATGTAAAAACACTTATTAGTCCAGACCTTTTCTCCTTTACTAACTCCATGTTAATTATTGAACAATTAAAAAGGGGTATGCACAGTATTGTTTAAAATTTGATGAAAAAGATATTTTACATCGAAAATTCTGCGTCCGCTGATACACTCTTGCGGGTTTTCAATTGTTTCGATATTATCTGTCGACTGTCTTTCCAGGATGTTAGGACTGTTAAAAAATTTACTCAATTTTAAATTTCCTACTTCAAATAATCAACTATATTTTTATGATACTATATTTTAGTATATTGTGTTGTATAGATGTTAACTTTATTCTAATCTTTTACAAAATAAAACTGACTTTGTGAATAATTCATTAAAACTTTGGTAATATATACATACCCTAAATCAACAGAAATCTCATCTAACGAACGGTCTGTGGTTATATTATGGGAAACATTTTTTCTGCATGTACGAATAAATGTCACAATAATTCTTGAATAGTTTAAAAGTGCATGTTTTATCTGATAACTAATATTTTTAAATTGTGTCAAATTGGGTAATATTTAAAGTGAAGTTAAAAATTCGTACTTACTTGTGCCCTGCTTTATTTCTCAAAAAATTTCGTTTTTTTGACAACACTTTTGAAGGTGGTTTTCTTGTTTTCCCCATAACTCTTAAAAAGTCACTATCTCAAACTTAAATAACTAATAACTATACACACGTAAACACTAAATTAACAATAATTAACACTAAATTTCACAAAACTTTACTTTAACCAATATAACGAAAATCTCTGTGTACCTTGTTCACCCAAGACAACTCGAGGAAGGAATGTTTCAAAAACTTCTTGACTTTTAGAAAAACAAAGTAGTAAAATAAACCCTTTTTTGTTATGGGATGTAAAAACGAGTTGGTTTCAATACCTGCGTCTCTCTAGTACCAAAATTAAACAGTTATATTCTTACGTAAAGAAATAAAATAAATACATTTTAGTTAGTGTGTAAAAAGGGACTGATTTCAGTACCTGCGTCTCTCTAGTACAAAAATTCCAAAGTTATATTTTAGGTAAAGAAATGAAATAAATTTAAGTATTTCTTAAATATTTAGAACAGTAAAAGATTTCGTTGAGGATTATATTTATTTTTGTTTTACAAAATTTATAAACATATTCAATTATTGTAGATTCCTAAATACATAATCTTCAGTTGATTCAAAACCGAAAAGTCTAATGTTAAAATGTTGTAACATACTTCAGATGCCTTCAGGAAGAACATGAAAGTACATGAAAACGTATACATTGGATGATTATTTGTATCAAAATAATTCATGTTAAAAAATAATGCAAATAAATTTCATTAATTTTAATCAATAATAAAAATCTAACTCAACAATTATTGCATTTGTGCACACTGTGTAGGAGTACTATTTATTATAATATATTTAATTTATATTCTGGATTTTTTTAATTTTTAGTTCTATAATTGAATTTACATCAAATTTTTGTTACTTTTATTTAACGTTCATATCTTAATTAAATTATTAAAACGAAACGTAAGAATTCGGATCGATATACCTACTTTAAAAAATGGTAAGTTATATTTCGTTTCATATTATTTTGTGCTTTTACGGTTAATTCCTAAAGAATGAATTTGTATTTCTACGAAGTCGTAAAAGATTTAATGGTAGATAGGGTACGCACGATCTCGCAAAAACTGGTACGCCACACCACCAATCCTTTGAGGGCGGGGCTAATACAAAAATTAGGAAATTATTACAATATTTCGGCGTGGGAATTTCTCATTTTCCTCCTTTATTTTATGAAATATCAAAAAATTTTATTTAGAAAAAGTGTTCGTTTAATAAATATCTACGCCTCTTCTGAGCCCTTTTAGAAATGCTTCTTAATAATCTCGGTAATTAACAATAATTAATCAAATATCTCGCAGAAGAAGCATAGATTTTCCATTTTTAAACAACTTTTGTTTGAAACTTTTTTTGATATTTCAAACCGTTAACGCGTATTGTTGGAAATACGTTTGTCGTGGCGGTCGAAGCCCCTTAACAATACTTTCCTTTTCAATCTTCTTGTCACTCACTTGTCACTATTCGTTAACAAGCCTGCTATAAACAGTTTTTAGATTATTTCTTAGACAACTAAAAATCAAAAATTTGAACATTAATTCAATCGGTAAAGAAGCTGTTCTTGTGTTCTATGCTATCAGCGCCAAAGGTATCACGGGTCACAACTAAATTTATTATTGACGCATGCTTATACGGAATTAACACAGCATGCTCTTCTGCTCCCTGTTCACGATCTCCTTATATACCCCGGCACTCCAACTGTTTTTTCCTCGTTTCTGATTGGCTCTTAGCTTCGCGCCCTTTTCAAAATTCTTGCTTCGAAACTAGCGTCATCTCTTGATTTTTCTCGGAATTAACCTTCAAAATTAAATTCTTTTTTCGTTGATTTCTCCCTTATTCCTTTATGAAACGTAATAAAACTTCGTATTCAACGTTGTCTTTTCTTGTTTTCAGACATACATTGGAGTACACGCCAAATTTCAACAATGAGTAAAGTTAGAAAAATTCAAATTTAAATCAAGGATTTCTTCCTCAAAATAACGTTAAAATCTCAAAAGATGGATGAAAAATGTGCTTTAGGAGCTGAACTATAATAATTGATACTTTTGGAAGCAAACAAAACGGTTTAAGATAAGATTTTCACCAACAAAAAATCTCTCTGTCACAATTTCTAGGTTATGTTCTCTCGGTAAACTAAGAGAATGTTAAAATTATCACAATGGATTAAAATAGTATCCCATGTATTTATTGGTTCTCCCAATACCTTCAATGCCATGACGTGTGCATTAAACTTATCAACGGTCTATCTCAAATTACAGTGATTTTCTTTTCCAACATTTATTTGGTAGATCGAACAAAGCCTTAAGGTGATTATGAATAATTAGCCTTTCGTTTTCATATCTATCCTTCAACATATTCCACGCTAAAGAATAGTTTTCATTAGATGTTTCCAATGCTGCCAAAAGATTTAATGGTTCGTTTTGTAAACTACTTCGTAGGTATCGAAACTTTTCTGATGATGTTAATTTATCATTATTATGAACCGCAGACATGAAAGCATCTTTGTTACCTTTCTTTGTTACCTTTCAAAAACCAATCTGTATATTCTCCGCTGAATTTTGGAAGAGTTAAAGCCAGTAGATGAATGTTCTTCATATGTATCGACTCAGTATGACTCGAACAGCCCTGAACTGAATTGCTTTGACAAGAATTACCTTGTAAAAAGTTACGTGCTCTTGAGATAACCCCATAAAAGGTATCTTCAAACTCTTTTCTTGATTCCGCAGCGTTTCGTAACTCTGTTTCATCCATTTCCTCTATTAAATCTTGAATTTCTTCATATCTATCTAAAAGATTATCTGCTTTCTCTAATCGTACCCTTAATTCCGTCTCTGCTTTTGAATCTCCTCGTTGATAGGTGCCAACAAACGTAGCAAATTTAGTAAGAGAGCTTTTAACGTTGCCTCTTTTACGTTTTAATTGTACTAAATCCATTTTACTTAATTGTTTATTATTTTTTATTTTATGCGAGTGAGACTAGGAACGATCAAAAAGGAATCAATGAAAGGAACTTACCGTTTTTCTCTCGTCTTGTGTATAACGTACAACATCGGTAATCTACCACAATGTTGCGTAATGTCGCCCAATCTCGTCTGATGCACCACGTTCTTCTTGTAACGTAGCCGACTTCTTGCTTGATTATTGTTTATTCTTGAAAGTATGCGGTTCGAAGGACCAAAATATGTTTGTTAAAATGATTTACTGGTTTTTTTAAGAATTCAACTATTAATATTTAACACCTTTATTACGAAACCATACGAAACCGTACAACAACGACATGATTCTTACACTTTCTTAATCTAACGGTTCTAACCTCTTCTTATTAGGTTTTTACGTGTAGGCAAGGTAGAACCCTAAATAAAATTGCAGATTTCTATAACATTTTGTTTATATTGTGATTGACGTGAGCCGTCAGATCCCCATTTATATATTAGTTCTAAGTTTTTTATTTCGTCATGGCTCAACATTAATAAAACTTCTTTTAAGTATTCACATAATCGCGAAGAAGTGTGATCTAATAAGCTTTGTAATTTTATTTCAGCACTAGTTTCTGTTATGACTGTGCTGACTGTTATGGCATCCTTAGATGGATAGCACTCTTTCTTTGCTCGTTGCAAAACACTGTAGCATAGGTATAATTTCTTGTCGCTAGTCCTAACCACTTCATATTGTCTTCTGGACAAATCGGCTTCTACAAACATCGCCAAAGCNTTTGTCATGGCTCAACATTAATAAAACTTCTTTTAAGTATTCACATAATCGCGAAGAAGTGTGATCTAATAAGCTTCGTAATTTTATTTCAGCACTAGTTTCGCTGACTGTTCTGGCATCCTTAGATGGATAGCACTCTTTCTTTGCTCGTTGCAAAACACTGTAGCATAGGTATAATTTCTTGTCGCTAGTCCTAACCACTTCATATTGTCTTCTGGACAAATCGGCTTCTACAAACATCGCCAAAGCTTCTTGCGGTGACATTTGTCTAGCGGCCTCGGCAGTACTGGCAGAGGAAAATGCTGTTTAATATTTCTGTCCTTATCTTGGGAAAACTGCTACGTCTTTTACTACTCGAGAAGCAGATACGTTTCCAGATTCACGTAATTTCATTTGCGCTGCATATATTTGTTCAACTACCGATGAACTTCGCAATTCTGTTGTTTTTCTTCTCTTGGTTCGTTCGCTTGATTTCTCAAAGCATTTTGCTTTAAAAATACTTCACGTTTTTTATGAGCATCTTGCCATTTAGTCCTAAGTTTGGATTTTAAAATTCTTATTTATTGAGAAACATTTGCCTTCTCCTCTTCATTAAAATTGTTATCGATAACTAAATCGTTTTCCATGAAAACTAATTTTTCTGACAAAGTTTTTTCTGGACAATTTCGCATGATCTCGTAAAGATGTCTACGGGTTACTACTTTAGAATCCTTTGGAAATGTATGAAATTTTACAATACCACTTTTAAATCCCACACTTTGATTATCTTTATAGCAACCAAATACAGAACACCGCATTTTTCTATTGTTTGCGTTGACTTTTTAGGTTATTTTTTCTATAAAGTAGACATTTATTTCAATAATTATAAATTAGGTACTATAACATACCAATTACCATAACTCTTTAATCAAATAATGTAAAAATAAGCACTATAACACTTCACAAAGTTCTAGTTTTAGTTCAATATAAAGTTCCTTTATACGAATTTTTTAAACGCCACTCTCTTAGTGACGTCTCGCATGCATTGTCCGCCATCTTGACAATGCGCAATAGCTTACCTGTAGATTCCTAGTATCATGATTTGAACATATTATTCTAACACATGTAGACGGTACTTCCAAATACTTTTAAGTCTAACGAAATCCAACGAAGCTGTTCTTCCCATCCATAGCTTGTATGGTGTTACATTCGGGTTTCTTTTGTTTGTTGTACGGTTCAGAATATACACAGCTGTATTTACAGCTTCTGCCCAAGTAATTCGGCAAATCTTTTGTTTATATCATAGAAGAAGCACTTTCTACTATTATCATATGTTCTCTCTCCACTTTATTATTGTGTTCATGACAATAAGGTGAACATGTTACAAAGTCTATTACCTTTTTCTTTAACAAATCTTGAAACTGTTCGTTTGTGTACTCTTTGCCATTGTCAGTACGAATGATTTGAAATTATCTACACTTTTCTAAAGCCAGTAGCGTCATCTTTAAATAGAACAAAGTACAGACATCCACTTATGGCGGGGGTTGAGATTACAAAAGCCCGTATGTATGAACTCCCCCGGTTTAGTGTTTTTCGGTTCTGCTTTGTCAAATGGTAATTTATGCTGTTTACCATACTGACAGCCATCACACACGTCGTCATGTGATATTCGATTTATGACACCCTTCTGTACCATTTCTTTCATCGTTTTGAAGTTAATATGGCCTAAACATGAAGGGGTTATTAGGCGTTGTCGACACTATCATGTTTACTAAATCAAACGGAACTTCACACTTTTCTACTCGCTTCATCTTTTCTATCTGGGCGAAGTCCCGGTCACAACTCAAGTAAGAGTGACCGGAAATTAAGTATTTCTAGTTGACTTCGTCGATATAGCCCTTTGCAATTAAATACATCCATAAAAAAATGCTCGTGATTTTGGGTAATGCAATTAAATTTGTAACTAGAAATTTGGACGCCACAGACACCGAACGCTATGATAGTTTGATAAATCTGTTAACAGAGAAACAAATTAATTTGGTTATGAATAATGATCGTTTTCTCAGGTACTTGAATGAGACACACGAAAAGTTAAACTATGTATAATTTTCACAAATCGATTTTGGGCCATCAGCCGTGATATACTTCTCTCCTAACAAACCGAAGTTCTTAAACATTTAAACAGAAAAATATACGAAATTATAGAAATAATAAATTTAGTTAAGAGAAATATTTTGCATTCTTTGTTAATTGCACCAGAACAACTCCTTAAAGAATTAAAAGACATTGATTTAGATTCTACACATAAATTTCCTTTCGAAGTCATCCTATAACATATCTATAACACATCTATCTTATTGAAACATTGGTTGAGCTTAAAGCCTATCAAAAGTTTTATGTTTACAACACCACTTAATGGTGCGTAAGTTGAGATAGAACCCTCCTCTAGATACATCGCTACTAACGATAATGTTTAGTTTCTAATGGATGGACAATGTCATCACTTGACACAAAATGAATATTTATGTTACAATCAGCGTTCCACGCTATAATAAAACCAATTGCGAATTTGAAATTATAACGCACGGCAATCTCACAAATTGTAAGTTTTTTGAAGTAAAAATTAACGATTATAAAATAATAGAGNGGCAACCCAAATAACGAACCAAATTTTATGTAACCATGACAATTTTGTCGATTTTCAAATGTTACAAATAAAACAAGCAGCCATTATTGTATTCGTTATTAAAACGACGCCTTTTATTCGATCCTCTGAAGAATTCAACTTAGAACCCCAATTCAAGTAAGAAATTTCCAATTTTTCTTTCGAACCAACACCTACAATTATTCCCGACATTTGTCGCGCGAACAATGAGCATCTTGCCATTTAGTCCTAAGTTTGTATTTTAAAATTCTTATTTGTTGAGAAACATTTGCCTTCTCGTCTTCATTAAAATTATTATCGGTAACTAAATAGTTTTCCATGAAAACTAATTTTTCTGACAAAGTTTTTTCTGGACAATTTCGCATGATATCGTAAAGATGTCTACGGGTTACTACTTTGGAATCCTTTGGAAATGTATGAAATCTTACCAATACCACTTTTAAATCCCACATTTTGATTATCTTTATAGCAACCAAATACAGAACACCGCATTTTTCTATTGTTTGCGTTGAACTTTTTAGGTTATTTTTTCTATAAAGTAGACAGTTATTTCAATAATTATAAATTAGGTACTATAACATACCAATTACCATAACTGTTTAATCATATAATGTAAAAATAAGCACTATAACACTTCACAAAGTTCTAGTTTTAGTTCAATATAAAGTTCCTTTATTCTAATTTTTTAAACGCCACTCTCTTAGTGACGTCTCGCATGCATTGTCCGCCATCTTGACGATGCGCAATAGCTTACCTGTAGATTTCTAGTATTATGATTTGAACATATTGTTCTAACACATGTAAACGGTACTTCCAAATACTTTTAAGTCTAACGAAATCCAACGAAGCTGTTCTTCCCATCCATGGCTTGTATGGTGTTACATTCGGGTTTCTTTGGTTTGTTGTACGGTTCAGAATATACACAGCTGTATTCACAGCTTCTGCCCACAAATAAGTCGGCAAATCTTTGTTTATATCATAGAACAAGCACTTTCTACTATTATTATATGTTCTCTCTCCGCTTTATCATTGTGTTCATGACAATAAGGTGAACATGTTACAAAGTCTATTACCTTTTTCTTTAAGAAATCTTGAAACTGTTCCTTTGTGTACTCTTGGCCATTGTCAGTACGAATGTTTTGAAATTATCTACACTTTTCTAAAGCCAGTAGCGTCATCTTTAAATAGAACAAAGTACAGACATCCACTTATGGAGGGAATGAGACTACACAAGTCCGTATGTATGAACTACCCCGGTTTAGTGTTTTTCGGTTCTGCTTTGTCAAATGGTAATTTATGCTGTTTACCATACTGACAGCCATCACACACGTCGTCATGTGATATTCGATTTATGACACCCTTCTGTTGCCATTTCTTTCATCGTTTTGAAGTTAATATGGCCTAAACATGAAGGGGTTATTAGGCGTTGCCGACACTATCATATTTACTAAATCAAACGGAACTTCACACTTTCCTACTCGCTTCATCTTTTCTATCTGGACGAAGTCCCGGTCACAACTCAAGTAAGAGTGACCGGAAATTAAGTATTTCTAGTTGACTTCGTCGATATAGCCCTTTGCAATTAAATACATCCTTAAAAAAAATGTTCGTGGTTTTGAGTAATGCAATTAAATTTGTAACTAGAAATTTGGACGCCACAGACATCGAACGCTATGATAGTTTGATAAATCAGTTAATAGAGAAACAAATTAATTTGGTTACGAATAATGATCGTTTTCTCAGGTACTTGAATGAGACAAACGAAAAGTTAAACTATAATTTTCAACAATTAATGTATAAATTGGATCAGATTGAAAATCGATTTTGGCCCATCAGCCGTGATACACTTCTCTCCGAACAAACCGAAGTTCTTGAACATTTAAACAGAAAAATATACGAAATTATAGAAATAATAAATTTAGCTAAGAGAAATATTTTGCATTCTCTGTTAATTGCACCAGAAGAACTCCTTAAAGAATTAAAAGACATTGATTTAGATTCTACACATAAATTTCCTTTCGAAGTCATCCTATAACACATCTATCTTATTGAAACTTTGGTTGAGCTTAAAGCCTATCAAAAGTTTTATGTTTACACCTTTATTTTACAAATACGTTAATCACGAATGAAGAATATCAGTATTTTGAATTAAATCCGCTGCCAACACCACTTAATGGTGCGTAAGTTGAGATAGAACCCTCCTCTAGATACATCGCTACTAACGATAATGTTTAGTTTCTAATGGATGGCCAATGTCATCACTTGAGACAAAATGAATATTTATGTTACAATCAGCGTTCCACGCTATGATAAAACCAATTGCGAATTTGAAATTATAACGCACGGCAATCTCACAAATTGTAAGTTTTTTGAAGTAGAAATTAACGATTATAAAATAATAGAGACTAGGGTAACGTCTCTATTATTTTATAATCGTTAACCCCACAAATAAAAGAAGTAAAAGAAATCTGTGGAAAATATAATAGAAATCTCCGATTAAGAGGAACGTATCGATTAGATCATATTAATAATTGTAAATATAACATTGATAATATTATTCTTCAAAATTATTTTAAAAATGTTAAGCTAGAGCAAAACCTTATTCCAAAATTAATATTAGGAAATGTAGGGGTTGCACAACGTCCTTATATCGTTTTAAAAATATAAGTAACCTTGTTCAGGAAAATTATGTAAAAATATCTCCTCTAACAAATAATATGTTAATCAATAATGTAACTCTTGGTCTATTGACATTCTTCTGTATCGTATGTGTTACTATTTTAACCTACAACAAATGCAGGGTATACAATAGAAACCAGAGAAAGTATTCTGAGATTCAGGAGAATCCAAAAGGGGTGGAGGAGTTTTATAGCATCATCTATGTTAAATTCCTGGAAATGAAGGAAGAATGTCGCACCACCAGACATCTCATTAAAGAAGGGGTTTTAAGTTAAGTTAGTTTTTATCCGTCGCATTGTCACTGTCGTTTGAATAAATTAGTTTAAAGTTTCTTTTTAAAAACTTTGGTTTTACTGAAAGGACCTTAACTCGCGTGCACGAGTTGATTCTTCCTCTTTTAAGACCAACCTTTGCAGTGTGTGGATGTTGAAAACGAATATATAACGACTTATATAAAAAGTCGACATTTCGAAATTGTTGTTGCGTAGAATTTTGGGTCGATTTGTATTCGTATTTGGCGGCATCTATTAATTTTTCGTTTGGAAATTGTTCGACGATTACGGTTTTACTGGATTTGTAGCACATTTTTTTTTACAAAGATTAATACGCTCATATAATAAGTGCCCGTCAATCCGAGTATAGTAGTGTTGATTTATATTTTTATTGTAAAATTTTAACTTTTAACGTGGATTTTAATGTGTTTATACTTCATAATTTTTAACTTGTATACTTGTGATAAGCCTATATATCAGCAACAGAATGGATTTAATATGTTGCTAAAATCTAGTGTTGTATTATTAATGTCACTGATGAAGGCGTAAGCCGCAACCGGTTAGACAGTAAATATAAAGACCAAGAAAAGTATTGTTTTTATTTAATTTATATTACAAAACACAAAGAAGATACACAAAAGCGTCTGTAGAAAATATTATTTTGTTATTATTAGATGGTCATAGTAGCCACAAAAGCTTTGAAGCCTTACAGTATGCAAAACAAAACGGAATTGTAATATTTTGCTTTCCTGTCCACTGTTCCCATCATGTCCAGCCCCTGGACGTGGGATTTTTTCGACCCTTGCAAACTTATTACGGACAAGAAATTCTACTTTGGTTGCGACAGAATCCTGGCAGAATTGTAACCCAGTTCCAAATAGCATCTTCTACATATTTGACTTTTCTTAACCTCTTGTTGGGTTTATCATTTTTTTCTTCATCGTCAACTCCCTCTTCGGCATTTGTATGTTCTACCTTTTTCTTGGAATTTTGAACTCAAAAAACCAGTGTTCTCTGATTTTTGAACAAATGTCTGCTGGAGCAGATTTTTCTAGAAAAATTCGAATAACTCGAGAACGGTTGAATCAAATTACAAAAAGTAAAGTTATTTACAAACCTTGAAAACAGACAAATCCAAATATGTAAAAATATACAGGGTGTTCTATTTTAGAAAAAATAAAGTAGGTAGCGACTTCCGATATAACCGGAAGAGCAAATCTGAAAATATTTTAGTCGAAGAGATCGTAATTGATAATACTTAAGTCTGAATTCTCAAATTTTTATTTTCGCCAGAACCCCAGAAACGTCTAATGACCGGTCTCGCTGAGACACCTGTATGAGAGACACCCATGTAAAGAGAGTTTTAGCTATAGGTTATGAAATAAACGGTTATCGTGACTAGGTGTTTTTTATTTTAAGTGTTACTAAAAAATATTAATACTAAATATCAAATATATAAAACATGGCGCAGTCATACTAGAAGATATATGTTCAAGAAGAATAAAGTGTTATAAATAAATTTTAAAATGGAAAACGCTAGAATTCCATGTGGCCTAGTGCTCGAAGGCAACATTAGCCAACATTTTAAAAAGTTTAAGCAAAATTTCGAAATTTATATGATGGCAACAGGAAAAGACGGGAAATCAGATAAAGTGAAAGTTGCCATACTTTTAAATATTATTAGAGAGGAAATATGCTGTGCAAGTATTTAATACGTTACGGTTATCGGATGAAGAAAGAAAAAAATATACAGGAAGGTTGTGGATGCCTTTGAGGCTTATACAACTCCGAGAAAAAACATAATATATGAGAGATTCAAATTTTTTAATAGAAAACAAGAAGAGATGGAAACATTTGATCATTTTGTTACGGAATTGAAGAAATTATCAATGTCATGCGAATTTGGAGATCAGAAAGATTCTCTGATTAGAGATCGAATTGTTCTAGGTGTATCAAATAAAGGTTTGCAAGAAATGTTATTAAGTCGTGAGGGTTTGACTCTTGAAAAAGCTGAAATAGAATGTCGAACTGCTGAAATTACGAAATCTCATGTGGAAAATATGAAAAATGTTGAAGTTAATAAAACAATAAAGAAAAATGATGAACAAAAGAATATTAAAGGTAAATATTGCAACGTTAAAAAAGAAAAAAAATTGAAAACCAAAATTTTGTATGTGGAATCAGGACTGATAAAACGTCACAAATAAAAAAAAAACAATTCCCAGGAAGTGGGTTGGGCGCCACTTATTTGACTCAAGCTCAATAAGAAAGCTTTGCCGATTTTTAGGGCAAGTCCCGGTTCCAAACACAAAAAAATGAAAACAACAACAAAAATCCGCGTATTTAACGCCGTTGGACAGGGTAACAAAACAAAAAAAATATACATTTAATACTTTAAAGTGTATCCGAAATCACTTCCTTTTTGTTTATATACAGGGTGATTCACATAAGAACCGACACAGAGCAGGGACATGTAGAGGACAATAAATTAAGGTGATTTAACGCAACTTTCCTCAGGGATACCAAGTTGTATCCCTGAGGAGTTATAGGCCTTCAAAGTTGAGTGTTAAATTTTTAAAACATTCAATATCTTCGTAATACAGTAAGTTAGAAATACCAAATTTGGTATACGTTATGAGTGTACCAAGGGTATTAATTGGTAGCAAATTGAGATCAATTGAAGCAATTCAAAGGGTTGATTATGGGTGATGGTACCGTAAATTTTAACAGACTTTTTTAGCCGTTTGGCGGATTTAATACATTATTACCTCATTTAATGTGGAATTTAATTCTAAAACTTTTTTTATCCTTATTATTTTTTAAAAAACTTTGTCGTTTTCATAAAAAAATCAAATAACTAAAGACACGTATTTCGTTAATATTACTTAAAATCAGCGAAAATTCGAAATTATTTGCGTTAGTTGATTTTTTAGTTATTGCTTACTGTTTGTTTTGAAAATGTCCGGAAAATTTTCATTTAGCGAACAAGTGGACATGTTGTTAGTGCTAGGTTTCTGTGAAGGAAACTGCAGAAGGAGTGTTGAAGAATATAGGAGAAAATATCCTAATCGCGTGATCCCCAATAGAGAAACATTTTCCAATGTTGAAAGACGGGCTCGAGAAACGGGCAAGTTTTTCAGTAATACTCGCGAGGGTGTTAGTGCGATTAGGGCCCAAGATGAAGAACTTGTTTTAAACATAGTTGAAGGTGAACCAAGAAACAAACTGGCATATCGCAAAGTTCTATACACCGACTTCTTAGGCGCAACCTACTTCACCCGTACAATATTCAAAAGGTACAGGAGTTGTTGCCTGAAGATTTACTTAAGCGAGTAACTTTTTGTGGACTTATTTTAGATCAAAATGTTCATTTTCAAAAGAAAATTCTCTTCACCGACGAGGCTTGTTTTACCCGCAGGGGCATTACAAACTTACATAATTACCATCAATATTGTGATGTAAACCTACATTTATTAGTTCCACGTCACTTCCAACGGGAGTTTAAGTTAAATGTTTGGATTGGTATAATTGACCGCTACCTAATTGGTCCGGTTATTTTACCAAATAGATTAAATGGCGAAAATTATTTGGAATTTCTCCAAAACACTCTGCCAGATTTGTTTGACGAGGTACCACTACAACTCAGGCGGCAACACTGGTTCATGCATGATGGAGCACCGCCTCATTTTAGTATTATTGTGAGGGATTTTTTGAATCGCCAGTATCCAAATAAATGGATAGGACGTGGAAATAATTGCCCACTACTTTGGCCCCCGAGGTCACCAGACTTAAATAAATGTGATTATTTTCTTTGGGGAATGCTAAAAGAATCTGTATATTCTTCTTCATTTGCGTCACAATCATCGCATTGTGGCATCGCAATACGGAGAAATGTAATAGCATAAGGAATAATCGTCAATTATTAGAAAGAGTGGATTTCAATTTTCGCCGAAGAATAAATTTATGCTTGAGAGAAAACGGTGGCCATTTTCAACAATTTTTATAAATTATAAGTGTTTAACAAATTTTTGTTTCTATTATTGTTTAACCCTTTCTTTACCATGCACAAATGCAATTGCAATGTCTCTATTCCCGGATTTTTTGAAGTGCCGTCAATCCCAGTGACGTATATATACGGCATATCAAAATTTGGACAAAAGCAATGAGAAATAACTTATTAGAAATTTTATTAACAGCAAATAATTTATATTAGTATGGCTTACATAATATAAGAACATATTTTCTAAAAATATAACTTTTTAGTAAACTTCTTTTGTGTGATATTCACCAAAACAGGGAGAAACACACAATCCCACGTTGCATTCTCCGCACATATATCTGGAATCTCGTCTCTTCTTTTTGTCGCGAATTTTAGATTGTGAACGAACAATACATCTTCGAACTTTATTATTTGGTACGGTAGTCGGAAAATGCCGTGCAGTAAGGCGCTGAAGATTTGTTGGAGTGAACTTGGTTTGTATGGTTTTTGGTATATTGTATCTGTAACAAAAAAATGTTTGTACTTATGACAAATTTAAAACCAGAATTACCTACCTCTCAAGCAACTGTCGAGTAAGGCTCAATTGAAAATCTGCTAGTGCCAACTTCTCTGGATGTTGGGTTAGGAATAGTGCATGACTATTCAAAACACATAAATCGAGAATGTGGAAGAACAACTTCTTGTACCACTTCAAGGTTTTTCTAACGCATTCTGTAGAACTGAGCATCATATCAGTCCTGTCAACTGCTCCCATATTTTGGTTGTAGTGGACTACACATTCGGGTTTTTTCACAAATTCTCCTGTGTTCCGGTCTTTCTTATTCAACTGTATCATTTGGTCTTTGTGAAAAGTTGTCAGCATGTTAACTTCCCGGCGATCTTTCCATCTGACTGCTAGAATATTGTCACTGGCCATCGATGTTGTCTCACCCTTCTTCAAATTACCTGATAAATTTGGCATTTGCTTTCTATTTGTCCTAACTGTACCGCATGTGTTCGTTTTGTGCTGAAATAAGTAGGTAGAAAGTGTTGGCGAGGTATACCAATTATCTGTAAAAAGAGAGTGCCCTTTATCCAAATAAGGTTGTATTAGTGTTGTTACAACTGATCCTGACACTCCCAGATCTTGATATAGCTCTATTTCTGTTTGCTTGCCTGTATATACGATAAAATTTAGAACATATCCTGTCTCACAATCGCACAACAGAAATAGTTTTATGCCAAAACGATGGCGTTTTGTTTTTATAAATTGTTTGAAGAGCAGCCTCCCTTTGAAAAGTACTAAGCTCTCGTCAATTACTAAGTTCTGGAACGGCGAAAAGTTATGGGCAAATGAAGTTTTAATTTTTTCGAAAACTCGTCGTAACTTATGGAAAGAGTCACCTTGAATTTGTTCAGCATTATCTGCGAAATGTAACATACGCAATATCATTTGAAAGCGGTTTCTTGACATCACTTTCCCAAATATCGGAGTGTGAAGTAATTCATCGGTCGACCAATTTTCCACAAGTTTATTTTTTCTATGGCGAGCAGCAAGTAGGAGTACGGCAATAAAATTGAAAAAATCTTCTTTAGTAATTGGGATCCAAATGATTTTTTTATTACAAGTCTGTTCTGAAGCATATTTATTGGTTTCGCTTATAATAATTTCCACTACCTCGTCATTCATAAATAAAAGAAAATAATTCATTTCTTTTAAAGGATTTTCCATGTTTTCTAATCGTGCACCAGAGTCTGCGCCACCAAAGTTATGTATTACAGGCATAAATTGGCGCTTTCTCCACTCTATAGAAAAATTCTCATCCAAAGCATTTCTTACCTTTTTCATTGCTTCACTTTCGTTTTTTTTATTGCTCGCCTTCTCATTTATTTTATTCTCTGTTTCACTAAGACTTTCATTTTCGGGGCACAAAAAATCGTCATTCTCATCATCTTCACCACTTGCCTCACTATCTGTTGATTCAGGTTGATACTCACTTCCACTATCAACGTAAGGATCTTCATCGGAATCTAAACTATCCAAAATATTATTTATATCATCATCCGTGAGGCCGCATACACCAACATTACTCTTAACACGTTTTCTTTTTCGCGGCGGACCTTGATGACTTGACGCCATTTTACTTGTACTTTTGCAACGTGTCTCACGTCGTACTAGTTGTTCGTAACGGAAATAACTGCGACTGAACAGCGTTTTGCTAAAACCAATCGTTTAGAGGCTTTGCGATGTTTCGGGATTTTTCGGTATATATGCGGCAGTGGTTCCAATACCACGTATTTATAAACGTGTTAATACGACACTGGGCCTTTAGACACAATTAGACTGTCGTATAAATGTGACGGTGGGTCAAGAAGCATGCAAAAAAAGAAATAAGTGTCATATTTATCAGGCGGAGGGTTTAGAGACATTTCATCGGTGAACGTATATATACGGCAGTGGGACTGAGAGACAAGTTATGCTTTGCCGTATATACACGTCACTGGTAAAGAAAGGGTTAAGTTGTTTTTCTGTTAAATCATTTTTGTTTATTATTTATTTTGTTTTATTTGTGTTTTTAAGTAAAATTGATAAAAGGTGTTCGGTACTCCCATGGGCAGCTCCCTAAGTCCCATTTTGGCACAGGTTGTCATGGATGATCTGGTCACTAAAGCCTTGTCTGGGCTACCCTTCAGTCCTCCCTTTATATACAAATATGTTGACGACATTGTTTGTGCTGTCCCTTCTGATGGTGTCACCACTATTCTTGATGTGTTCAATGCATATAATGTGCGTCTTCAATTCACTGTTGAGACTGAGTCTAACTGTTCAGTTCCCTTTTTGGATTGTCGGTTGTTCAGGCAACCTGACGGTGCCCTCCTTATCGACTGGTACCGTAAAGAACAGCATACTGGAAGGTTTATTAATTATTTCTCTGGCCATCCCATACACCAGAAGATCAATACAGTGACTGCCATGGAGATAGAATCACTAAGCTCTCCCGCTCATCCCTTCGAGAGAAGAATCTAAGGACTCTTAGCCAAATGTTTTATAACAATGGTTTCCCCAGGTCACTTGTTAACAAGCTCCTGTTTAATGTTACCAGAAATATGAATGTTTCCCTCACCAGACCGGTACCGTCTCGCGATGAATTGAGATTCTCGCTCCTGCCTTTTATTCCCCAATTGGCTCAAAAAATGGTTTCCATTCTACATTCTGACAATGTAAAGATTGCCAAATATAACTATAGACTATGCGACAGCTTTTCACCAACCTCAAGGACCCTACTCCAACCACTTTGAAGTCCAATGTCGTTTATAAAATTCCCTGTGGTGTGTGTAATGCTGTATATGTGGGTACGACTTCACAGTATCTAAAGAAACGCCTCAGTCAACATGAAGTGGATTGCCGTAACCACAGGGATAATAAGTCTGCCCTGGTTAACCACAACCTTTCCACGGGTCACAAGTTCGACTTCGATGCGGGCTCGATACTCTGTCAAGAGACCAACTATAAAAAAAGGCTTTTCCTTGAAATGGTTTATATTAATCAAGAACAGTCCTCGATCAACTCAAGGACTGACACCCAAAACTTGAGCATCATTTATAAATAGCTTTTGTCCAACAATGGCTACCCCCCCAACCCTGAAGTTTCGGGGATTTTCTTTTAACCTTGGTCCTTTTGAGTCCCTTTAAATTTCCCGCTAATTTGTCGATATATCGACCCCGTTATGCGCTTGCGCGTCCTTCGACAATATGGCGTACGTCTTTTTAACGTGTTTGTGCGTTGCTGTAGCTCTTGGAGTTTTTGGTTTTCTCCTCTCCTTGTGTTTTGGTTTTCACCTGCCTTGTGACTTTCGTTGGTTTTTTGACGCCGCCGTCGCCTGGTTTTCCAGTTCTTTTGCTGGTTGTTGCGGTCTTCAACCGTTGACATGCTTTTAACCTCACTTTTTTTGGCGCTCTGTCCGTAAGTTTATTGCGTCTAAATTTTTTGTTATCATTGTTCATTTTTTGATTTATTGTAGATTTAATGTTCTGATGAAGGCCTAAATAAAGACCGAAAGCTTAACGTTATAAAAGGATAGTTTTCTTTTAATCCAGCGCTTTGGCTGCTATACCCGATATTAATTTCGTTACAATTGGCTAACAAGTACAGCCGGTACTTCTACTCTACCTTTTTGGACAATGTTTCATCTGGAACAGCTGGTTATGCGAATGATTCAGGTTGGATGTGTCAGCCAGATTTTGTTAATTATATGCGCTATTTCATCGCCTTCGCGAAACCATCGCTCTACTCGCCGGTGATTCTTCTGATGGACAATCATTGTTCACATTTGTCTCTAGAAGCCATTGACTTGGCCGTTGAAAGTGGCGTTCATATCGTCACTTTACCACCGCACTGTAGTCACAGATTACAACCGTTGGACGTGTCTGTGTTTGGACCGGTGAAGTTTTATTACAAGTCTCAGTGTTCTGCTTGGCAAAAGAACAATGCAAACAAGGTAACACTCTTCTCAAAACTTGTTTTGTTTTGCCAATTTTAAACTAATTTCGTTTTAAATGTTTCTAGATATTAGAAATACGTCATATTGCTGGCTTGGCGTGTAAGGCTCTTGATCTGACTTTGACACCTAAAGTGATTAAGTCTGGTTTTAGAGCCACCGGCATATGTCCATACGATCCAGACATTTTTTCTGATGCCGACTTTGTTCAAGCTGTTGAGCCGAATGAGCCAGAGGTTGCCGCCGAGGGGCCCATCGATGAAAAGGATCAGCGTCGAATCGTGGTTGGGCTATTAGTTGGACGTGAGGAGGTTGTGCCCACAACACCTGGACCGTCATCTCGATCGACTTCTGTTAGCTGTCTTTTGGATGAAATTGGCCCCTTACAAGGCGCTTTACCCAAAAAATCATCAAATCGCGGCCGAAAGCCAATGAAAAGCGCGATTTTAACGTCTCCGGAAACCGTTGCTGCTTTGCATGAAAAAGCAGCAAAAAAGCGAGCTGCTCCAACGCCCATCAAAAATGCCAAACGCAAGGCAACACCTCCAGCCAAATCGCCGGCCAAACGCAAGAAGAAGGAGACTTCTGACGAAGAAGATTTAGACATTTGTCTTATCTGTTTGGACCTTCTGCCACCAAAATTAACGAAAGCCAATTCCATCAAATGCAACGGTGGCTGCGATCGGTTTGTGCATTTGAAATGCGCCGCTATGACGAATAGCTATTTTACATGCAAAAATTGCGAAACTGAAGAGGACGATGATTAATTAGAAAAAGTGCTATTTTCTTGATGTTTTTTGCCACTAGAGGCTGTATTGATGAATAAATTTAGATATTTCATATTTTTTTGGTGATTTTTCTTCATAATTTCGCATTTGTAGTACATTTTCCGGGGTGGCCCACAACCGGTTACAAAATTTTTTTTGGCGAAAAACAAGCTCTTAACAAAATTTGTGAAAAAAAATTTTCGGGAAATTAAAAAAAAAAATTTTTTTTAGTTAGCTACTGCCCTTAGCTTTCCATTGGTATCTAAAAGTCGTAAAAATTTTTACTTGAATTCAAGTTACGGGCAAAAAACGAAACCCGGCCCACAACCGGTTACATTGTCCTACCATTAGGATTAAGAAGTAGATTACAGAAAAAGTTACAAGAATTAAAGAATTAACAATAATTAGTACAAAATCGGGGAATAGATAAATAATTTAGTAATTGTTGAAAAACCTAATGGATCAATAAGATTGTCTTTAGACCCTCAAGACTTAAATAAAGAAATTCAAAGAAATTATTATGCTATTCCAACTATAGAGGATATTTGTTCAAAGTTGTCTGGGAAGAAATATTTTACGGTATTGGATTTAAAGGATGGGTACTACCAGGTTGAATTGGAGGATAAATCTAAAGATTTGACAACCTTTTCGACTAATTTTGGGTGTTATAACTTTAATAGATTGCCTTTTGGAATCATCAGTGTTCCAGAATTTTTCCAAATGTTGGTGGAAAAAAATTTTGGAGATATTCCTAATGTTTGTGTATATTTTGACGATATATAATTGCGACAAAAGACTTACAAACACATGATAAAATTTTAAAATTGGTTATGGAAAGAGCGAAGAAAATAAATATTAAATTTAACCCTGATAAAATACAATACAAAATAAATAAAATGAAATATTTAGGACACGTCTTTAGTAAAGAATATATAAAACCGGATATAGATAGAGTGAAAGCCATAAATAAAATAGCAGCACCAACAAACATGAAAGAATAACAGAATAATGGGAATGTTAAATTACTTAAGAGGATTTATAAAGAATTACAGCAACATCATTGAGCCTTTAAGGGAATTACTAAAAAAGGATACTGAATTTAACTGGTTATCAGTACACGAATCAGCTTTGACAAAATTAAAACAAATATTAACGACAGAGCCAGTCTTAAAAAATTTCGACCCTGAAAAAGATATAACGATACAATGTGATGCATCAAGTAAAGGNAGGAAAAGAAGAAATTCCTGATGATTTGAAACCACTTTTAAACGTTATTGCATCAATTCCAATATCCACTAGCGAATGTGAGAGGAATTTCAGTTCAATGAATGAAATAGTAACACCATTACGATCATCGTTGTCGGTGGAAACAACTGCTGCACTGTTATTCATAAACTGCGTTGGACCACCACTAACGCAATTTAACCCTGAAAAATATGTGCGATCGTGGTTAGCAAATGGTAATTAAAATCTATTTAATACTACCTAATAAAATTTTTAAATTGTTGTATCAGTATAGATATATGTTTTTTTTTGTTTCAGGTCGACATTCAGCCGATGATGCAGCCAGCCGCAAAAGAGTTCACAAATTAGACAAAAAATACGCTATTATTAGGAATAGCGCATACGAGCTCGTATGCGCTATTCCTCCAAGAGCGCTTGTGCTTTCAGCCATAGGGCGTTTGTGCCTATTATTGATCAAGCTCGTACGTGCTAATCCTCCAGTGAGATGTTTATATTTCTTTTAGCCACAGGGCGATATATATATGTATATACGTACACCATGCTTATATACTGGTATACTTGTACCATACCTGTACACTTCTTTTATTGGTACTGTACTTATATACTTCTTCCATTATATAGAACGCGTACTAATGGTTCCTGAGGGCGTCCTACACTTGTTACTGCTCGATCTTGTGTGCGCTAAATTTCTCCTATACTTAGTGCACGTGTTAATCGTTCGTGAGGATATCCTACGCTTGTTGTTGCTCACTTCTGAGCGTGCCAAATTCTGTTATCGAAGTACGCCATGTCTTTCAGTAAAGCGCGCGCGCTACCCACGTGCAAGGTTTTACGAACCTACTGTTGCGTGGCTGAGAAGAGCTGATCCGCGAACTATATTGACGAATGGCTTCTAGCTTTTTTTACTTATATAAATATCCTTAATGGATATTGTTGTCCCATTTGAGAAACATTCAAGGTCCCCATGTAAATAGTATATACACCTCATTGTTACCTATGTAAATTGGTGCAGGGCAATGGATCGTGGTATTCATGATGGTCGTCACTGAGTGCTCTGTAGTACTCCAACGACCAATATTACAAGAATATCGATAAAAGATGTGGCGGAGTGTCCAACTTTATCGGATGATTATATAGAGGAAGTAACCCATATTCAAATATTACAACAAAATTGATTCCATTCACAAAAGGTATATAATTGTTTGGTGGAGGTAGTGGTTCGCACGAGAGTCTCGCATGGTCTCGTCTCGTTTTCGAGACGATACTCGGACTGACTCGGGCGAGACAAGACGAGACTTTCATTGGTCTCGTCTCAAGTCTCGTGCATGAAGGCTTGCGTCTCGTACGAGAGTCTCGCAGGTAAATATTTCTACGTGCGGACTTGAAAACCTAAGAAAAATATACCGTATTTTCTCGAATCTAATCCGTACCCTTTTTACAAATTTTGTATGCTCTAAAATCAAATACGGATTACAATCGGATGTGGATTACATTGATAAACCAACTTTTTTTACCAAAATTACATTTTGAAAATCGAGGTGCGGATAAGATTCGAGAAACTACGGTAAATAAAAAAAAACTTTTTAAAAGAACACGTTTTAATAATATTTTCAAAATGAATTAAAAAGTATAAAACAATTCTTTTTATTGAAAATATTGTATTCACTACTAATTATTCATTATATAATACCAAGAATTGTTTTTAAAAACCACTATTGGCGTTATCGGTTGACGGTCATCGTCATCACTTTGTTTACTTTGCCTTGCTTTGTCTATCGTCTATCCGAAGCACGCTGCCGCCACCGTCTTTGAACCCTATTCCGACTACCACAAATTTTGCGATATGCATGTGTTGTATTGTGTCCCAAGTAAATAAAGATATTACTAAATAAAAATAAAAGCTTTACATTTAACTGGTGATGTGGCGCCTGGGACCGCCCACGGCGCCCAAGTAATGTTTACTTTAGTACCAGATATTCACCACGCCAGTTAAGGGTCAAATTTCTTCCAAGTTTGGTTATTCGTTGTACGGTGTGTGGATAGTAATTATTCGAATTTTTGAGTGTGCGGAATTGTGGCAAGTTAATTCAAAATGAACAGATACAAGAGAAAGAGAAGCGAACTTTTGGCTTTAGAAGATGAATCAAATTCCCGTGATTTTTCTAGTGGAAGTGAGGATATTTACATACCAGACAATGTTAGTTTAAGGGATAATGTAACTGAAAGTGAATTGTCATCTTCGTTAAGTAGCAGTCGCTTTTCGTCTCGCATACAAACACAAAACGACTCTCACAAAAGCATATTCGATACTTATTTTAACATTGAATTGAAAGGGACAAATCGAGATAAAATAGCCAGGTGCAGAATATGTATAAATTTGAAGGAAATTAAAATGGCACGGTCTAAGAAAACACCGACGGAGTAAACATCCAAAAGCATATTTTGAAATATATCCAGACTTACTATTTCCGAAATGTTTGCTGTGAAACCTCAAATGAAGGTAAGCTATTAGGTAATTTTATAATTTAATTATTTTCATGGTACATAATTCTTGGATTTCTTGTCTGATTGTCAGGTTCAGTACAAATCTTGTGGGCGACTTTTTAAAATACCAAAATGAAAAATTAGAAAAATAATACGAAAAGCCGAATAAAATTTTTGGCAGTTTGATTAACAAAAATTTCAATTTTGCATATCCACATGTTTGTGCATCTTGTACAAAAAAATGGAATTTTTCCAATATAAATTGTATTTATGAAAAGTAAATTTTTATTATAAGCATAACTTAAGCGGACACACTGCATACCATCGATAACCATATTTTTATTTATCGCATATTTTTGTTTTAAATATTGAAATCAATAAGTTTTCAACAGGTTTCCAAACGAGTACCACTACACTAAAAAGCAGAAAATAGAGTGTAGGGAATAAAACTATTCATGCAATTATCTATTGCATTACACAAATTGTGTCATTTGTCATTTCCCAAGTGGTTACATAAATAGCTATTTTTTGCCTTTAGTCCGTTTTATAACGTCTTATCACATCCTTATTACTTTCAGAGCATATCAGTGAAAACAAAAAAGGACAATTTTGATTCGTTGATTGGATGGCAAAAAAATATTTAAATTTTAATTTCTTCAATGACGAAGACACTCAAAATTTTTTTAAGGAAATATCTGGAGAGGATTTTCCAAAAAAAGATAAATTGAGAAGATTAGCAATGTTACGATTCGACTGTCTAAATAAGAAAATGACTGAAATGTTGGTAGAAAATTCTTCGAAATTATCATTTACTATAGACGGCTGGACCTCTATCAGCGGCAGATCTTATTATGGAATTACAACACATTTTATAGATGACAATTGGGAATTGCAATCTATCGCTCTAGATTTTGTTCCTGCCCATGGGAAACATACAGGAAAAGACATCGCTCTTACGTTTTTCAAATGTCTTAACGCTAAAGGCTTAATCCACAAACTTCAAGGAATAACAATGGATAATGCCTCGGCAAATACATCTTTTATTAAAGAACTTCATGAACTTATTCCCGATTTAAATGTAGAGGACTGCCATTTTCGATGTTTTGGACAAGTAATTAATCTGGCCGTGCAAGATTTGTTTAATTTTTTGAAATTAAATTCTGATGCATATGAAGAATTGAGTGACGATAGTGTCGATGAAGAAGTTGAGGAAATTGAAGATAATTCTAATGCACTATGTAAAATACGTTCTATCTTTTCGAAAATTAAACGATCAGAGCAACTTTTAATTAAGTTTCGAAGTGCATGTGAAGCAACTGGTAATTCTCGCCAATTGACACCTGTGTTGGATGTGCCTACACGCTGGAAATCCAGTGATGATATGTTGAAAGTAGCTCTTGAAGGTAGACATGGACTTGGTGTATTGTGTCAAAATGTTGGTGATTTAAAACCATATGCTCTTGAGGACAAAGAATGGATACTGCTAGAAGAAGTGCATAAATTACTAGCAAACTTTCAAATACTTTCCAAGAAACTCGCAGGAGAGAAGTACGTCACATTACATATGGTTGTTGTATATATCAATATACTAATTGATAATATTGAGAGCAAAATATTTGCATGGGACCGAAAGGCAGATCGAAACGCTGTCGAAGAGCAGCTTATTATTAGTTTTCAGGCTGCGAGAGACAAAATATTAAAGCATTATCGTAAAATTAATTGGATATATGCTGCAGTTTTAATTCTCGATCCGCGGCATAAGATAGAAGTTTTTGATATAACAAGATGGGGCCAAGAATGAAAAGAGACTTCGATTCAGAAATTTGAAGATGTTTATAAAGCCTATTTCCATGAATCAGAAGGACAACGTTCGAAAGACACGGCATTGGAGGAACGAGAAGATTCTATAGCGGAAAAGTCGGATTTTGTAATTGATTTTGATGCTTTGTATGCAGTAAATCCTACGCCTTCCGAAGGAGAATGGATGCAGGAGCTTCAAAAATATTATTCTATGGCTCGGTGTAATAAAGACACAGATATACTACAATGGTGGAAAATTCATGCTTCTGAATTTCCTATTCTAAGTTTAATGGCACGAGACCTCTTAAGCATACCGGCTACTTCAGTCCCAGCGGAAAGACTATTCTCACGTACTGCGTTAACTATAAGAAAACATCGAAATCGGCTAAATAATAAATCTGCACGATGTTTGTTATGCCTAAATGATTGGGTGAAAAACAAAATCATTTGCGACCGAGAGGGCTGAGGGCTGTTTTTTTTTTACTTATTTCATTTTTAAAATAATGTTAAGTTTTTATTTTGTTTAGATATATTACTTACAAATAAATTATGTTATCTTTCAACAAGTGTATTCTCTCTTCCGACTCTTACATTATAGCAAGTATTTAAGTATTCCTTATTGCACTGAATCAATAAGATTATGCATGACGAGACTTCGATACTTTTATGAGACTCTCGTACGAGAAGCGAGACGAGACGGGACTAGAGGTTGCGAGACGAGACTTGATACAAGACTTATTAGTTCATCCGCGAGACGAGACAAGACTTTACGAACATCTCGTCTCGTTGGTCTCATGCGAATCACTAGGTGGAGGTTACATGTTCAATTACTCATTGTGGAATGCATAGCCATTCTTCTGAAGTACGAGGTGTACTCAGTTCCAATGTACATACCTTGGGTGCTGAGGATTGCAAAAAGATACATACGCTGAAATCCCTTAATCTAATGGGTAGATATCTTATTCACAATATAACGCCAAATTCCACAATAGTTGTTCCCTTAGTTTTTCATGGCATGCTTGATAAAGAGGTAAATGCAAGGGTGAAACCTTTATTGAAAACGGCGAAACCTAGACGGATGTGGTTGTACAGGGTTCCGTTACCATTAAAGTAAGCGATTACAACGCTGTATTGAGTTTGGAACAAAATATGGTCAAATTAAGTGGTGGAACAAGTTGTCCCTACCTGGATGGATATTGTATAGATACATTTGGGGAAGTGGCGTGGAATATACTCCCAACCGTTGAGTGTACGTCAAAATATACTACTTTATACCATGGACCTCCAACACAGGTGACCATAAAAGATACCAACGGTAAATACGTGGTCGTAGAACATCAAGATCGTATTTTTGCCCTCAGCATTTTAAAAAGAAGTTACGTTTGTTACTCAGAAATATATTTAACTGAACACCCGAGATTGGTTCTGTACTTCGTCGAGAACCAGCAATTGATACCAACGTCTCATGTTATCAATCCTCGGGATGTTGATTTAATGGCTTATATCAATAGTGAATTTCACCGAAGTACTAAATGTTATAACGAATTACCAGTGACAGATAGCTCAAACGGAACCTATTTTATGGCTCCGTTGACGCACATTCTATCTAAGATGGGCGAAGAAGTAGATTGTAACGTGGCGACTCTACCAATGTTTCAATTAGAAGACAAATGGGTATCCATGGGTCCGCATCCAATCTTACAAAATCCACCTGAGAAACTAGAAGTAAAAGAAGAAGTGGTGTTTAAATTCACGCCCTTATATACCTTTGGGGCCGCTGGGTTGTACACACAAGAAGTATAACGCCGTTACGTACCGGAATCAACAACAAAAAATTTTTTGCCCAGGTTGTTTTTCCTTTACCCTTTCGTTGCCACCCCAAAAAAAATGAAAACACCGCCGAACGTCAACTAGCTCAGTGAAGATGGGGAGGTTCGTTAATTTATATCTGGCGCCACGTAATTTATTACAGCGATGTCCATCAATTACGAAATGTAGATGTTCAGGAATAGGGATAGGCACACAATGATCACATATACAAAATTTCTATAAAACACCTGATATTACAAAAAAAATAATTTGGTTTATTAAAAACAAAAAATTGAATTGTAGAAAGAAATTGAATAATAAAAAAAATGAAGATTCGAAAATATAAACTAAAGTATTATAACTCAAATTTAAATAAATGGGAAACCCACTGTTTTGGGAGAAGTTAAAATTAACTTTAAAATGAAAATAAAAAAAAACTGTAGAAAATATTCGGTAATAAAAAAAAATTCAACAAAAGAAACTGAAACTAATTGATCCCGATACGTTTTGTTTAAAGTACAAGCTTGTCTTTTGAAACGTAGTAAAACCAAAAAAAAATTCGACGAGAAAAAAAATAAATAAAAAAAATCACCCCAAAATTTAGATATTACCCTTACAATCTGAAATAATTTATTTGCAAGGTAAGTAAAATTTTTAAATGTTTATAGTAAATTCTCAAATATAAGTATTATTAACCTTTGAGGGTGGGGGGAGGTTGATTATCATCTGTGCCAGTTCCTCTCAGGTCATGGCTGCTTTAAAGCTTACCTCTACAAGTTCAAGCGAAGTCCCACCGAGGCATGTGTAAACTGTGGGAAAAAAGATGATGCAGAGCATACCTTTTACAAGTGCGAAAAATGGATAGAGAAAAGAAGACAAGTAGCAGAACAGATAGGAGAAGTTATTACACCAGAGAATACCGTACATCATATGCTCGAAGGAGAAGCCCGGTGGAAGATAATAGCAGACTATGTAAGGACCATATTGGTGGAGAAAGAGAGAGAAGAATGGCAGGCACAGAGAGAAGCCAATAGAGATGGGGCAAATGAGACAGAAACTGAGTGACAGTAAATTAAGAATGGGGGTGGATCGGGGGGGATTACCCCCCCTCCCGGTATGTATTGTCTGATAGTGCAAGGCAAAAAGCTTGTGTATGTTTTGTACAGATAGTCAAAAGGAGCATAGAAGAAATGGCGTTGTGGCGAGGAAAATGACAGTCAAGGGAGGTGGAAGGATGGAGATGAGGCCGATCATGGCCAGGGGGGGGAAGGAGATAAACCGTCCCCCCCTTCTCCCGGTATGTATTAAGAGTAATGCAAGACAAAAAGCTTGGTTGTGTTTGTATTGTCTAGATGGGAGTAGAACAGAGAGAGTGATGAGAAGGGAAGGAGGAAGCGCAGAATGACCTCGCGGGGGGGCGCACTATGCCCCCCCGTTCCCGGTACGTATTATTGGTGATACATAACAAAAAGCTTGGGTGTGTTTGGTTTTTGTGTAGACATGAGGAGAGAAAGTCGAAACAGCCCGGAGGGCTGATGGGTAAAACGCGACAGCGTAGTTCCGGCCTTCCGAGAAGGGTGAATTGAGGAAAGGGGTTTTTTAGACGGTCGAAGACCTACACAGGCTTCAACCCGTCACTACCAGGCCGCTCAAGAACATAGGCCTGGTGTCTGGCTGCAGATTTTTCCCCAACCTCCCGAAAAAAAAAAAAAAAAAAAAANGGCAAGAGTTTTTATTAGAAAAGTTGCCGAATGGAAAGATAAGGGACCGGTTACAGACTACTACACAACGCAAGCGATCACCGGTCATGGCAGTTTCGGAAAGTACTTGAAAGAAATAAATAAACTCACATCCGACGAATGCTGGTATGGTTGTGGCGTGCAAGACACTCCGGAGCATACGATTTTCCATTGCGCCAGGTTTCAGGAAGTAAGACGACAGGTTGAAAAGAAAATAAGCAAGCAACTGAATAAGAACAATGTAGCAGATCTATTGATCGAGAGAGAAGAAGATGCGGAGGCACTGATGTGCTTCTTGAGAACTGTCATGAAAGCCAAAATCGAAGAGGAAGACAAAATGAAAAAGGATGAAGCGCCTGAAGCCGAAGTAGACACGGAAGAAGATGTTAGAGGGGGGCAAAGAAATCTTTCTTGCCTCCCTCTTCCGGGTATGTAAGTGAAATGATAGTTAAACAAAAAGTAATATATTTTGTTTTATTTATTTTTGTTGCCTTCGGGTATATCATGGGAAAAAAAATTGCGGAAGGGATCGAGAAGCGAGGAGGAGGGAGGTGATGACGAGGTGAGGATGGAGGGAAAGAAAAGAAAAGAAAAGAGAGCGAGGTCATAGGAGGGTACCGGTCTTTGAAGAGGATAAAAGAGGGGGAAAGCGTTTCCCCCTCTTCCAGGTATGTGTAGCATGAAACAAAATTCAAAAAGTAAAACGCTCATATGTTATGAAATGGATCAACGAGACAAGAACGAAGGCAGTAAGGAAACCAGGAAGGGCGAGAGACGGAAAGGAGAGCAGAGAGAAGTGACAGATGATGAGAGAGAAAGATCCAGACCATGCAGCATGATGGAGGAAAGCGAAGGAGAGACACAGATACCCCGAAGAAATGCCCAGATGGGCGGTTCCGGGAAGAGAGGGGGAGTTTTTAGTGGGTAGCGGGGGGCTTAACGTAGTCCCACACTCCCGGCCGAAATATGTGACAATCCGAACATCAGGAGTAGCCCCAACAGTAGGCCGGGGTGCGCAATGCATTTTCTCCTCCTTTGGGCAAAAAAAAAAAAAGGGTTGGGTTGGGTTGGGTTGGGTTGGGTTAGTTCACACCGAGCGTTCAACGGGTGAACATCGTTAAACAGCGTAGCGGTTTGATTGTTGAAAAAATATCGAAAAAATGTGAATTTGCGCGAAACTAATTAGATAGTGACTAATTTACAAGGTGATATTAAGCCTAGTGGTAGATTTATAGGATAGAAACCTTTAAATTCCGTGTTTTTGTGTGTTTTCCTAAAAGCGAACCTAGACGCTAAACAATGTGTTTTTGTGCCGTTAATTTAGCAACTCTAGTTGAGTGCTAGGTGTTTTCCGTTTCGGAAATCTAAAACAATAAGGTAGGAACAGTTTTTTGGTTGCGTACACGTATTTTTGTGTGTTAAATTAGTTTTTTAGTCGTTTGTTTATTTTCTGCATGAAAATAAATGGCGACGATGTCCGTGGTGCGCGTGCGCGTGTACGAGTCGTGATAAGTACGGGGCGATAGACCTTCATCGTTTAGTGCGGCTGCGGCCGCTCCCGCAGACGGGTGACCCACGCTGATTTTTATTGACATTCTATCTTGATTCGAATTTGCGATCTTTTTCTTTGAGAAAAATTTATTTTTTTTGATTTTAATTATGGCGATGAATAGTGGCAATCTAGGGCGTGTTAAGCCTCATGAAAGAAGCTTTTCGGTAGGTAGCGTATCACAAAAAAAGAGAAAGGTTGTGGATACATCAATGGAAAAGGACTTGGATGTGGACCCTTATAAAAAAATTGAGATATCGGAAGTTTTTGTATTAAAAGAGAGTATAGAGGCAATTACAAAACTGACAAATGGTTTGTCCGAAAAGATTGAACAGAACACAAGCCGTATAATAAAGGATTTAATTGGTAGATTACAAAAACAAGTGGATGCGATAAATAAGAGAACAATACAAGAATGGATTGAGAATCATAAGTACGCGGAGGTGGAAAAAATGATGCATGATTCGGACATACAAACGGATCCTCCAAAAATGGTAGACATGGGAACGCAAACGAGAGAAGTTGGTACGGTGGAAGAATTTTCTATAACTGATAAGTATTCGGACTGGCGTTTGGTAGCGGATAGAAGTTGGACAGAGGATGTATATAAAAATACTGAGAATAAAGAAGGAAATCCAAACAATACAGAGGATTCGACTATTAAGGTTATGTTGGTGGAGCCAGGCGACCCAGCTATGGAAAAGGGAATCCAAAAACTCTTAAAGGACCGATTTCCAGAGTTGGCGCATGTCAAGGATGATATAGGCTTTGTCGAGCAAACATATAGGTTTGGAACGAAAGATAATTTAAGAACAGGTTCTAGAAAAATTTTTAAAATTGTATACGACGGATCGGAAGAGGACCTTTTTAATAAAATCATGGCCTTAAAAAATGAAACCGAAAACGAGTGTAGTATTGCAACACATATCGTGGAGGGAGTTAATTTGGAAAGACTTAAAAAGATGTTTGAGGGTATTTTCCACAATACTAAGACTAAGGTTACTATATATATGCCGAAAAACTATTTGCTACAAAAACAGGAAAAGCCACAAAAAGAAAGAAAAACGTACGCTTTAGTTATAGGCAACAATGAGAAGACCTATAAAGAGTCACTGAAAACTGTCAAAGAAGCGCTAAAAAACACAAAATGTAGTGATGTGATTAAAAATATTAGAAGCACAAAAGATGGAAAAGTTATTCTAACTACAGAAAAGAATGAAAAGGCATTGAGTGAGATGCAAAAAGCAATAGTTCATCTTCAGGGGGAAAATACTAGCATCAAAAGAATAGGTGAAGAAGTGGATACTATACATGTAAGAGGCATGGATGCAATTGTCGATAAGGCTGAGGTGATAGAAGCAATAGAAGCTGCGCTAGGTAAAAAAAATGTGATTGTCCGCATGAGCGAATTGCGACCTATGAGAAACAACACACAAGCGGTTACTCTTACACTAAGAAAAATGGATGCAAGTGATTTAATGAATAAGGGGCCGGTCAGAATAGGATATACCAGCTGCAATCTGGAAAAAAGACTAAATGTCATGAGATGTTCAAGATGTTGGGAATATGGACACGAAACATGGAGATGTAAGGGCACAGATAGAGCCAAACTGTGTTACAGGTGCGGGAAGAAAGACCACATAGTGGCAGATTGCAAAAATGAAGAAGCATGTCCTCTTTGTGAAGAGGAAGGACATAGAGCAGGTTCAGGTAAATGTAAAATATTCAAAAAAGAATTGGCATCTTTAAGGAAGAAACAGCAAAAAGAGCTTGCGAAGAGAAGCGACGATGTGATGGAAGTTCAGGTCCAAAATGCTGACCTGTACGAAATCAATGAAAATATTGAATGTGAAGACAAACAATTAAGTCTTCAACAAAGTAGGTTAGACAATTAAATTCAACGTGCATAATATTAAAATAATACAGACAAATATGAATAAGAAGTTAGAAGCTATGGACCTTTTAAAAAAAACAATTATCAGTGAAAGGGTTGATGTGACAGTGGTGTCGGAACCAAATAAAAGACGTGTTGAAAATGAAGCAAACTGGTTTTGTGATACTAAGCAAAGTGTAGCCATACAGATTAACAATAAAGAACTTAAGATTTTGAAACAGGGAGATGGGGAAGGTTTTGTCTGGTTGCAATTAAAGGGTGAACTGTCCATAATAGGTTGCTATCATCCACCAAACGAACAGATAATAAATTTCCAAAAAAGATTAGATCAAATGGGTGTACAAATCAGAAAAATAACTGAAAAATCCGTAATTGTAATGGGTGATTTTAACGCCAAGTCTACAGAATGGGGTGCTCCGATAACTGATAACAGAGGAGAGATGCTCTCAGAGTGGGCAATGTCTTTGGGATTGAAGATTTTAAACAATGGAGAAGCGACATGGTCAAGAGGTGACAGAGAATCTCATATAGATGTTACTTTATGCAATGATAGATGGCTAGAAAACGATGTAACATTTAATATATTAGAACACGAAAACTTGAGCGATCACAAAGACATACTGGTTGAAACTAAAACTCAAAGCGAAATAGTGGATTGCAGTAAAACTGTGTTGAGGTGGAAAGTTCGAAACGTCTCTGAAGACGCATTGAGAAAAGTTATAAAAACGGAAACCTGTGATTGGCAAAGTAAAGGGTTTGGAACTCCTACTGGTTTAATGCAGGTAACTACAAACATTTGTAACAGAGCTTTTGGAAAAAAGAAAAATATCAAAATCAGAGAAGGAGTAATCTATTGGTGGACGAATAAAATCCAGGAGTTAAAAAAGAACTGTTGTAAACTCCGAAGAATGGCTATCAAAGCAAACAAAACTAGTTTAAATGAACAGGAAATTCGTAAACATCAGGAGAATTATAAAGAAATGAAAAAGCAACTAACCAAAGAAATAAAACAAGAAAAAAGAAAAGCGTGGGACAATTTAGTTGAAGAGTTGGAAAACGATATTTGGGGGGACGCATACAAAATTGCGACCAAACGGTTTAAGATTGCAAAACCTACTACTCATAGTAATGAAGAAACGGAAGAGATAATAAGAAACTTGTTTCCGGTCGATAAAGTCCATAGATGGACTATAGATCTGGAAAGTAATCCACCAAAAATCACTAAGGAAGAAGTTATTGCTGCGGCTAGGTCTCTTCGTAAGAAAAAAGCTCCGGGACCGGATGGTATTCCGGCAGAAGTAGTGACAGCGATAACGGAAGTGATACCAGAATTACCAATAAAAGTATTGGGTCAGTTAATTGAAGAGCAGACATTTCCTATGATTTGGAAAAGCGCCCGACTCGCCCTTATAGAAAAGCCCAAGAAAAACAATGATGAACAAACATCGTATAGACCGATTTGTTTGTTGAATGCATGGGCAAAAGTATACGAAATTATTATTAGAAACCGAATTACAAACCATATGACATTTACAGGCCACAATATTTCAGAAAGACAATACGGTTTCCGGAAAGGAAAATCTACCTTGAATGCTATTCAAAAGATAAAGGATGTGGTGGAAAATAGTAATAAGTTCAAAAGAGGAAAGAGAGAGCTGGTGGTCATGATATCACTTGACGTTAAAAATGCGTTTAACTCACTACGATGGGATAAAATAGTACAAGCGGTGCATGAAAAATACATTCCAAACTATTTAGAAAATATTATTAAAAGTTATCTCTCGTATAGACAGATAGAGTATGATGGAAGTATTTATGAAATTAGCAGAGGAGTTCCACAGGGCTCAGTGCTGGGACCTTTATTGTGGAACATCGCATACGATGAAGTTCTTCAATTAGAATCAACAGGAGTCAAATTAATGGCATACGCGGACGATTTGGCGCTAATAGTAACCGGCAAAAATGAAGAAGAAGTAAAATATAGAACTCAAAATGCGTATATAAGGATAGCGGGATGGATGAAAGAACAGGGCTTGGAGCTAGCTGCGCACAAGACCGAAGCAATTATATTAAAAGGAAGAAGAACCGTAACGGAAATGTGTTTTAATCTACAAAATGTAATAATTAATACATGCAGGACAATGAAATATCTTGGAGTAATACTCGATAACAACTTGAGATTCACCGCTCACGTGAGAGAAACAGTAAATAAAGCAGACAGAGTCAGAACGGCGCTGTGTAAAGTAATGCCCAGAACTAGGGGACCATCACAATATAAAAGAAAGATCCTGTGTCAAGTGGTTACCTCAATAATCCTTTATGCTGCACCTGCGTGGAAAGATGCACTCAAATACGAACTGTACAGAAATAAGCTACAAACCGTTAACAGGAAGCTGGCAATAAGCTGCATCGCCGGGTACAGAACGATCTCCGGTTCAAGCGCTGAAGTGTTGGCAGGATTGCCACCTTTAGATCTTCTTGTGGATGAAAGGGATCAAATTTACAGGCATGGTAAAGAGCATAAGATGGCAGCTAGAGAGGAGTTGGTCGAGAAATGGCAGATAAGATGGGAAAGATACACAGGTTGGGCCGGTAAACTGATAACTAGTGTGAAGCCATGGATAAATAGGAAATGGGGAACCTTGGACTTCTATGTGACCCAGGCGCTCTCAGGACACGGAGTATTTGGAACATATTTAAAGAATATACGAAAAAGCGAAACAGATCAGTGCTGGTATTGCCAGCTAACAGATACACCGGAACATACACTCTTCTTTTGTGAAGAATTTAAAGTGATAAGAGGTAGGGCGGAGGAGATCTGCAAGTGTAGGCTGCAGAAGGAAAACATAGTGGCGGTAATGTTAGAAACGGAGGAAAAATGGCACACAGTGGTGGACTATGTAAGGGAGATTATGATGAAAAAGGAACTGGATGAAAGATTGCGACAAGATGGATGCGAAGAAGAACAGGGGAGTTTTTAACTAAACGACGATTACCAAGCCCAGGATCTACTTCAGAGGAATCCCTGCGATAAAGTACGACAAACTAAGTTTAAAATGGCCATTGCATTACAAGTACGGCTCAAACCTCGATGAAAGCTCTCATGAGCGATTCCGAGGGGAAAGAGGAGAGGGTTTAGTGGGTAGCACGTTTTTTTTAGTGTAGCCCCACACTCCCGGCTGATGTAGATCTTCCAACGTTAACATCTTAGGCGCAATCAGCCGGGGTGCGTAATAGCATTCCCTCCACCTCAGCGCCAAAAAAAAAAAGGGTTGGGTTTCGTAGCGATTCAACACATTAATGAACACAAAATAACTTTACATATACGTTCTGACCTTGATACGGGTAAGATTCTTCTTTATGCAGCGATTCCTCTGGAGAGGGAAAGTATTCGGAGTCGGCAGAGGGGAGGCACTCCACCATACAATTATATTATTTGATTTTTTTTCTTTTTGGAATGGAAAAATCCCAATGTAAAAATCCAAAGAAACTATTCCCGGAATAATAATATCCCAAAATAGGAGGCCTAAAAATTAGTAAATGGACGATACAAAAAAATTAGAAAAGGAGGAGAAAGAGAAGAAAGAAAAGGAATTGTTAAATTATTAAGTTAAACAAATTTTTTTTTTTTTTGAATTATCAAATATTATAAGTATTGATTGTGTCTGAATAAATGATTGAATGATTAAATTTCTATTAAATTACTATCACATACCTCAGATGTTAAAGGCCTCGCACGTGTGAAAAGTAAATCGACTCAAAACGCAAAATAGCCGGGTTAACCGTAAGAAAGAACTTAAACTTGTTCTCAAATAAATTGTCGATGTGATGATCCCGATTAATTCGGATGCGTTAAATCAAATTATGACCAAATGAATCACTCAAAATGTCAACCAAAACGCCTACACAACGACGTTACACGTTGAGTCTCGTGCCACCAAAAAGAGTGAGACTCCCTCTTCGAAAACCTAAATCCAATTTCGAAAAAAAAAACTTGACCTGCGCGCAATAACTTTTCCGTATGAAATTTAAAATAAGTAAAGAATTAAGAAAATGACATCTATTAAAGAGAAGGCGAAATATAAGAAAAGAATAGAAACTATCGTACCGGGAGTTAACGTCATTGACCGTCGTCTTAGATTATAATGGTTTTCCGCGCGTCGCGATGCTAACAATAATCGCTCGTGTATTTCTTTATATAATTGTCCAAATTCGCGTTTCCGAACCTGATTATACCTCTTTGTCAGTGTTTCCCCTTTACCGCCGTGAAAATTACCATCAATGATCATTTCCCGACCGTAGTTTACAAAGTAAGGAGAATATCCGGTAGTCTCATGGTTAGATGTACGTAACGCGCACACTACCTTCGGAAGGAAAAGATCCCACCTGCGGTGGTTATCATTCACATAAGCAACTAGCATTGTTTTAATGGTCCGGTTGACTCTTTAGACTGCGCGTGGTAAAAAGGAGTGAACTTACTTCGAATATTGTACGATTTCAACAGTTTTTCATACGCATTTGACCTAAATTGTACTCCGTTATCCGACAAGATTACCGCCGGGACTCCGTATGTTAAGAAGATTCCTTCTTCCATACAACGAACGACCGCCGAAGCAGTAGCTTCTCAAGGGGAAACAAACCGGAAACTTACTGAATATATCCAGGACGACCAGGATATAATATAACCTCGAGAACTTCGCGGTAAAGGTCCAATTAAGTCCGCACTAATATATTGCCATGGTTTACAAGTCATTACATGACTTTTCATTAACCCTATAGGACCCTTCTGTTCTGGCTTTGTTTGTTGACAAATTTTGCAATTCTTAACGTATCTACACACATCGGTTCGCATTTTTGGCCAATAATAGCGTTGAGCCAATCTACTTAAAGTCTTATAATTCCCTAAATGACCTCCACTTTCTGCCCTATCATGCATCTTTATCAATAGTTCTAATCTATCGTTTTTTGATACAACTATTTTCCACTCATTATCATTTGACAATCCTGGATATTTAGGAGTAACCCTTTTGTACAATATGTTATTTTCCATGCGATAACAAGGATATTTATTAGGACGATTAGCGACATTCTCTTTTAAATTTTCTAACCACGGATCTTCTCTTTTCGTACCTACAACTACTTCATCTATCTCTACTTTAACCGATCGCGATAACGCATCCGGCACTACATTATCTTTGCCTTTCCGATGTTCTACGATAAAGTTGTATTGTTGTAACCTAACTGCCCATCTAGCTAATCTACCTGACGGTGATTTAAGGTTGTGTAACCATTTTAAAGAATAATGATCTGTTATAACTTTAAACTGAGTGTGCTCTATATATGGCCTAAGTTTTTCTACGGCCCACAAGACAGCTAGGCATTCTTTCTCAGTAACACTGTATTTTCTTTCCTGATTGGTTAGTGCTCGACTTAGATAACAAATAACTGATTCACCTGAAAGTCCCTCTTGTGTTAAGATTGCTCCGATTCCGTAATCCGACGCGTCAGTTTGTATAACAAATTCTTTTGTGAAATCCGGTCTCGCTAATATCGGTGCCGTTACTAAACATTCCCGGATTTTTAACCACGCACGATCACATTCGTCCGACCACTCTATACCCTTATTGTTTTTCTTTAATAACGACGTAATTGGAGACATGACCGAGGAGAAGTTTGGTACAAACCGTCGGTACTTATTGTTGAAAATTTGTAATTAGTGTTAAGAAACTTTTTAATAATTTCAATAACAAGGTAATTATTTACAGATAAGCTATGTGTGGGGGTTTTCTCACATATTATAAATAAATAATCAGTATTTTTATAAATTGATTTTGTATTCGTAAAAATAAAAATTGACTTCCTTTGGCTGAAGTCTATTGAATAATAATAATAAATGAATTTATACATAATAACGTAAAAAAAGAATAACCGATTTCTTGATTTTTGAAAAGTAATTAAAATCAATATGGCAGGGAATATGTGCAACACCACACTATGACTTATTATAACCTCACATTAAAATTTGTAATTTTAGATGCCCGTTTCATGCGCAATTAAAAATTTTCATTCGAATTATGTTGTGTCAACAGTTATCGGTTTAAATATATCGTTTTTTAACATACCCAAAGAGGAAGATTTTCGTAAACTATAGCTGATAAAATGTAAAGAGGAAGTTACCGTTACAACAGCAAGGGTCTGTTCATTACATTTTCGTCCTGAAGATTTTGAACGCGACCTACGTGCGGAACTATTGCAATTGAAACATAGATGGATTGTAAAAAAACTTAAGTTTTCGCATCCGGAATTGGGCAATTATTCGTATCAACGTAAATGTGATCATAATTATTGCGCACCATCATGATTAGAAAGGCTATCATTTGGGGGTCTTTCGATGCCTTCCAATGACTTCAAAAACCTACTATTTGACATGGAATTTGAGATTAAGAAAGCTGTCAGCGAATGAGATAAACCACGATTAAAAAATTTCAAGAAAATTGTTTAAGCAAATTTCATCAAAATTTGATGAACAATACCATCATGTAGTACGTTTTTTTATTCGACAACGATTATTTATTCGAATTAACTTTTTAAATGAAAAGTATGAATCGTTAAAAAAATCAAATGTGTTTAAAAGAAAAATCAATAAATTTAAACAAATGTTGAATAAAAAATAAAACTATAATTTGTTTTATTAAAATCTTTTGTATCCGTTTTCATCTCGATGCAATTAGTGAACAGGTTTTGAATAAAGTTGTACTAAGATATGTAACAGCATTATTATTTTTTTTATGTTTTGTATCTTGGTTTGCTAATTTTTCACCGTTTCGTTGGTATCCCCCTTTTTTCCCGTATTTTGATGTCCTCTTTGGATTTATTTTATATTTTGTTGGATATTAACTGATACTCTCCAGTTTGGATATTTCACCTTCAAACCATTTGTGATATTTGTAATTTTTGGTGACGTCCTTTGGCAAGATACCTACGTTACCGACTGTAATGCAACATAACCTTAAACCTTCCGGTTTACCGCGCTTTTAACGTGTAACAACTCAGTTGACAACTACCTTACTTTAATTATAATTGAAGAGTTTGGTGCAATAATCGACTAAACACCATTTTTGGGTAAAATGATATTTTGCTTGTGTCCGTCTATTTTAGGTACCGGCCATCGTTGGGTGCAAGAATCGTCTACGTATAATACACGGTATGCTCTACAGGTTTACATAGCCAGATCTTGCAACCAACAACCTTACGCTATAAAAATTTATTTTGTTTTCGTTCGTGGCAATGACAGGCCATGTGCAGCACATGGCCGGTTCTTACACCAAACGTAAACGGTCCTAACCTATAAAACGTGTTGTCGAGCGTGTCCTATGTTCTAAAAGAATGGTGGATTTAGATCCATCAATGTTGTCTGGACATTGACCCAGACTACACAGTGACACTAAACAGTGATAGCAGTGACAGTTCTCTACAAAACGGCAACAATACTGATACAGGTGATTCGTCCAAAGGAAGAAAGCGGATTAGGGTTCCTAGTAAGTGGAAACGGAATGTAAGGAAGACAGCAAGAAATAGTGGAAAGCGTGAGAACTGTAGTGAGAAAAATGTGTATCAATAAAAAATGATTGAAATGGAATTTTCTTTGTTTTGCTCTAACCTTGTTAATAATTGACATCCTAATAGCAGTGTAACTTCTTAGCGTTGCCATATGGCAACGCGGATTATCTCGTAACTTTTATTAGTTTTTGATAATATATATTTAAAATGTCCTTATATACGACAAAGTAATAGTATTATACAAAAAAAATTTAAAAAAATATAAATATAATTAAGGGTTAAAAAACAAGGGTAAATAATAAATTCCTTCTATTGAAACAGCACTAATTATTATGTTGTTATGAACAAATTCATTTCAAACAATTTCATTTAGATTGCTAATACCATCGAGGTGTATGAGCACCTCGATGGTATTAGCAATCGAGGTTGTCGTTTTGTGTATGAGCACAGAAACATTAATTAGAAAAATAACGGAAAATAAAATTCCAAGCGATAGAAACATTATAAACAATGTAACAAACTATATTTGAAAAAACATCAGGAAATATTGATAATTTATTTCCTACATTAAAAAATCATTATATGGACGAACATCCATATTTTTTGATTAAAACAATTATAAAACCCTATGTAAAAATTCGAATGTACCATTTAGCCAAATTGTACAATGAGAAAATGTTGGGTCCTCCTGCAAGGCAGAAGTTGAACAAACTTATATTATTTAGCCACCAATAAAAATTTTATAAAATAAAAGGCTTATTATACATTATTATTCATTAATTTATTAATTATTATTTATTATTATTTACATATCTTATTTAATATTTTGACCGCCATTGCTCACCAAAATTAAACATTTCTTTGTTTTACTATTACAAAATAATCCTATAACAAAAATACTTCCAATCTCTAAATGTTAAAATAATATGAATATTACCCTGAAAATTAATTTACAAATTCCTATTACGGATATGCTTCAGCTGCTTTGCTAAATAGAGAAAGACGGTAAAATGCTAATATTAGTGATCGGCCGATACTGATTTTTTTTGCCGATACCGATATTTTAGTTGCCGATATAATATCGGTATCGGCACCACATTTTTAAAAGATCTATAACTATTCCATATTTAATATACACTAATAAAAGTAAAAATTATCTGTTAAATTGTATGAAAATTACGTTTTTTTTTTCATGAAAATTAAAACTTCGATTCTAAGTATCGGGTCGCAATAGATATTTTATTTTGTTAATTTTACTTCATATAATGGCTTTAATGCCATTAAAAGTTAACCTATACGTGTTGTTTAGTTTGGTTAAAAACGTTTTTTTTTTCATTGACCAACAATTAATAAAAATTAAAAAGAAATAATTTATAGTTGTTTTATTATAAAAAAAAAAATGTTCAACAGGTTTGTACTTTCAAATATACAGGGGTGTGTCTAAATTAATGCGAAAGATTTTAAGGGTGATATTTCAGCGAAAATTAAGGGGGGTCTTTCATATAACTTTTTGGTGAAAACCACTTCTCCTCCAAATTACAGCCCTCTAAAATTAGGGGAAAAAATCTGCAACTTTCTTATCTCTTGACATTTTACAACTAACAAATTGTTAGTTTGATCACCAAAAATAAAATAATGCTGAGATCAATTAGACATAACTTCATTTTTTTTACTAATAACAACCAATCTGAATTAATTCACTTGAGCTTGTGTATTATTTTATCTTTTTATGAACAAACTAACGATTTCAGGAAAAAATGTTAAGAGACAAAAAGGTTGCAATGGCAACCAAATATAGATCCTAATGCGAACATACCTATAAATAAGGACACTTTTAAATAATATGGTGGATACTGGTGAAGATTTCTTCCGTTTACTTGAACAAACTTATCCAGCGCAAAGGCAGCTCCTTAATGATATTGTTAAGCCGCCGCCTACTATCAACGAAATTTTAAGTGAATGGCCAGTGATTTTTAAATTAGAATCAATTGAATGGCATTTTAAAAAATTGCCCAGCAAAGATCTAAGCTGTTTCTCAGATAGCCTTACGTCGAAGGCGCAAAAAAATATCGAATTTAGCATAGGTATAAAAAAGACTGTGCCGAAATTGAACTTGACCGAAAAAGATTTACCTAGAGGACTATTCGTAGTGTGGTGAATAAATTTGACGCTACTGGTTCAGTAAACAAGTCACTCACAATAACTCGACCTTTCGCAGCCCACAACTAGGCGAATTTTGCGTCGTGACTTGGGCCTGCACCCGTACAAAATTCAACTGACCCAGGAGCTGAAGATAAACGACCATAGATAACGACGTGTGTTCACTAAATGGGCCTTGGAGCTGTTGGAAACTGACTCTAATTTTCATAAAAAAATCATCTTCAGCGACGATGCCCATTTCTGGATGAATGGGTGCGTCAGTAAACAAAATTTCCGAATTTAGGACGATATGGACATCAATAACATGTGGATTCAACAGGACGGCGCTACGTGCCACACAGCTCATGTCACATTGGATATTCTGCACAAGCAATTTCAGGGCAGGGTCATTTTACATGGAGGGGATGTGAACTGGCCACCAAGATCGAACGATTTGACCCCCTTAGACATATTCTTGTGGGGTTTTCTTCAGTTGCAGGTCTATGCGACAAATAACATCGGCCCTGCAAGCCAACATAATCCATATCATCGGTCAAATTCAGCCAAAATTGAACATCTAGGTTCACGGGCAGAAAGACCCTGGTCGGTAGCCCTATTCTACCCCGTATATTGTATGTATATATACAGGGTGTTAAAAAACAAACTTTACACACGGTGGCAGGTGATAGTAGAGATAAAAACAAAAAAAAAATCCTAATACACATAGGTCCAATACGCCAATGAATTTTTTTGTTTGGGGACATTTAAAAGGTATTGTTTATGCCACGGAAGTTTATACAGAAGATGAACTTTGGCAGAGAATAGTAGTCGGTTGCCAGCAACTAAGAAATCAAACTGCTTTCAATCGAGTGCGTAATTCTCTTCGACAACGAGTACAACTTTGTTTACAAGAGGAAGGACGACAGTTTGAAAATCTTCCGCGATAACGAGTGTGCTAAATGCGTTGCGTGTTGTAATTTTTTTTTTTGTAAAAGCCGTATCTCGGAAAATAAATGAGTATTGGACCTGTGTATTAGGATTTTTTTCTGCATATCGGCGTATTCCGCAAATGTGAATTGAACCATTGCGAAAATAAGCCAGCTTAAATAAGAATAAGTCACAAAATGTTTATTGACATGCAGTTTCTGCGGCTGTTATTTTATCGCGTTAATGGTAACGCGATATCGCATTCAAATTTAAAGCTGACAATGAAAATTTAAAAATTCCATATCTCGAAAACCAATGAGTATTGGACCTATGTGTATTAGGATTTTTTTCTTGTTTTTATCTCTACTATCACCTGCCAGCGTGTGTAAAGTTTGTTTATTAACACCCTGTATAAATGTATTGATACCATTACTCTTATTTATTTTATTTTATGTACTAAGGGTTCAGAATAAAATTTGTTTTCTTTTTCTTGGACATCTGGGTTGCGCGCCACCCAGCGAAGCCGCGGAGGACATTTACCCGCTGTTTTATTCCACACATAATGGCATCGATAGGCCTTTCAAACGAATAAAAAATTTCGATGATATCTAACACACACTTTGTTTTTTTTAACTTTAAAAATAGGAAGCGCTTAATGAAAGACCCGTTATCTCTGCTATGAATTTCTTCTCCTTATACTTCAAAGAAGATATTAAATATTTTTTGGATACATGAAAGGTAAGTCATAAATATTCTTTATGTGGATGTTTGCTTACCTAAAACGAATACTGATTGCATGGGTTAAACCAGTGGTCGGCAAAGTGCGGCTCCAGAGCCGCACTTTAGCTCCTTAAGTGCGGCTCTGGCACAAATATCCACTGAAGGCACAATAATATTTTCATTTAAAAAAAAACTTAGTACGAAAAAAATTACATCTTATTTTGATAAATTAAAATTCTTCTATCAATCGAGAACATGTATAATTTTTTGTTTAAGTTAAAAGATAGATAGGTAATTAAAATTTTATATTGTTGTAAAAATACGTAACAAACATCGAGTTTAATTTTATTAGTTTTCGGAAATGGTTCGTATGTTCTCGGCGTACTCCGGTGTGATACAAAAGTATCACAAGCATGCGCGCGCATACTTTTTCTAAAGTAGTGGGGGTACAAATTGACATCACAGACCAGCAGTTGCAGGGTGAACAGGGTGAACAGTTTTGTCTTATCTACCGTTGTCCTGTCTTGGGCACCCCAATTAACATGACTACCAAAAAAAAGCAAAGAAAAACGGAAGATGAAAAACCGCGAATTTAAAGTTGAGTGGACCGAGAATTTTACGTTTATTCAAAACTTGAATGGACTACCGACATGTCTTATTTGTAAGGAGAAATTCGCGCATAGCAAGAAGTCAAATTTAGAGAGACACTTTACAAGAAACCACGCTTCATTTAGCACTAAATATCCTACCGGTGATGCAAAGAGGAAAGCAGTTGAGGAACTTCAGAAGAGTCAACTTCTGTGTTTAATAACTGGATGCAATCTTCCAGCAATATTAATATGGCAAGTTTTGTTGTTAGCCAAGAGATTGCGAAACCGTACAGGGAAACCGTACAGGGAAACCGTACATAGACGGCGAATACATAAAAAATTGTTTTATAAATGCATCCGAAGAGCTATTTCGGGATTTTAAGAACAAAGCAGATATTCTGAAAAGAATTAAAGAGTTACCATTGTCTGCCAAAACCATTAAAGATAGAACAATTAGAACAATAGAACAATGTGTTCGAATATAACTACCCAGCATATCGAAGATCTGAAATTGGTTTCGGCTTTATCAATAGCAGTTGACGAGTCTTGTGACATAAATGATACAGCGCAAGTTTCACTTTTTGTAAGATTTATGTCTCATTCAGGCCCTAAAGAAGAACTTTTAGGGTTTTGCCACTCAAAGGTCAGACGCGTGGAGAAGATATCGCAAATGCTGTAATTGAGTGTATGGATAAACATCATATTCCCCTCGATAAAATTGTGTCGATTTCAACAGATGGGGCCAAAAGTACGACCGGCGTAAGAAAAGGGTTTGTTGCTATTTTAAAAGAAAGAATTAATCACGAGATACTTGTTTACCATTGTATGATTCACCAAGAACCGCTTTGTGCGCAAACATTTCCGGATGAAATTTGTAAAGTTATGGAATTAGTGATTACCATTATCAACTCCATTTTAGCTAAAGCTCTTAATCATCGCCAATTCAGAAATTTTTTATTTGAAATGGAGAGTGAGTACGCTGACCTTCTGCTTCATAACAAGGTACGTTAGTTATCAAGAGGCAACGTTTTAAAACGTTTCGCGTCCCTTTTTCCGGAAATTAAAGCATTTCTCCTTGAGAAGGGCGTTCACTATCCAGAACTAACAGAAAATCAGTAGATCCAAAACTTTTATTTCATGGTAGACGTTACGTCTCATCTAAATCAGCTTAATCGTAAACTACAAGGGAAAGGAAACTTAATTTTTTAGATGTTAGAAGAAGTAATAACATTCGAAATTATCCATTTTTGCTCAGGATTTTGAAAGGGAAACATTGTCTCACTTTCCGAGCCTGCTGAAGCATCGCCAAGAAACTAATTCCTCTATTGATAAACACTATTTTAAAACAATAATTTTGATGAGGGAAGCATTTCTCAGCAGGTTCCAGGAATTTATAAAAAGCAGAGCAACTTTAGCATTTGTTAAAAATCCTCTTAATGCTACGATAACCGAGTTGAAATTTTCTCCTTTTCAAATTGACATTGGTAGCTTTGAAATACAATTGCTGGATTTAAAAAACAAGGAGATATGGCGCTCTAAATTCGAACGTCTTTGTGTTGAATTGGAAATATTGCAGAAGAAAAAATATGATCTTAGTTCACAACACAAGTGGTCTGCCTTGAATTACCTGGATAAGGAAGACATGATTATTTTCAACGCTTGGAATAGTATTTCTGACTCTTACGATCAGCCGAAAAAACTCGCGTTTGCTGTTCTTTCCCTTTTCGGTTCTACATATACAGGGTGATTCATAAGTAATGGGCCAAATTGTAAATGTACGTTCAGGAGACCAAAATAATAATATTTTCATTAACAATAATGGGTCTTAGTCTGCTCCTTACTGAGATACAGGATGTTAAAGCGAAAAAAATAAAATAGATTTTTGTTAATAGATCAGCTACTTTTCTACATAATGACTCATAGTTGACTTATAGTTTTTGTAAGGGTAAACAATAATGTGTGAGAGGATTTGAGTTAACTCGTAGATGTCGCCACATGCGCCATATGAATTAGATGAAATCAGCTACAAATTTTTTATCGCTCATTATTTTACAACATACTTGTTTAATTTGGATAGCCCCATCATTTCTGTAGAAAAAAGCTATACTTCTTTGATCTTGAAAATATTAACGATTTTCGAGATATTTGAATTTTACTAATTCACTACACTACATTTCACGGTGGTCGACGTAGCATTAATCTGTTAAGACACAAGCATGGCATGGAATGTTGACATTTACCTAACCGTAATTGATAATTGATAACAATATTAAACTGAAACCATAAAAAAATTACGTAATAAAACAATTTATTGTACGCCAGTTAATAAAACGAAATACAACATTAGAACAGACTTGAACTAAGACCACTTACGACAACTGTTATCAAAACCTACATGTTAATGTTGTGCGAAGTTAAATTAAATTTAAGCTTAATTATGAGCTACTGCAAAAGGTTTTCAACATGACCACCACCAGCATTTATACACGCATTTAACCGTTTGGTTAAGGATTGTCTGACTTTAAAAAATGTAGCAGGATTATTTCGTATTGAATTGGCTGCATCTTGAATTCTATTCCATAACTCGTCTCGTGTATTTATAGTAGGTTCAGCATAGACCATTGATTTCATGTAACCCCACACATAAAAATCAAGTGGATTAAAATCGGGACTGCGAGGTGGCCACTGAAATTCACTACCACGTCCAATCCAACGGTGAGGGAATGTTTCATTCAGATGTTCGCGCACAGCACGTGAAAAATGTGGAGGAGCACCGTCTTGCATGAACCACATATTTCTTCTTAGTTGTAATGGAAGATCTCCCAAGAGGTCGACTAAGTCATTATTTAAAAAAATTAAATATGACTCTCCATTTAAATTAGGAGGTAATTCAACTGGGCCCAGTAATGTATTGCCTATTACACCGCACCACACATTTATTTTAAACTCGTGCTGGAAATGTCTATCTTTTTTTAAACGAGGGTTTTCGGTTTCCCAGGCATGACTATTTCGCCAATTAAAAACTCCGCGTCTGGTAAAGGTTGCTTCATCCGTGAAAAGAATGTTATTTAGGAATGTTGGATTATTATTCAATTTTCCTTTTAGCCACTGACAAAATTGAACTCTGATTCGATAATCTGTTGGAAGTAAATTTTGCACAGGTATAAAATGATAGGGATATAAATTTTCCTTGTGTAAAATTCTAGTCACGGATGGTTGGCTTATTCCAGTTGCTGCAGACAATCGACGAGTGCTTATTTCAGAATTTTGCGCAATTCTTACCAAAATTTCATCTTCTTGCTGCGGAGTGATAATCTTAGGACGTCCTGTATGATATTTTGGACGAAATGAACCTGTTTCACCCAATCGATTATAAATATTTTGAAATATCTTCCGGTTTGGCTGCCTTCTGTAAGGGTACATTTCACGATATTTTCTGGATGCTGCTTGCCCAGAAAAACGTTCTTGTGCGTAAACGCATAACATGTCTCTCATTTCTTCGTTTGAAAAGTGATTATGTCTCGGCATTTTGATTTATGTTAGGACAAGAATGAATCAGTTTACTTAACAATAAAATGTTTTAAACTATTCATTAAACGTAAAAGCTCATTGACGTTTCATAATTCATATGGCGCATGTGGCGACATCTACGAGTTAACTCAAATCCTCTCACACATTATTGTTTACCCTTACAAAAACTATAAGTCAACTATGAGTCATTATGTAGAAAAGTAGCTGATCTATTAACAAAAATCTATTTTATTTTTTTCGCTTTAACATCCTGTATCTCAGTAAGGAGCAGACTAAGACCCATTATTGTTAATGAAAATATTATTATTTTGGCCTCCTGAACGTACATTTACAATTTGGCCCATTACTTATGAATCACCCTGTATATGCGAACAATCTGTTTCAAGCATGAACATTATCAAGAGTAAACTGAGAAGTCTTATTGATAAGAACTTGGAATCATGCCTAAAATTAAAAACTACAACATACAAACCTGACTTACTCAAACTTTCCAAGGAGATGCAAGCACATTGTTCGCATTAATAAATATTTATTAAGTATGAAATTTAGTTTTATTTAGTGTACTACTTATTTAGTGTAATAAAAGTTTACTAAACAAGCAGATTTGGCTCCCAATTATTTTTAAAATTTTTGTAATGTTCATATTTGGCTCTTTGGCTAATAAGTTTGCCGACCACTGGGTTAAACCAACACGTTAGCGGTGTAAATATAAAAAGTAATGCACCATGCGTTCACACAATAGGTAAGAATAATTATTTTATTATACCATTTAACCCTTGTACGACCAAGACTGGGTCAATAATGACACAAAAACAATTTTTTTTTTGGATGGAGACTTTATTGAGTTTTTACTTCTTATATATGCAGGATGTGTGTCCTTCTATTCCCAAAAAATAAAGGAACGTGCATTTGCAATGGGGAGCGGGCTGTGGCACAGTAGTTAGCGCGAATGATTGGTGGCCCCTCACTAGGGGGGTAACATGACAGGAATAAATTTATCTAACAATAAGCATGTAGTTCCCTATCGCAACTATGGGTAGCGCTACCGCCGTTCTTTCGGCAATATTTGGCATTGTTCGTCCTTCTCGAAGTTTAATATATATAATAATTCAAATTTTAATCACTTATTTTATAAATTGTTATAATATGTTACCTATATAATGTATATGTGAGAGAAAAATGTAATGTATGTAATTATCCTGTGTTTATATGACTCTTTGAAAATAAATATAACAAAAAGGATATCGTAGTTTCATCATGGCGCTATTCTATAACTAGTCATAGTTCTTGCTTGACTAGTTTGCTTTACTTTGTGTCCAAATTTTGGCTCAAATAAGTTAAACTACGCTTATATGCACTTATATGCGCTTATATGCTGTCTCACGTAACTGGTTTGTTAGAACTTTTTTAGGTTCCACTATTCGTACAGTTATGAAATTTCCACTCGATTTCCCCTATTTCACTCGAGACGTCGTAGCGAGCGGACGTGTTTTACCCTCCCACTTGAGTGCTCCGAAATTTGTAAAAAGTGACCGTGCGCACGTGACAATTCGACCATTTAGAAAGTACCTGAGTACCATTTTAAAGACAAAAATTCGTTTCTAAGATTAAAAACTTTCGCGTTATAAAAATAAGAGATAATTCCAAATAAATTGCGGCTCAAAATGAGAAAACCTGATTAAAAACAAAGCAATCAACGAACAGACATCAGATGAAGAATCCGACTCTACAATATAACAATCTTTATTTCCAAAATGTACAGGGTGTTCAACTTTCTATGGGTTTGTAGGGTATCTCAGTTATTATGAAAGATAGAAAGTTGCGGCTTTCGAGAACCTGAGCTACTCAAATAATCACAATTAAAATACTGAATACTCAACTTCTAAAATACTTAAATCTTTATAACTCAAAAACCGTGATGACTAGAAATATTCTACGTGCACCATTGGATTCAAAGTGACAACAGGAGGTGTCTGAAAATTGTAAATTTTTGAAACACTGTCTGAAAATTTGGTTTGCGCCATTGTAAGTTTCACAAAAAGGTAGCTCAGGTTCGCGTCTCTTCCATCCACATCCTCCAAATCAACAACCCAGACAAACATAATAGCAACAGTCCCAATATCAAATAAATATTCACTACTCCACTAAGTTACTGATACTTCAACCGAGATCGTCAACTATCCCGTTCAAAAACTCGCCGCTCCCAAAAAACCTACGTGCCCGCCGATCGCAATGCATATCCAAGGCCTGTCAAATTAGAAGATCACAGACAATCTTAACGCATGGATCGGCAAAGATCACTATACGCTTCGGTACACAGAAACTGAACGCTCCATCTATACAAAAGATCCAACCAAAAGAAAAACCATCATTCAAAACCTTAAAGACTCCAACACCGCAATCCATACCCATACACTAAAAGAAGAGAGACAATAGACGTTTGTTATCGGCGGCCTGTCTCGGCAAATAGACCCAGAAAAAATCCGCGAAGATCTCAAAACTGAATAGGATATCACTGCCACCGAGTGCTTCCGCATCAGGGGCACCAAATTTCCAAAGTTCCTAGTAACACTCGAAAACATCAAATCGCTCAAAACGCTAGAAACGAACGTTCGATATATCCTTCGAACTCACGTGTTTCGGGATTACGTTAAGAACTCAAAGATACTCATCCCATGTAAGAATTGTCAGCAATGGGGATACGCCACATAAACTGTTATACGAGACCGCGTTGCGTTAAATGCACCGGAGAGCGCAAAATCGGTGCAAAATAACAATTGAAAATGGTCCCCCGGTGTCCTGACCAATTGTAACGGTCAATTGTACGGCGTGCCCCAAATACGCCGAAGCCCTAGCCCGGAAAAACATCCAGCTAGGTGAACAAAAGAAAGAAACCCCCCGGAGAATGATTCCGCCAGCCCCAACGACCATGACGATCCCCTGGAACGTCGTAGCGTCTTTACACCGCGCCCCATCAATGGACAGATAAACCACTCTGATTTTTTCTGTTGAAAAAAGAAAAATTGTTTCGTTGATAAATAATAAAATTAAACTGTCTTACGAATGTCCCATTTATTCGATCACTGCAACACTTTCTCGGTTTCTATATAGATTGTACATGCGGATGATATCGTTATAACACGCGGGCGGTATATCTGACAGTAAGTAAAATTGAAACTCAAATACAACATTTCTATATGATGTGGAAACAATGGCAAAAAGCTGACGTTGAAAATAACATACTAAGCTATGGAAATTATAACATTCCAAAGTCTAGGGAAGTTTTTTGTCGTACAGCGTATGTTAAACATGCAGTAACACCCATATCACAAGATGTAAATCACAATATAAATATTCGCAGTAAGACTTTGTTTAATATAGATTTAGATAAAAGATTGTTTGGTTTATATGAAATTATACGATGGCGTGGAAATCCGTTTTATAGAATAACTAGGAGAGTATCATCTATAGCCAGAATAGTAATGCGGTATGGTTTTAATCCTCTAGATATCAAAACTCTTATCTGTCTTGTTGAACGAGGAGGAGGAACATCTACTTTCGTGTTACGCCTGGTGAAAGCTTATACACACTATGTAAAAAGAAGAACCTTAAGAAGAGCCGCATCCAGAGCTGAAGTTTAACGCTCTTCACATCCCTATTCACGTCCCTATTCAAGTATCATCGAGGAGTGAAGAAAAGTTGTGTAATGGAAGATAAAGTGCAATAAAAGCAATAAAGGTTATGAGTGAAAGTTATCCTTATGTCAACCAAGAAGTGGACAGAGTTAGAAGAAGAGTTATTGTGTTTTCGTTTAATATTCACGTTTTGCACACAGGAGAATCTATTTTCTACACGTATCCAGAGAGAGACCATCTCGAAGAAAAGCCCCAATGAAGTTGTATCGTTTTTAGTACATTTTTTATTTAACCATGTTCCTGATACAGTAAAGCATTTGCACATTTTTTGTGACGGTGGCGGTGGGCAAAACAAAAATTTTATTGTATTCAGGTTCATGTATTATGTAGTACATGACATAAAACAACTAAGCAGCATTAAAATAACTTTTCCGGAAAGCGGGCATTCATATTTGGAATGCGACAAAAATATGGGCAACATAAATTTAAAAACGAAAATTGAAACTCCAGATGATTGGTTTGAACTGTTAAGGGTATCACGCACCAAACCGTCGTCATTCGTTATCGAAGAAGTCACTCAAAATATGGTAATGGGCTGGACTTCGTTTTTACAGAAATATCCATTTCCTGTACAAAAAACCAAAGAAGTGTTCTGTACAATCGATCATTGTCGATTTATACTTAACAGAGATACATACAATGATTCTTGGAAAAAAAGTGTAATAAAGGGGAAAATTCAGATGGAAGCAGCCACTTTACTGCCAAATGAACTCAAATTACCAGAAAAACTATACAATGGTGAGTATGCATAAAACTGACTTGTATGACCGGTAAATACATATTTTTTATAAACATATTTTTAATAGGATAGCGACCAAGCAAAAAATAAAATTATACTAATTTTTCTCTTACGAAATTCAAATTTGGAAACTACAGATAGACAAAGCTGCCTCTACGATACCAACCCATCTGTGGTTTCCTAATTTGAACTTCGTAAAAGAAAGAATAGTATAAATTTTATTTTTTGATTGGTCGCTGTCCTATTATATAAATGTTCATATTTTTTATATTCGTTGCAGATCTTATTCCAGTAAATAAAGATAAGTTTAAGGATTTAATGGTGCTGAAGCAATTCTGTGGCCCAGTTGCTGTTAAGTTTTTTACCGATCTACCGCATGAATAGGGGTCGAATTATTTTATTATCAGATACACTGACGAAAAATATTTGTATTTACATGTTGAGACATACAATAAACATATAGTAAGATTTATTTGAATTATTTGTGGTTACTGCAAAACCAAATCGCTAAGTAGTTTGCGTAATTAACTTTAACATTCAAGTTACTCCGTTGTTAGTGTAAAGGACATACCTTGTTCTTTCCCCATACCCTTCATATTACGATATGGTATTCCAACTGAAATTTTATCAGATCAAGGTACTGAATTTATTGCTTCTACGTTAAAAGATGCCTGTAAATTTCTTCAGATAAAGCAGTTACTTTCTACGGCGTATCATCATCAAACGCTAGGTTCTTTAAAAAATTCGCATAAGTCGTTAGGGGCATTATTTATTCGTATTCAAATTGCAAAATATCGGTATACGTGGAGTCATTGGTTAACCGTATTGGTGTTTTTCATACAATAACAGTGTTCATACAGAAACGCAATACACCTCGTATGATTAGTTTTTGGAAAATCAGCAGTACTACCATCAAACATAAAAGATTGTGTCGATCCTGTTTACAATTATGACAATTACCCAATAGAGTTGAAATATAGACTTCAACAAGCTTGGGCAGATGCAGAACAAAATTTGAATGCATCTAAATATAATCGAAAAATAAAATACGACCAAAAAAGTAATCCATTAGATTATAAGGTAGGAGATAAGATTTTATTACGAAATGAAGCTGGTTCAAAGTATGAATCATTGTATAATGGTCCGTATAAAATTAAAAAAAAAAGTTAGTTCACCAAATGTAGTAATTAAATTCAAATCGTATTAGCGATCTGGGGGTTACTCTTGATAACAAATTATCGTTTAATTTACATGTGGAATCCGTTATTTCCAAAGCTCTGAAGAGGTTGGGTTTCGTGATTCGAACCTGCCGCCCTTTCACAGATATTAATTGCATCAGATTGCTGTATTTAACGCACGTGAACAGTGTACTTAACTATGTGTCCACCGTCTGGAATCCCCAGTACCACGTTTACATTGACGGTATCGAAGCAGTTCAACGTCGTTTTTTGCGATACCTATCTTATAAAACAAATTTACCTTATTGCGATTACTTTATGCGGTGCAGGGTGCTGGGTTTTCAAACACTGCAACAGAGGAGGCTGTGTTACGATTTACTGTTTATTTTTAAACTTTGCAATGGCTTCATTAATTCGCCTGAATTGGTTGGTGGGTTACGTTTTTACGTTCCTCCCAACCGGACTAGGGGTGGTCTGATGTTTAGACTTGACCGTTCGAATACAAATGCCTACTTCAATTCACCTCTTCAGAGATTAATGCATTCATTTGACTCTCACTGTGGAAATATTGATATGTTCAACACCTCACTGGCTGCGTTTAAGCGGTTTTTGCGTGGCGTGGGCGTTAATGTCTCAGGTCATTAGAATTTAATTTTTCTTGTTAGTACTACATTTTTTTCTTGTTTTGTTTTATTTTGTTTTTTTCTTCTCAAATCATTAATTTACAATTAAGTCCGACAATCCGTCATTAATTTGTATAGTGGACGCTTCGCTGGGAGTTAACTCTGTTTGCGTCCCATTTAAATAAATAAATAAATTAATGTTAATGGTAAATGTATTGAAGTAAGTAAAAAAATTAGTCTATAAGAAAAATTTTTTTTTCGAGCGGTTAGGAGGTGTAGTGGAATAATAACAAATTGTTAAGTAGGTTAAGATAGTTAATAGTAAGCACTAAATCACGCACGTTAGGTATTGTGTAGCGGCGGTCATCGCTCGGAAAGAGAGTATGCTCAAGCTACTGAAAGGTCGTGTAACTTAAGTGTTGTCAATAAATGCAGTAATTAAGAGAAGCTATTATGCGTTTATTCTAACCCGGAGATCCTATCATTTTACACCATCATCACCAACCATTACACCGTAATCACTCCTTGTGGAACATGGATTGAAGCTTGCATTTTTTGTGCAGATTATTTTGAAACCGTCACAAACTGCATTTTACAGCTCGAAAATGATGCCACAAGCATTATACAATGTAAAGAACTGATTGAAATGCCAGATTTGCAGGAGCAAAATAAAATATTTTCAAAAACAAGCCTTTTTGATTGAAGAATCGGTGAATACTTTAGGCTTCCCTTAGGAGGAACTGAAATAATTTCCAGGTGAATTCTGTACATCATTTAATCATAAAATTCGGGACGTACTTAATCGGAACCCAGATTTAACATTTTAGAACAATTTGCAAAACAAAATATAAGTGAAGAACAGAAATTTAAGTATGAAACTTTACGTCCATATTTTAATTATGCTGTATTAACCAGTTGCAATGCGGAACGGACATTTTCAAAATTTAACAGCATTTTTACATCACCAAGGACGTCATTTACGGAAAGAAATTTAGAAATGGTTGTTTCAGTTGCCGTAAATAGTCCCTATAAATTCGAAAATGACTAGCGTCGTGTCCTACTTTTATCGTTGTAATTCGCTAATATTACAGATCTTATTATCTTCAAAACACAAATACGGGACGCGTGTTATGTTGCGACAATTATTTCTTTCTTAGTTTTAATTCCGACCGTCGAATGCATCAAGTGCATTCCCGTAGTATGCATTAAATTTATTATCGTATTAAGTATCAAGTTACCTTATGCAATTCTTCGTAGTTTTTAAGAGCAGTTGTTACCGAACCGTCGTCTAGTAAATTTAAGTTTAAACTTATATAAAAAGGGGAAGTGATTTTTTAAATAAAAAGGCTACATCAAATTCTGTTAATCTTTTATTTGGGAAACACTTGGGTCGAATTGTCAGTTCACGCGGAGACAACAAAACTGGCGCAGTCAGCAGGATATCATTGATTCACAAAAACACATCTTTTGGGAGGTCCGTATCAACGGTTTGCATGGTAAAAGAAAAACCTACCAGACGACAAAGGAAAATTGACAAGAAGACTCAACCCTCAACCCTGGGGAAAGAAAACGAAGCAACCGCACCCAAGAAACGCCCAACGTAAGCAAGACGCAAAACAAAGAAACCGCACCCAACCAACGCCAAACGTCAGCAAGCAGTCCAGCTGATAAGAAAAAGAACAAAAGAACAAAGGAATGAAGATCTTATTTCTTCTGTAAATTAAGATTAAAATAAATTTTATTAATCTAAAGTTTGATTCTAAAAGTTAAAATTTACCGGTGATTCTAGAGAATTACCTCTTTTTCTTTCGATTTGTGGTAATTTTTATGATAGGCATAAGGCTAATCAGGATGAGGCATTTTTAACTGATATAATAAAAACTCATCTCGAAGGCGAGCCGCTTAGAGTAATACCTGGTAGAAATTTAACAACTAAAGATCAAATTTTTAACTCACTTAAAGAAATGTATGGTTATCCTCGAACCGAAATGACATTAGAATTGACATTAAAGAATTAATTAAAAGAAATGTGACGTTCACGTTTTTGTGCCACAAAGATATCATAGACTTTATTTTAAATAACTTTATCAAATTAATATTATTTATTTTACATAATTGTTTTTACAGGTTTCTTGCAATTGTCTTACAGATCTATATCATTTGCGTTTCGAATCTCCCACAGCTACATCAGCGTGTGTTTCCGCCATAACGGTAACAATAAAAACCGGTGCCGATTCGGTAATTAAAAAAAATAAAGAATAAAAAACCAATAAAATTGATATAACAAGAGTTTAATTACACACCAAAATATAACAACAAAAGGAAAATGTTAATAAACGAATGAGTAACAAAAATGGCTAGCGAAAAGGAAGAAGAAAATATAATTGTATGCAAGAATGCGCACAAACGAAATGCGGGGAAGAGGTACTGATCTCTTAGGCCGCGTTTATATTGGCGAGCGATTAGCGATGAGCGTTGTATTTAAAAATTCAAGTACCTGCAAATGCAACAGTGCTGTGTATATTAAACCAATGCGATGAGCGGTAACGCTAAGCGGTGGATGTGCGTTACATTTGCATTCAAGACGACTTGAATTATGAGCGATAGATACAAGCGGTCGCAGCACGTATTGAGGTTATGTGACTATTTGTTTTGAAGTTTTTCGCAAAAATGTGTTCAAAAGCAAAATTTTCGAATAGTTGTCGTGAAATATTAATTTCGGAAGTGCAAACAAAACCGGTACTATGGAATGATCAACACCCAGATTACAAAAAAACGGAGATAACAAGAAAGTTATGGGGAGATGTTGGCACATGTATTGGATTATCAGGTTAGTCAAAAAACACTTAAATGTACAAGTATACACGTATATTTTTTTGTCGTTCAAAAATCTACAAAGTAATTTGCAAAAGATTCTCGTATCTGTTTCGCTCGTGCTGAACTTCTACGAGCTCCTCCGTGTCCTTCTTGAGGAGGTGGCAACCATTCTGTTTCACGCTGATTTTCTGGAAAATAATGTACCACCTCTTGACAGTAATGTAAGTCACTATTGCCATCTCGATGTCTCACAATATTATGTAAAATACACGTACATTTTACTATATTTGCCGCTTTTTCTGGGCTAACTTCGATATCCTTGCCCAAGATACGCCATTTAGCACGTAGTATGCCAAAAGCACATTCAATGCATTTTCTAGCTATTGACAAGCGATTATTGAAGTTTTCTTTGACGGGATCGAGATTTCTGGAAGGATATGGTCTCATCAAATAAGTCTTCAACGGATATGCCTCGTCACCAATTAAAACATGAGGTACTTTAATGTTTGTACCAAATAGTTCTCTGTCTGGCGGCATATTAAATACCTTATTTTCAAGTAGATTAAAGAGTTGCGAAGATGAAAATATTCCGCCATCACTTTGCTTTCCTCTGGCGCCAACCTCGATTGTGATAAATTTTTTGTCAGCATCAGCTACTGCTTGTAAGACCACAGAGAAATACTTCAGATAATTAAAATAGCGAGAACCACTTCCTGGTGGGCATTTTATTTGGCAGTGCTTGCCGTCAATTGACCCTACGCAATTTGGAAACTTCCAACGTCTGTAGTATCCTTCTGCTACAGTTTGTAATTGCTCTTGACTAGGAACTGGCATGAATTCGTCAACAAATTCATTCCATATTATTTCACATGTTTCATGAACAATTTTGCTAACGGTACAAACTCCCATTCTCAGAGTTGTTGCTAAATTTCGGAATGAGAGTCCTGTAGACAAGAACCTGAAATATCATAACAACTAATTAAATACAAATTCTTTCCAGGACAAGCTGCGAAGGGGAAGTGGAAAAATTTAAAAGATAAGTTTCGGGTTGAACTGCATAAAATTCCGAAAAAACGCTCCGGCTCAGAAAATGACAATTATAAGTCAAAATGGCCATTTTTTGATATGATGCTATTTGTAAAAGATAGCATGCTTCCAAGTACAACAACTGGCAACCTCTCGAAGGAACCCGAGAACACCGATAGTGAGGATGAAGAACAAACTGCAGAAAACGTTAATAATGAAGAGTCAGATACCATACAACATGAACCTTCATCACCATCAACTAGCTCTTCACGTCCTTCATCTTGTACAACGCAAAGAAAGACATTCGCAACACCAACATGTCGTAATAAGAAAAGACCTGCACAAAACGAAATCGACAGACATTACTTGGAATTAGAGCAAAAGAAACTAGATTTATTAGAGCAGGAATTTAAGAAAGATGTTGATATGACAGGTAACCCCGATTATCATTTTTTAATGAGTCTGCTGCCCTATTTTACGGACATGGACTGTTTAGAAAAATTGGAAGTGCGAGCAAAAATACAAGAAGTTATCACCGAGGCCGTGCGACGCAAACAAAACACTATGCAGTCTGTTCAACGTCAAGAAAATTACACAAATCTTCAACTTTACGGAAATGAAAACTTCGATCAAGTACGATCCCAGCCTAGATTACATACAAACTCTGGCGAAAATTTAACAGTGGGAAAAGGTATTCAATATCAACCAATTAGTCAATGTGACGAAAATTATAGCATGTTTCGGCTTGACCCGTGAAAATATAACAATAGAAGATTCTGGGTCTGCAGAATTACTCTATACATCTAATTTTATGCAATAAATATTAGTGTACTTGTCACTATTTTTGTGTACCTACCTTAATGTTAAATAAAGCCTTTCTACTGGAGATATGGGTCTCTTAAAATTAGTTACTTTCTTCCGAAGCCTGTCCTTAATTCGTATCAAAATATAATCGAAAGTGTCAATAGACATGCGTAAAAATTCGAAAAATTTAGACGGATCTCTTCGTAGATCATAGTACAGTTGGTGAAATTCACCGTTTGTCAAACGAGTTCTGTTTAGGTAATGCACTCCAATTCTTTTCTTCCGCTTCCTTAATATAATCTTTCTAAATAAAATAGGATTTTCTAATAACCACAGCAAACGCACTGACTTCGGCAGCATGTTTACCACGGGACTGATACTAAATAAGCTGTGCTACGACTCTGCTTAATATACACACTTCATCGTTATAACGCTCAACGTTCATCGCTCACCGCTCATCGCTAATCGCTCGCCAATATAAACGCGGCCTTAAGCTAATGTGCGGAGATAATAATGCGTAGGTGGGAGTGCGAAAGCGGTAATGCATTGAAATACAAAGAATAATATTTAAAATTTAAATGGTTTAGCGCGGACTAAACAGCGTGTTTGTGTAAAAAACTAATGCCAATTCTACTATCACATCCTTCAGAACTTGATTTAAAAGGAAAGGCTGAAGAATTTTGGAATCGTTGGAATTTTGGAATTGGAATTTTAACGTTATCGTAGCCATCGACGGAAAACACGTACGAATGATGTGTCCAGATAAGAGCGGCTCCCTATTTATTAACTATAAAAGTAATTTTTCAATAGTGCTGTTAGCTTTTGTTGATGCTAATTATAAATTTCTTTATGTGGACATTAGATCATATGGGAAAGGGGGTGATATGCAGGTATTTTTTCAACATCTGGAATTGGACATCAAATTTACTGTGAAAAATTCAATTTCCCTCCACCTACGTTACTTCCCCGTTCAAAAAATGTGATTTTACCGCATGTTATTGCTGGAGATGATGCGTTTAAACTTGATAAATATCTCATCAAAATTTACCTAAAAAAACAAGTTTTAAGGTACGGTCTATCTGCAGCGATCGATACGACTAAACGTAACGATAAGACGCGCTGGTTGCTGCATATGCATATGCACGTAGGCGGTCTATTTTCTGCGACAAATTGCTACACGTTTTAGTTAGACGCCGCGTTTCACAATCGACTTGCTTCGGAGGCAACTTAAACGCGCGCGTTTTGCTAATCGCTATACCTGCAGTTCTGTGTAGTGTCAAGTGTCGGCAGGCCGAACAAATTATTAAAATATGGCGAAATATAATAAAGGTCACAGATTACGATTTTCAAAAGAAGAAGATGAAACTCTGATTAATGAAGTCGCTCAGCATTCTGCCATCTACGACCCTAAACATAATCTATATAAGCATCAAAATGTACGAGATAATACCTGGGAGAACATTTCACAGGTGGTAAGCAAAAGTGGTTAGTATTTGGTGGATCAAAAAACGATGACAAATTAAAAATATATGTGCTTTATATTTAAGTGGAGGAGTGCAAGAAGAGATAGAAAAGTTTGAAAGATGTTTACTGGAAAAACAAAAAAGAAAGCAAACACGGAACAGGTTCAGCAGCCAGACGAACCATCAAATGGGAACATATGGATGCGCTAGCTTTTCTTCATCATTGTTTTTAGAACCATAACCAACGTAACTGCAAATGAGGAAGATAATTCAGCGCAAGCAGTACACAATGTAACTAATGACGATATCTTGGAAAAAAGAGACGGAACGACAGAATTGGAGGCACCGGAACACACTGAAACAGTGGACGAAATGCCAAAATTTCAAGATTGTCAGTGTGGAGACAACATAGTGGAGTCAGTTCAGGACATGCCAACAAGAAAAAGAAAAACAAGTAACGAAGAATTATGGGACGCGATGGAAAAGAGATCTATTTAAGAAATTGGAATCGGCAATTGAAGAAAAGCCTCATCCGATAAAATTATTTTTTGCGAGTATGGCAGAAACTGTCATGACATTTCCACCAGCGCTAGCTGCTCGGGCTAAGATGCGAGTAATGGAAGTAATAAGTGAATTAGAGCTGGAAAGTTATAGAATCAGTTCTACATCATCGTATGGCTCCCTAAACCGAGTGTCTGTCCCTACCGGTCCTTTGAGTTCTACTCCATCGTATACTCCTGCGAGACTCTGATGCTACAACAGCTTATACAGACTCGAGTTACGCGACACCAAGTTCCGTTGAGCAACCGAGATAGTACGAAGACTGTGCTGATTTATTCAGCACCACAACTTTTTAGTTAAGACAATAAAGCTTGTATTTGTTTGTATTAGTTTTATTAATAAACGCTACTGAATATCAGTTCTAGTAATGTGCCTCATTTGCCACCCAACACTTCCCAATCTACTATTGAAATAACCTTTAAAAGCATTTCTGTTTTGAAATGCTGCTCCTGAGGTATTCCCACCTGTGTAACGTAAATGTACCATATTTTCGCTGGGCATTACAATATCAATATCATCTTCTTGAGTAGCTGTACGTGAACCTCTGAGTAAATTGTGCAAACAACATGAAACCATGACAATATCATCTACGAGCGTTGGACAAGTTGCAATAGGTGTATAAAATATCCGAAAAGTTTGACGTAAAATGCCGAACGCATTCTCCGATGTTCTTCGGGCTCGACTCAGACGATAATTAAATATTTTCTTCTCTCTGTCTGCGTTAGCTTGATCTCTAGGATAAGGTCGTAAAACATTTTCAGTTAGTTTAAATGCTTCGTCCCAGAGAATGACATGAGGTAGAACAGTATCAGTCCAGGGTAAAACAGTCGGCTCTGGTAAAAAGTTNCCCTTTAATTGTGAATCTACAGGCCATTCATCACAAAATTTTGAATCTCCTAGTCCAGCTGCGTCGTCGACAATGGATTCCGATATATATGATATGTACACACATTTATAATAATATTTAATAAATGCTTTCGTTATTACTTACCTGAGTGTTATTGCTACCCTTTCTTGAACAGTTATTCTTTGCATAATATTCCAATTTTTCTTTGAGACCGTATTTTTAACATTATTGCATAATGTATCAAATGTACTAGGTGTCATACGGTAATAAGCAAAGAACTTATCTTCATTCTCGCGTAATGTTATATGTAACGTGTGAAACTGTCCGTTAGTAAATCTATTTCTATTTATTGGATGAACAGAATATCTCCTCTGTCTTCTTTTCTTTCTTAAATGTCTGACAGCTAGTAATGCTACACAAGCATCATCAACGAAATCCATCTTTGAATTGCCAACAAACTGCACTACATGACGAATTTGTTCGACAATGTCGTGTCGCGGACAGTTTCAATTACTAGCGACAGCGACACGACATTGTCGCCGCGACTTTGTCGAGACTATGTACCTAGCCTTAGAGGACAAAAAGAAAGCAGTTTTTAATTACAGACTATCTCGGGCTAGAAGAGTAACAGAAAACGCTTTTGGTATACTTTGCCATGTACAGTATGTCCACGGAAAAGGTGTTGAATAGGAAAAACCTTTTTATTTTTAATTTTATCGAAAAATTTAATTTTGATAAAAAATTTTGCTAGTTCTTAGAGTAAGATTTGGATAGAAACATTTAACATATTTTATACGCGGTGTTCAGAAAATTGAAAAAGCTTTAAATGGTACAAGAATAAAGTGCATTTATTTGAGTAGACAAGGAAATAAGCTTCTAGGAAAAGTTGTTCAAAAGTAAAAGGTAGTAAAAGGTAGGTACCAATTTTCGAAAATATCGGCCTACTTTTTTTAAAACAATAAGTGGAATTAATATAAACGTGTAAGTAACATATAAATGGAACACAACCAGAAGGAAGGACACCTTTACACGTTAAGGACAGGAATAACTGAAAGGAAAATTTAGCAGCGCCGGGACTCGAACCTAGGTCTCCCGTTTGCCGGACGGTTGCACTGACCTCTATGCTACGCCACAAGTAATCACAAAGGAATCCTTGTCTGTTAATTTCCCTACACCTTCTGGCGTAGCATAGAGGTCTGAGACTACTTGCCGTAAAATAATTTTGAAGGTTTTAAGCACTGAATCATTGTTGCGAATACCTAGAGAAGAGAAGAGATACGATGAAATTGATGCAAGCACTTTGTTGGTATTACATTCAGTAGAGGAACACCCGAAATTATCATTAAGAATAAGAGCTGAAAATCTGCAATTTGTTAAAAAGTCGCAAATTCAGATGATATTAAAACACAACAAGATACATCCATACAAGTCAGCTTTTAATCATGTTTTGGACGTCGGCGATGAAGCAAAACGTTTGGATTTTTGTTTGTGGGTTGGCAGTATGGAAAGGGAATTTCATAAGGAAATAATGTTTATTGATGAATCAACTTTTTCGACCAATGGTGTTGTGGCTTCGCAACATGCACGATATTAGAGTGACTCTAAGCCCTGCCATAAACTAACCCGCTAACGAAACTCCACGTATGCTGTCCTCCTACGAAAATCTTAGCAATACGGAACATTCACATTCAGAAAATCAAAATAGTCTGATTCTTGGTCAGTATTTACGTTTTAAATGAATACTATGTATTCGCTGTTTAATTTCAATAAATACCTTAAACAAACAGCAAGCCTTTCTTCTGGACCTAATAGCCTCCCGATATGTTGTATTTTGCCTTAATAAATGTGGTTTCAGGATGTCAACAAATGCAGTAAATTAAGTTTGAGACATACGAAAATATTGTAAGAATTTGGCGTCATCATTTAGCAAATCAGGAAATAGTGTGTAATATTCTCCATGTTGCGATCTCTTTTTAAATATGTCGTGTACCCATATATTATGTTTTCTTTTTTTAGATGATTTAGCTTATTTAGCTTTTGTTTCTTCTTCTGCTAACAAACAAGCAATTACAACAAATTCTTCTTCTTCGTTTTCCTCCATTATCTTGGACATTCCACCGAACACTAAGCTACCTTTCACTACGAAAATCCGAATGAAAGTGCCGTCGGCGATCCGATTGCTGATAGTTACATCGGAAAATCCGAGCGCTGCTGATACTGTGCACGCATTGTAAAAAAATAATCCGTTTGATGCGATGCGTCCGATACTTACGATGCAAACGTAAGCAATGTGGACCTTAAGTCGTCGTAAGGAAAACATACAGATTTAAAAAACGTTGTAGGTTTTTTGTAGGTCGACGACCGGCGACCATGGAGAAAACGTTCCTTATAGCTATTAACATCCCAGAGCAATGAATAGTCACGTTAGCCGCTGTCCTAATATCAGTGCAGCAATGGAAAAATTTAATGTTTTTGTGAATATGTAATTATAAAAAATGAAAATTAAATATGTATATTTTTTTAATTTTATTTATTTTATTTTATTTAATAGAAACAGGTAAACCATTCAAATGTGACGAACCTGATTCCAATAGATTACAAAATAAAAGTAATTAACACTGCAAATATTCAGCCAAATTGGAGTTTGAAAACTCTACACAATAACGGATGTCGGCGATTAAAAAGAAGTTTGATTTACAAGTTTAGGAGAAGGTGGGGAGAAGTAAATATTCGATTATCGACTCACGGACACACGATCGATTTAAAGAAGCTCGTCAAGTGAATCAGCAAGTGACGACAAGAAATTTGCAACAATGGGCATTATCCGCTGCAAGTCAATAACCCAACTTTGAGTTCAAAGCTTCCAATTCTTGGGTCGAGAAGTTCAAACGAATACATTCATCAACGAAAAATAACAAAATATATATCTGAAAAAGAAACAGCGTCTATGGAGGAAATCTTAGCTTCTGCGGAAAATTTTCGCATACAGGCCAAATTATATGATCAATACTGATCAAACAGGTATTTACAATTAATACCTGTTTAATTTACCCTGTTTAAACCTTTTATAATTAATATATAGTACAAGAATATTTATTAAATACAACACTTTTAAAATTATTTACCCTCGCAACAAAAGGATCAAAAGCAGTTCTTATTCAAAGACAACACATTAATAACAACTCACTCGTATACAGCTCAATATAGCATTACGTTAGCTGGAAAATTGTTACCAGTAGTATTTGTATGTTTACAAGAACCAGGAGATGCTTTCGGGCCTCGAGTGCAAAAGTTAGTGGACGAATACGGCAAAACATATAACAACGTCACCGTAACATTGTCAAAATCGGGAAAACTAACAACTAACCTCTATAAAGACTTTTTAATAAAAGCTATAAAGCCATATGTAAAAAACCAGAAGTTTTGCATGTTTGTTGATTCTTTGGGGAGGGCAAACGAAGCCAGAAATATACGACCAAAGCTTTGTTGATGATAAGCGTTTGTCAACATGTAGTACTAAGTTTATTACCACAAAATATACACCATTAGTACAACCTTGTGATGTTTATTTTTACAGGCAGGTATTATAGTCAACTTTATTTTATTGCATTTTAAATTTCTATTTCATTTGCATTTCTATTTGCATACACTGTCAATAAATCAAGGTGCGGCGAAGATTCGAGAAAATAAAATGCATAATATATTATTTGCATTCTATAACAACTTTATATTCGTCTAATTACGTATAAACGTTTAAGTTATTGTTGTTGCGCAACACGCATTCTAACTTTTTTCAAGGTTGTTCCCGATAGTATAAACGGTTAACATTTTCATATAGAAGTCAGTTGTTACCTTCTACTACTGCTCACACCGCTCGCTGACGTTATAAAGCAACTCAAGCTAGTATGTCACGTTTAAATCAGTTATAGAGCAGTATCAATTTGTCCCGAAGAAGAACATATCTGAATTAGAAGTGAATAAATTATATGTGATTTAAGTCTGTCAAGCGGATTACATCATCTACATGGCCATCAGTTGTTGATTTGTAGGATGGTTTATTCGTATTTTTACCAAAACGTATCGCGGAGGTTTATTAATCTTATTGTATTATTAAATTTATGTTTTAATTAATAAATTAATATTTATTTTTGTTTTTTTAATTTTTGTTCTGTTCAATTGCATTAAACTGAAAAGGTTTCGGTGGTTTATTGACTTTAAAGTTTCTAGATTTCTCCTTGCAGCTATCAGTTCAATTCCTATAACAAATAAGTATTATGTATATTCCGTTAAGTTACACCACCGAAACCTTTTTTATATTAATTGTATCTGAATTCTATAACGTCACATGAATTTCCACATGAACTATCCACCGTGCGCGTCGTCTATCTACCATGCGAGTTCCACCGCTAGGTGGAGCCCCATGACGCTATTTCCACCATCCACCGCTAGGTGGCGTCCCATGAAGTAGGCAACCAACATAGGGTTAGTTCCACCACCCACCGCTAGGTTAGTTCCGCTATCCACCACTAGGTGGCGCTCCACGAGCCAGGCAACCAACATGATACGCCACTTCCTGCGCGCATGCGCAGACGTCACAGGGGGATTGGGGGATTAACTTCCATTCCAGAACTCTCATTTCTATACTACTAACGACCAAGATTCTTTTCCACATACAATTAGATACTTTTGAATTAGATATTATTGGGNGTTGTTGAGAATACGTGGGAGTAAGGATATTTTGACATATGATGTAGTTCTCGAGATAGACGGGGTCTCATTTTGCTAGTGCGAAATAAATTCGCTGCTTGCGTTCGGTACAAAGTGTCAATCTAAGTAGTGCGTATTTTTTGAATAACAAAAGTTCAAACGTCAATGTGACACAAGTTGATTTCATAACAACATTCCTGATAGGCGAGTTTACTAGTTGTGTGCAACCGTTTCTTTTAAAACGTAGTTTTACTCGTGCGACGACGTGCCGGAAAATGCCGAACACGCGAAAATGTTTACCGGGAAGAGCGCATCCTGCTCGGCCGCGGAAAAAGAAAGTCAGTTATGATCCAGAGGAAATGGAAAATGAAAAAGAATTTGTCAGCACATCCGCTAAGAAATTGAAGAACGCGAGTTACGATGATATCGAAATCGATGTTGGCCATACTAACGTTATTATCGACTTTTTAACAGTGTTTAACTTTTTATCGCAATGCTTAAAATGTAAAGAATGTGACGGGGATGTAATATTTACCCAAACGTGCAAACGTGGACTCGGCTTCAATTTACTTTTGACGTGCTCATGCAAAAATAAACGCCGCGTTCCCTCGAGTCCGTCAGTGAATACTTCGTACGAAATAAATCGCCGACTGATGTTTGTTATGCGCCTTTTGGGACTTGGGATGCATTCGATAAACACGTTTTGTTCGCTTATGGAATTATCTACCGGTTTTGGCAAAAGTGCATATTACACTTTCATAGAGAATCTACTGGGGGCATCAAAGAGCACGTTTGAAATGGTTCAACGAAAAGCAGTTGATGAAGAAAAGGAGTTGAACGTCAAGGCACGAAATGTAAAAACACATCTGAGTGTTTCTGGAGACGGTTCATGGAAGAAACGTGGGTTTTCTTCACTATTCGGGGTTACAACTTTGATCGGCAAATACACTCATAAAATTATAGATTTTGTGGTAAAATCTTCATTTTGCCAAAGTTGCAGCAACTGGGCCTCAAAAAAAGGAACTGTGGAGTACGATACGTGGCTCGAAAGTCATGAAGAAAATTGCTGCATAAATCACACTGGAAGTGCTGGCAAGATGGAGGTAGATTCGATGAAAGAAATGTTTTGTCGTTCAAATGAACTCGGCGTGAAATACGAGACATAGATTGGTGATGGAGACACCAAAACATTCAAAGCTCTCCTACAATGCGATCCGTACGATGACCTTACAGTGAAAAAAAAAGAGTGTATAGGGCATGTTCAAAAGCGCATGGGTTCTCGGCTGCGCGAAGTTAAAAAAAGAAGTAAAGGAATCGGAGGCAAAGGTTCTGGGAAGTTAACAGATAAACTAATCAAAAATTTAACTTTGTATTACGGTCTTGCCATCCGAAGACACCCCGATTCAGCCGAGGAAATGAAAAAGGCTGTATGGGCAACTTTCCATCATAAATGCTCCACAGACGACGAACCGAAGCACGAGAACTGCCCGCGAGGAGGAAACAGCTGGTGTAAGTGGCGTGTCGCCGAAGCTACGGGACTCAACGATTTCCACCATGAACCTGCCCTTCAAGAATCTGTCCAAAAAGCCATTCGACCGGTGTATGAGGCTCTTTCGAGTGACGACTTATTACAAAGGTGCACCGGCGGAAACACACAAAATGATAATGAAAGTTTTAACGCCATCATTTGGAAACTTTCTCCTAAACACACTCATTGCGGTGTACAAACGATTCAAATATCAGCATATATAGCTGCTGGTATCTTCAATGAAGGCTGCTCATCAATTTTGAGAACGATGAATACACTGGGAATCGTTATTGGTAACTACAGCAGGAGCTTCGCCGAGAAAACGGACGACAAACGCATCACGGCAGGGGAGCAAAAATTGTCGGAACACGCAAAACGAGCAAGAACTGAAAAAATGACCTTGGAGATTGAAAGTAACGCGCTCTTCGAAGAAGAAGAAGGAATTCTGTATGGTACTGGAATAGCTGATTAGAGTAAGTTGTCAAAAACTAACTTTTTACTACATTTTTACAATTTTTTACTATATAAAACTTTAAATGCGTTTTTCTCGAAACAATGTTTTTCGACGCGCGGTACGCTCTAGAGCTTCGAGGAATGCACCGATTGCAAAGTTTCACCTCTCAAATTAAAGCTAATTAAATTTGGGGAGCCCTGACGGAGCGTTTTTTTCAAAAAAATTATTGTAAATATATTTTTATTTAAGTTGAAGCCCAAAAAAAGCATGAGAAAATGAGTTTTTTTGCAAACGGCCGCCATTTTGATTGAAAGGGCTTTTTTAAAAATCGGAAACCGATAGGGCCCCACAAATTTAATCTATTTTATGATTTTTCTTGGTTTTTTGATTTCAGATCACTTGGCGAGGCTGCAGAAGGTGCCGCGCACAACACATCGCGCCGGGAGCGGACTTCTTTGACGAGATCTGGAGCCGCCATTTTCAATTATTTTATTACGAAACAATTCAACATAATACTTCATTTATATATAAACTAAACTCATAAAAAAAAATTTCGCAAAATAATTTATTTTGTATTCAAAAAAAAATCCGGAAATTGAAGCATTTTTATTGCCTTTGGACGGGAACCTCCCCTTAAATGAACAGGAATATCCAATCGGGAAATGCTATAACATTGAAAAGAATGTTATATATCATATATATGTATGATCCGCCTTATTTAATAAAGGGTATACGAAATAATTTGCTAACAAAAAATTTGGTATGGAAGCAAGATGGTGATTGTATCAAAGCAAAATGGGAGGTTATTTATAATGTCTATTTATTGGATAATGCTTCAGGTGAATTAAGACTGCCAAAGTTAACAGAAGAGCACTGTGATCCCAAAAAGATTTTAAAGAAAATGAAGATTGCAAATGCAACTCAATTATTAGTTAGCTGCCAATATAAATGTTATGGCAAAAACAGGTAATGTGCTATTGTTATTACGTGTAGTACATGAAAAGTATAACTTTTATTTCATTACATACATTTTATCCATGGTGTTTTATAGTAACCTAATTCTAAGGTATTGTTTGTAGGACTATACAGCGATATATTTTTAAACAAATCTGCCATTGGGACAGCAAAAGCAATCAAATTTCTTGACAATCTCTTGGACAGCGTTAATGGGAATACAATATTCCCATTATGTGGGAANATATTTTATTAAGTTTTATTTATTCATTCATTTTTAACAATTTTTCACGCAATATTTTATCAACAATTCGTTCAATTTCTTTAATACGTCTTTGAAATCGTTGTCTATCAATTACCGCCTCTAACCATTCCCGTCCACTTCTTGCTCTTTTATGTACATCATCACACTCTACTTCATAAATCTCAATCTCTTCCTTAAATCGAACCGATTTCATATTTATTCCAGTTAAAACACGTCATACATTGTATTATAGTCAACTTTATTTTATTGCATTTTAAATTTCTATTTTCATTTGCATTTCTATTTGCATACACTGTCAATAAATCAAGGTGCGGCGAAGATTCGAGAAAATAAAATGCATAATATATTATTTGCATTGTATAACAACTTTATATTCGTCTAATTACGTATAAACGTTTAAGTTATTGTTGTTGTTGTGCAACACACATTCTAACATTTTTCAAGGTTGTTCCCGATGGTATAAACGGTTAAAATTTTCATATAGAAGTCAGTTGTTACCTTCTACTACTGCTCACACCGCTCGCTCACGTTATAAAGCAACTCAAGCTAGTATGTCACGTTTAAATCAGTTATAGAGCAGTATCAATTTGCCCCGAAGAAGAACATATCTGAATTAGAAGTGAATAAATTATATGTGATTTACGTCTGTGAAGCGGATTACATCATCTACATGGCCATCAGTTGTTGATTTGTAGGATGGTTTATTCGTATTTTTACCAAAACGTATCGCGGAGGTTTATTAATCTTATTGTATTATTAAATTTATGTTTTAATTAATAAATTAATATTTATTTTTGTTTTTTTAATTTTTGTTCTGTTCAATTGCATTAAACTGAAAAGGTTTCGGTGGTTTATTGACTTTAAAGTTTCTAGATTTCTCCTTGCAGCTATCAGTTCAATTCCTATAACAAATAAGTATTATGTATATTCCGTTAAGTTACACCACCGAAACCTTTTTTATATTAATTGTATCTGAATTCTATAACGTCACATGAATTTCCACATGAACTATCCACCGCGCGCGTCGTCTATCTACCATGCGAGTTCCACCGCTAGGTGGAGCCCCATGACGCTACTTCCACCATCCACCGCTAGGTGGCGTCCCATGAAGTAGGCAACCAACATAGGGTTAGTTCCACCACCCACCGCTAGGTTAGTTCCGCTATCCACCACTAGGTGGCGCTCCACGAGCCAGGCAACCAACATGATACGCCACTTCCTGCGCGCATGCGCAGACGTCACAGGGGGATTGGGGGATTAACTTCCATTCCAGAACTCTCATTTCTATACTACTAACGACCAAGATTCTTTTCCACATACAATTAGATACTTTTGAATTAGATATTATTGGGTAAAGTAATTTATAGTAAGTTAATACTATAAATAAGTTATTTAGTATACATTACACTGTATTTTTTTACCTACTTGCAGATGAAATAAGTAGCGATAGTAGCGTGACAATGCCAAAAGAGGCGAGCTACCGCTAAAATCCTATAATTCTTTGACAATCTGTTTGATTCCGTTAGTGGGTGTAATGGGAGTAATCAACAAAGAAGGGAAACCACTTAAAATGGTGGCAAAATCAACAAGCAACCACCGCAACTTTTGGATTGGTATATTAAAATGAAAATTGTAATATCAAACTTGATACATTTTTTTAGACAGTATAAAACACCTGGAAAACATGTGGTTTGAAGACCACCTAAAAAAATCAAGATCAACACCACCCTCATTGAAGAACTGGGTAATTACATTGAAGGGAATGTTATCAATACTATATTATGTGGAGAGGAAGAGAATGTCTTTTTTTATTCCACGGCAAATAAACTAAGACCCTTTAGAAAATATGTTTGGTCAAATAAGGCAAATGAGGGGTCGAAACATTAATCCCACCTGCCAAGGGTTTGGAGACGCATTTAAATCGCTTCTTGTGAGAAAAATGTTGCCTTCTCATTTGGCAGGTGGAAATTGAGAAGATCATTCCAAAAATTTGTTAAAACCGACAGTTTTTTTAAATAAATGCAGGTAGAGTGATGTTTTTGAGGAAGAAGAATATCAGTTACCTCCCCTGACTACAAAATTGAATAATTCACATCAGATAAGTATATTTTCATATGCTGCAGGTTATGTGGGACGTAAAGCAATAGGAAGTATCAATGTAAATTCTGCATAACCCATATTGCGAATAGAAGCCCTAATAGAAATAATATTGAAAATAAATTTTTAGTAGCCAAAGAATATGATTCTGCGAAGTTGGTATTTTGTACACCAACACTTTTAAATCGTTTATGAAAATGTTTCGAAGTGTTCTAGAACACAATTTTCAAAGGAATTATTTATTATTGTACATTAAAGAATTAATTAAAAGAAATGTGACGTTCACATTTTTGTGTCACAAAGACGATAGTATAGACTTTATTTTAAATAACTTTATCAAATTAATATTATTTAATTTTTTTTAAATTAATCACATTTTAAAAGGTAAGCAAACTGTTGTACCCAACAACTCATTGGGAAGGCAAGCTAGAAACATATATTAAAAAAAAAAAATAAATGAGTTTTCTGCACACATAAATAAATATGTTTTATTTTTGAACCTTACCTCTACATTATACAATTGTTCACAATTTTTATCACTGTTAATACTTTTAATTCGTTAAGAAGCTTTAAATTCTTCTTATTGACTGGAGTTTTTAAGACGAGCTAATAGATTTCTTAGCGAATTAAAAGTATGACTATTGATAAAAATTTTGAGCAAATATAAATAAAACAAATTAAAAAGTATTTAAATTTCGCGGATTAACTAAACTAGGGTAACTCATTCCGTGAGATGGCGCTGAAATCAACATAATGAAAAAAATAGTGGGGAGTAATGCTTCTATTATATTATATTTTTCTAGGACTGTCTCCGCAAGGCTGAAACAAGGCCCGGTGGTGTCTTTTATACATAGGATGCTGAATCTGCTGTCTGGTATCCCTCCGACAAAGACTGGTGTGGACTGCCATTGGCGACAGAAGCTCGACTCCTTGTACTCCTGTAATGGTTTGATCCAATGTTCTATCTCAGCGGCAAGTGCAGGCTACGTGTATTCTCCCCCTGTGCACTAGACGGCGAATGTGCACGCACAGGCAGTTCAACTACGGGGCAACTTGTTGCCCACGTGCAGCATACCATCAAATCTACCAGAAGTTAGGCTACGGTTACAGTGCAAGCGAATTCGCGCGAACCATAGTTCGGGCGTGTACGTCCGAATTCGGGCGAACAAACAAACCGATATAGTAAAATGTGTATGGTTACAGTACAAGCGAATTAATCGCACGAATCGCTACTTGTCGCTAGAAGTTCAAATGGGTTTGTTTCTTTCGCGCGAACTGCACATTTTAATATTAAAATTCAAGTTGGCATTATTTCAAATAATATTTGGATATCATGGATAATGAGAAATTAATCCTACTGGTGTTCGACAGAAGAGTGTTGTGGGACCAAAAATATAAAGGATACCATAATCGTGACAAATCGCGAAAATTATGGGAAGAAGTGGCAACTGAATTAAATGTAGGCAGTAAGTAAAATTTTTTTTATATAAAGCAATTAGTGTATGATGATTTTAATTTTACATTAAACTACGATTTATTAAGCTAGTCGCACTGTTTAATATAATGTTTTCTAATGTATTTATATAATTGACATGTTAAATTCCCGTCTTAAATAGTATATTGTTGTGGTATAGCGCCAAGTTCACTATTAAAATATAGTTTAAAAGTTTCTCGTACATCGTATGCCACGTTAGTAGACCTGTTGTTTGCACGAGNTTTTAAGGTAAGTATTATTATTATTATTAATATTATTTCACGGGGGAGCAACTTCCGCTGATAAGCATACGACGTCGACGGGGTCAATAGGGCACTAAGATGGGGTTGAAGGGGTTGAAGGGGGTCAATAGGACACTAAGATGGGGTTGAAGGGGGTCACCGTCGACCGATCCTTCGATCCTTAATGAGCAGGGGGAGCAACCTTCGATCCTTAAGGATGCTACAGGTGGCGCCACCGTCGACCGATCCTTAAGGATGCTACATACCTTCATTTATTCAAACATACATCCTTTTACCACCAAATTAATTAAATTATTATCATCATTTTTTTTTATATCTTATTTTTCCATCCTTTCTACTTTTTTTGTAATATTTTTTTTTTTCCTTTTCTAATTTCCTCGTGTTCATTTAAGGTTTTAATTGAAGAGCGTAAATTTTGGCAACCTTTCTGCAACATTTTCGAGACAGAAGTTTGGTTAGATTGTGAGATTTTCAATCCATTTTCGAAGTTCTACCTTTTCGGAGGGGTTTTTCCTTGAGGATTTTGGTCGAGGTTGCATTGCCACCACCTATTAAGTTTTCCTTCATAATGATATCACCTAGCTCGCAATACCCAGGACTCAAATAAGAACGCCATTTTGTGCTTTGCGTAGGCACCTAGGACTTAGGAGGTTAAATACGCTTTTCAACGTTCGGTGATCATCTCGTAAACTTTGTATCTGTTTTTGCCGCTATTTCAAACGTTGTGGTGTGTAAAGTGTGCCATTCTAACGTGAATTTTACTGAAAGCAGCAAACGAGACTTGGCATTCAAAATTATTATATCTTGTGGAAAATGCGACAAAACTGAAATACCGAATTCCCCATTTATCAAGAATGCATACGAAATTAATCGGAGAATTGTTATTGCCATGCCATTGCTCGGAATCGGTCTACAAGGCATTAGAAAATTCTGTGCCTTTATGAANGGTATGGCGCCAATTTCACTATTAAAATATAGTTTAAAAGTTTCTCGTACATCGTATGCCACGTTAGTAGACCTGTTGTTTGCACGAGCTTTGTAATTGTTTTTACTCTGGGAATGTGTCAGCTCAGTTTGCAATCTATTGAGTTGGTTAAGACCTTCCCTGTCTATAATTATGTTATGTAATAAACAAATGCATTTCACTATTAAATCGACCTTATCTGGATGACACTCTATAGGTTTGTTTAATAGTCTCCATTTTGCTGTCATAATTCCAAATGAGCATTCCACTGTTCTGCGACACCGTGACAGTCTGTAGTTGAATATTTCTTCTTCCCGTGAGAGATTTCGTTTAGAATAGGGTTTCATTAGATACTTTTTTAAAGGATATGCATCGTCACCTAGTAAAACGTGCGGAAGCACCACATCGGAATTTGGAAGTTTTCTATTTTCTGGTAGTAAAGATCCATGTTCTAACTGCTGCGATAAGGTTAAAGAAGCAAATGTTCCGCCATCGCTTTGTTTCCCATATCCACCCACGTCAATGCACACAAATTGCTTGGACATTTAATACGAATGTTTTCCATCGATACAACCGATGCAGTTTGGAAAATTCCACTTATCAAAAAACGATGTAGAGCTTCTCAATAACGATTCTTTTGTTGGTTGAGGCAAGTGCTGTAGGTTTAATTTATTCCATATTGCCGTACATGTTTCATATATGACTTTTCTTATCGTGCTGTGAGACATTCTAAAAGAATAGGCTAGGGAACGAAAGCCAAGTCCAGTTGAGAGAAATCTGCAATAAATTGAAAAACCTTAGCTAAAATATGTGGCGCTAATATTTCTTATGAATATATAAAATACCATTAAAATAAATAGTATANCACCCAAAACAGCAACGAAAGTTTTAATGCAACGGTGTGATCGATAGCTCCGAAAACTATGAATTCCGGCAAAAAAATCGTCGACATTGCAACCATCATCGGATTGTGCATCTTCAACGACGGTCTGATGTCAATTTTACACATTTTCGAAACTATGAACATGGAAATTGGATCGAATAGCTATCAACTTTGTACGGAGGTGGATGAGAGACGCATACAACAGGCGGAGCGATCTCTGAGCTACGGCACAAAACAGGCTCGGTTCGATCTCAAAACTGGTCGAAAGGAAAAAGAAGACGACGACATGGAATTGGAAGGCCAATTGTATGGTGCAGGCATCGCAGATTAAAGGTATATAATAATCTTCTACGATTTTTCAGTACTTCAAACTTTAAACGCGTTTTAAAGACAACTACTTTTTTTTGAACTGGGAGGAAAGATAACTCGAGCAAATCTTTACCGATCGACTTGAAATTTGTACAGTATATTCGANGAGGAGAACAGGTTGGCTCTACCTGGCCTTACTACGATAGTTTGTGTTTTCTGGCAGATCAGATGACACCGAGAGAAAGTGCAGGTAATGTTCCACCAGTGCGTAATAAAAATGTTGAAAGCACAATATCACAAGAACAGAGTCAATATGAAGAACTCTCTCAAATGCAATCTGCAGTGATGATTATCAGGATGATGTTAGTAACCAACCTGTAGAGGAAGAAACTCCATCAATATGTACAGTTAGAACGCCAGAATCAACTAAAAAACACCCAACGCGTTCTCTGAAACATTCGAGCGATATACAGAAAAGAATGATAGAAGTGGAAGAGGAAAAACTTAAATTTTTTAAACAAAGAAAAGTTGAAAGCATTGAAAAAAATTATGACTACTACTTTTTAATGGGTTTGCTGCCTCATTTGCAAAAGGTGAAACCTGAAAGAAAGCCTTATTCTCCTTATTATTATGATCGATTTTAAAACCAAAAGTGACATTTTGGGGATTCTCTTTATCACTAGAAAATTATTATGCCTAAACTAAATTTGTTTATGGATGATGTCTTTTTAGCTCATAATAAACAGTTTATTCCTCAAATTACGTACAATTTCACAGCCGACTACTGAATTTTCAGTGATTTTATGTAGCATTAACAAGATACGCGTCTTTAGTTTTTTAAGTTAAAGTGAAAATAACAGATCCAATTTCATATTTATTGGAGGACGTGCGTGGCCTGCCGATTAAAGGTGCTTTTTACGAATTCGAACTTCAAAGGACCGCTCAACCCAACGTTTACCTCGCTGAAAAGGTGTTGAAAAGGAAGAAGAAGGATAAGTTGTACGTAAAATGGTTGGGATTCGATTCATCGCATAATTCTTGGATATCAAATAAAGATATATCATAAAATTTCTCTATATCGTTGCGAATTATTTTTTAAATAAAATTTTATTTTTAAACGTCTATTTTATAGAATTTTACTCGAGTTTCTTTTTCCTTAAGTAACCACATTTGATAAGGGTTTGCTGAATAAGAACGTTGCAGCCAAGTTCTTTCCTTATGAAAACAAACACTTGATAACTGGGTATACTGTAAAGGGTATAAAGCCTTACGCAATACCGTTTTACCGCATTTTCGTTCAAAATGCTTAATCAAAGAGGTGAGCTCTAAATTGTTAAAGTTTAGTTTAAGTTTAGAGTTTAAAATTCATATTTTTTTCAGCCAAAATAATTATAAAGGAATTAGCGGGGAGGCTTCTACCGCCCCATTTAAAAGTAAGTCTCCCTTCGGGGTTTAATTTCATTGATTTAATTGATTTCTATCTTTAATTTTAGCAGGTGCAAATGTCGATATTCGCGTCGAGGCTGCTGCCTCGATATAAGTGTCCGAGGGGTTATATGCCTCTCGGGCCAGGAATATTTTTTAAAGATATGGAGACGTATGTCTCCATATTATATAAATTAGAAAGTGAGTTTAATCTTTTTACATTGTTATTATATTTATATTAATTTTCATTTTTTAATTTATTTAGATTAAAATGCCCTGACCTGAATTTAATTTGTTTTATTTATCAAATTTCCATACCCTACATATAACATTATTTAAAAATAGTAGTTTCGGTTTACACTAAATCTACAAACATGTTCTTAATGATACTTTTGTATACTATTATAATATCCTTATTTGAAATGGTTTAATAACGAGCTACTTCTACCATTAAGAATTTGTAACCATGCATTTATCAGCTAAAAATCGATGAATCACTTCAGAACATTCTACTCTTAAATTTAATTTAAAATTTGGGCGCTTCAAGCAGAACGCGCACCACATTTCCTCGCTTTCCACTAACTCTATTAATTCATTCTTAAAGATACTTTTATGTTCCGTTCTAATGTTCCCTCGATTTTTTTGGTGATTGTATCGAAATCCGTCTTTAGTTTCTAAAACATCCATTTCTATTAGAAGCATCCAGGTGACATTATCCCAACATTTCGAGCATACACGGCCGTGATCAGTTTCGTAGTATGTTATCCACGCGCATACTCTACCTCCATTTATTCGATTGAAAATTTCGTCGCTAAAGTATTATTAAAATTTCAGTTAGCTTTATATACTATATTTTAATTTTTAATTTA
>NW_019280610.1:5476-20683 GCF_000648695.1 Onthophagus taurus | reverse complement strand
TATTATATCGTTTCCACGATTGATAGTAGTTTTAATAAATTTGAAACGTATACAGGACTTGATGCATCTCACGTTTTTATCACAAAATTAATCGATGATGTTAAATCTATTTATAATAAATACTTGAAAACCGTAAAACCAATGATACTTTTAACAACCGATGAGCAACGTAATTTCGATTCGGCTGAAAATTGTTTTATTTCTCAAAATCCTTTCACATCTGACCAGATTAAGGGGCACGATCATTGTCATATTAGCGGTAAATACCGAGGACCCGCGCATACAAATTGTAATCTAAATTTCAAACTTCAAAATTTTATTCCAATATTCTTTCATAATTTTAGCGGTTACGATTGTCATTTATTTATTAAAGAAATGGCTGATGCGGATGACGATGGACTTAATGTATTGCCGAACAATAAAGAAAAATATATCAGTTTCAGTAAAAAAGTGTTGGTCGATAAAGTAATCAATAAAGATAAACCCGTAAATATCTTTTTTAAATTAAGATTTGTGGATTCATTTAGATTTATGGCATCTTCATTAGATTCTTTAGCCGGCAACCTCGAAATATACTTTACAGATTTTCGATTAATCCTTTCATTAACCCAGAAAAAAATTCCGAAAATATGCCTTTTTTTTTCGTGCTCTACTGCGTCTTGAGGTGAAGACGCTTAATAAGCGAAACATATGTCGTGCTGATTGAAAAATTAAATAAACTTTACTCGTTGTGGACTTCTAGAGTTTTTTACATTAAAATTGTATATTTTTGTTGTGTGCCGAATTGTCCTTCCACAGGGCAAAACGTTACCATGCGCAAGATGCCACTAGATGATGTAAGTAAAATGCTTTTTTAAGTACTAAGATTTTTATTTATAATTATAATTTTTATTTAAAATTTGCTTATTATAATTTCAACCCATCTGTATTAATTAACATATAAAATATTTTAGTTCTTGGAGAAATGGTTAGTTATCATTGGTAGAAAAGACCTATTGGAAACATCTTTAGAAAAAACTCGAACAACCCGGCGAATATGTGACATGCATTTTTCCTATGACCAGCGATATATGAAGACACGAACAACAACTGCCTTAAAGCTTAGAGCGGTCCCAGATCTTCACTCAACTGTAAGTATACATATCGGCCAATTCTTTTAATTTATAAATAATTTTGAAACATTATTATTAAAATCCCAACAAAACAAAAATTGTTTAACATTGCTGATTTTTAAAAGCATTTATTTATATTCAAAAAAATATATTTTTCAGTACCAAAAGGGTTTTCCGAGTACACTGAGGTTCATTTATTGGCTATTAATAATCCAAAACAACAAGTTGCACAGCAATTTGATCCTTCAAAGTCTGGGGAAGCGCCAACTGAAGAAAGTGCTGGGCCTAGTACATCCATGATTGCTGATGGAGAACAAGAACGTGTTGAGCACAATATTGTTACTTAATCTCTTCCCCAAGCAAAAAGAGGTAAATTTGTATCAATTAAATCTGAAATGTTTGATATAAATTTAAATTAAATAGTTTTAACCCTTTATTGCATGATGAGTCATATATGATACATACCCAAAAAACTACTTTTATAAGTCTTAGAATTGAATAAATCAAAAACCGCATGCTGTATCATATTTGGGACCGGTGACAAGCATACACAGCAAAAATCCCCTACTATCTATCAAAAAATCGCATCGTTGCAAAGTGTCCAACCTGTTGCATGTTTGAGTTGTGCTATTGTAAGAGGTTATGTACTTTCACGACCAATTTTTTTAAAGTAAATTGCAATTGTAGTGTCGTAATAAATATAGGTGTATAGTGCATTCATTTCTCTTTCATCTGAAGGTAAGTTTATATCATTACGTTCATTTTACTAGAAGCTCTATCGAATAATTACTATGAGTCATATATGGGACACTATGCATTTAAGTTTTTGGTGGTTTTAGATGGATGTAAAGCTATTTTATGGAAATAACAGATATGTTCGAGACATACCAGTTGATAATGATAGTGACGATTCCGATCTTTCGGAAGAAGAAGACGATGAGCGCGTTCTAGTTCCCGAAAGTGACAATGACGATGAACCTCAAGATATTGATCAAGGTGAGGATATAATAATACCTGAAACAGATACAGACTTTGACAGTAGCGAGGAAAACATTCCTCTAAATAAACTGGCAGAAAAACTAAATCCAGGCATCTGGAGGACAGGAAACCTTACAAAAAATCCGGATGAGATAAAGTTTTCAGGGGCTCACAATATGCCACAGGAAGTTATTGATTTAGAAACTCCGTATCAGTTTTTTAAGTTTCTATTTACAAAAGAAATGATATCTAAAATTACTGCCCAAACAAATTTATATTCCGCTCAGAAACGTATAGATCGACCGGCAAATATTTCAGAAAATGAAATGGAACAGTTTATTGGTATCTGTTTGTATATGTCAGTTATTCATTTGCCCCAAGTAAAACATTACTGGTGTACATATATAGGCCATCCTGCGGTTTCTTCTGTAATGACCTGTAACAGATGGGAAGAAATCAAACGTTTCATTCATTTTAACAACAATGAAAATTTTATACCTCGGGGTTCAGAAGGGCATGATAAGTTGTTCAAGATATATACAACACAGATTGAGTTTGATTCCAATGGAAGAAAATGTTGCAGTAGACGAGCAAATTATTCCTACTAAAAGCAGATCAATCATCAAACAATACAATCCAAAGAAACCTCACAAATGGGGTTACAAGGTACTTGTCCTAAGTGGAATCTCTGGTTACCCTACAGGTGCTCCTGATCTTGGAACAAGCAGTAATGTTGTGGTAAAGCTTGCCGAAACAATACCAAAGCATGTAAACCATAAAATTTTCTTCGATAATTGGTTTACTAGCATTCCCTTGATGATATATCTAACCAAAAATGGTATACTTCCTCTTGGTACAGTACGCTTGAATAGAGTACCAGGTTGTCAGATGTTATCAAAAAAAGAATTTAAGAAACGCGGAAGAGGAGCTTTTCAAGAAAAAACTGCTATCAAGGATAATATCAAAATAAGTATTGTTTCTTGGTTTGACAACAAAGTTGTGTCAACTCTATCGACTTACGAAGTCTCACAACCAACAGGAACTAAGAAACGATTTTTCAGGAGTGAAAAATGCCACAAGATAATAGACTGTCCACAAAGTATATTGAAATATAATGAATATATGGGAGGTGTGGACGTGTTAGATTCTATGCTTGGCCTCTATCGCATTAAAATAAGGTCCAAGAAGTGGTACCTACGAATATTTTTCCACATGATAGATTTGTGTGCTGTAAATAGTTGGCTATTATGGAGAAGGCAAAATGATATTTATATGCCTCTTGCAGATTTCAAAATAGCCATCGCTGATGCTCTATGCAAATCAGGGAAGATAAAAAAAAGAGGAAGGCCCAAAACCAACCTTGAAGACGCCTTTGCACGGAAAAAGAGACGAGGAGCAGCTACTGATATTCCTCAAATGGAAGTTCGGAGGGACGGACTGGACCATCTACCTGAATGGAGAGTAAATGAGAGAAATCGTTGTAAATTTCCTGATTGCAAGTCCCAATCTTATATATATTGTACCAAATGTCAAGTAGCGCTATGTTTAAATAAAGAAAGAAATTGTTTTGTTCGCTTCCATACAGAGTGACAATATTTTATATTATGGTCGCAAGTTATATTTAATGCATGCTGTGTCATATTTGCTACGTACCAGTTTTTTTGTAATAGGTTTGTTTAAAATTTGAATAAATTTTTTTAAATATTTTTCTATCAATTTGTGTATGTTTTTATACTTTGTCAATTTTTTTCTACTAAAAATAAAAAATCATGCAGTAAAGGGTTAATTGTTATCTTGAATTGAATAAACTTGTATAATCTCAAATATTTTTTTTAAATTTGTTTAGAGTCTATTTTGGCAAGAATAAATGTTACCAGTAAAAAAAAAATTGCAATCTCTGCAAGCCAAGTGCGCAACGTTATAACAACTTGTCAAACAGAAGAAGGGTAACGAAAGCAATGAAGTTTTCTATCACCAAGCAATTTGTTAAGTCCACTGTAAATGACACTACTTACAAATTTTTGAAAAAGTATCGGTGTTACAACCGATAAAAGCGGTTAGTCGAATAAAACAGATCGGTTTTTGATCAAATCATATCTATCATATCATATCATTCATATTTCTAGAAACTTTTTCTTATAATTAACTGAATCTGATGCTTTCTCATTATTCTAATAACAAAATCTGTTTAATTTACAATTTATATGGCAATAATACATACCGTTTCAGGAACTTTTTTCATGTAATAAACCGAATCCGATACTTTATCTCGCTAGTCTAATATATAAAGAGGAGAAATGTATCTTAAGTTAGTTTTAAAACAACATGCCTTCGTTTAGAGTTGTTGATTTTATCTTCGGAGTATGCATGTTATAGCTTTTGGAAAATGTAAGTAATATTTTAACGATCTTTATTCTTTCCGAATTGTAGCCACTAATAATACATCATTCTTTTAAATTTACAGGGGCTCGTAGTGTTAGTGGAGGCTGATGAGATGAACGATATCCTGAATGGAGGGTCGGCCAGATCATTGTAATCTTAGATGCCCCAGGCGGATCCGTAGTTATAGCCACCCAGACTGAATTTTATTGTGCAACATGTAGTAATAGAGTAATCAATTTAATTTTTAGTTGTTCCATTACAATAAAAAATGAAATGTTTTTGTGTTTTAAATTCATTCACCCTTTAATATCGAATTAACTTACAAATTTATTTCTAATAGATTTTACGTTATCATTTAACATAGCGAGTGTTATATTTANTTGATGATATATCTAACCAAAAATGGTATACTTCCTCTTGGTACAGTACGCTTGAATAGAGTACCAGGTTGTCAGATGTTATCAAAAAAAGAATTTAAGAAACGCGGAAGAGGAGCTTTTCAAGAAAAAACTGCTATCAAGGATAATATCAAAATAAGTATTGTTTCTTGGTTTGACAACAAAGTTGTGTCAACTCTATCGACTTACGTAGGCTCACAACCAACAGGATCTAAGAAACGATTTTTCAGGAGTGAAAAATGCCACAAGATAATAGACTGTCCACAAAGTATATTGAAATATAATGAAGATTCTATGCTTGGCCTTTATCGCAATAAAATAAGGTCCAAGAAGTGGTACCTACGAATATTTTTCCACATGATAAATTTGTGTGCTGTAAATAGTTGGCTATTATGGAGAAGGCAAAATGATATTTATATGCCTCTTGCAGATTTCAAAATAGCCATCGCTGATGCTTTATGCAAATCAGGGAAGCCAGGGCTTTTAAAAAAAAGAGGAAGGCCCAAAACCAACCTTGAAGACGCCTTTGCACGGGAAAAGAGACGAGGAGCAGCTGCTGATATTCCTCAAATGGAAGTTCGGAGGGACGGACTGGACCATCTACCTGAATGGAGAGTAAATGAGAGAAATCGTTGTAAATTTCCTGATTGCAAGTCCCAATCTTATATATATTGTACCAAATGTCAAGTAGCGCTATGTTTAAATAAAGAAAGAAATTGTTTTGTTCGCTTCCATACAGAGTGACAATATTTTATATTATGGTCGCAAGTTATATTTAATGCATGCTGTGTCATATTTGCTACGTACCAGTTTTTTTGTAATAGGTTTGTTTAAAATTTGAATAAATTTTTTTAAATATTTTTCTATCAATTTGTGTATGTTTTTATACTTTGTCAATTTTTTTCTACTAAAAATAAAAAATCATGCAGTAAAGGGTTAATTGTTATCTTGAATTGAATAAACTTGTATAATTTAAAATATTTTTTTTAAATTTGTTTAGAGTCTATTTTGGCAAGAATAAATGTTACCAGTAAAAAAAAAATTGCAATCTCTGCAAGCCAAGTGCGCAACGTTATAACAACTTGTCAAACAGAAGAAGAGTAACGAAAGCAATGAAGTTTTCTATCACCAAGCAATTTGTTAAGTCCACTGTAAATGATACTGCTTACAAATTTTTGAAAAAGTATCGGTGTTACAACCGATAAAAGCGGTTAGTCGAATAAAACAGATCGGTTTTTGATCAAATCATATCGCTAGCGGATGGAATAATTTTTGTTGAAATTTAAAAGACATTGGTTTACAATTTATTTAACAGTAATACCTGTTATTTCTAGAAACTTCCTCGTAATTAACTGAATCTGATGCTTTCTCATTATTCTAATAACAAAATCTGTTTAATTTACAATTTATATGGCAATAATACATACCGTTTCTAGGAACTTTTTTCATGTAATAAACCGAATCCGATACTTTATCTCGCTAGTCTAATATACATATAAAGAGGAAAAATGTATTTTAAGCTAGTTTTAAAACAACATGCCTTCGTTTAGCTTGATCTTCGGAGTATGCATGTTATAGCTTTTGGAAAATGTAAGTAATATTTTAACTATTTTTATTCTTTCCGAATTGTAGCCACCAATAATACATCATTCTTTTAAATTTACAGGGGCTCGTAGTATTAGTAGAGGCTGATGAGATTGACGATATCCTGAATGGGGGGTCGGTCAGATCATTGTAATCGTAGATGCCCCAGGCGGATCTGTAGTTATAGCCACCTGGACTGAATTTTATTGTGCAACATGTAGTAATGGAGTAATCTATACCTATGAATATCAAACATAATTAATTCAATTTAATTTTTAGTTATTCCATTACAATAAAAAATGAAATGTTTTTTGTCTTTTAAATTCATTCACCCTTTAATATCGAATTAACTTACAAATTTATTATTTACTTACGTCATCATTTAACATAGCGAGTGTTATATTTAAATGTGAACTAAATAAATTTACACTATCAGAAAATAAAAGTTAATGATATACATGAATCGGACGGAGATTTATCATCGACACGCATTCATGTTTTTTATATATTTTTCCTTATTGTTTCTCATTTTTTTTTAATTGTAGGTATTATTTCCGAAATATTCCTAATTTCCTACGTCGCGTATATCAATTTATAGATATTAAACAGATCTCTTCTTTAAGCCCTTTATTAAAAAAGGTCTCATCAAATAAAGAGATCTGTAAACGTTGACTACAAAAAATTTGGATATTCTTTCATTGAAAAAATTGTATCAACATCCGGAATTACGCTCAAATCATGGTTTCCATGCGTCCCCAAAACGTTCCAGTTGCATTCCAACCAGTTTTTCCAAAGATGCACCACCAACTCCCACGGTATTTCTCCATGCAACTTCAAAACGTCAACTCTGTCAGCGTTAATGCAGCTGCACGTCGATTGTCATAGTGTAACTTGACACTTCTGCCGGCTTGATGCATTCGACTTTACTTGACCTCGGCGGTTTAATAAAAACTGCTTAATTTGCATTTTATGTAATTATATGTGCGACTAGTAATTTAGTCCACTCAAGTCCTCGAAACAAAATGGTGTGACTCAGAATTTCAAGTTTAAGTTCAATTTTAATTATGTTCATTTAATTTTCATTCAAATTCAACAATATAAATGCAACGTTTCGGCTTTATCATCCGGTATATTTTGATATTTTAAAAAACTTTTTGGCTTAAACTTTACGTTTTTGAGGTTATGAAAAACGTGGACAACACATAGGAAAAACATATTAAATCCATTTCAATATAATAAACATTTTAAGTCAAGTGAGTTATTAAGGCTGATTGCAGTGTTACTTTTGGTTTTTTTGGAACAGAAAACAAACGAAATATACAACACGAACCTATTTACACTACACATTTTAAACAATTTTACTAATTTTTTACAACATAGTTTGATTGAGAATATGTCGAGAACATCCTAGAGTCCCCAAACATGTCGTAAGCCGTTTGACGTCGTGCCCGTAGATGCCTTCAGGAAGTGCGAAACACGTGTCGCACTGATATTTAGTAAAAATAAAGATCATCGTTTAGGCCAAACCAGCCTTTTATTTTGAATATCGTAATTTATGGTTACACCGATAATTCGATTACTCAGCGTTATTGCAGCTCTGCGCCGATTGTCACAGTGTAACTTGAAACTTCGTCTAGCGTAATGCATTGAACTGTACTTGTCCTCGGCGATTTAATAAAAATTGCTTAGTTTGCATTTTATGGAATTTGAAAAATATACAGAGCGTTAATAATGATTGCAAGGTGTTTGAATTTGGCGCGCTTGTCTTTTAGTAACATTTGACAAATAACGTTGGCTAGTGTTTTCGACGTATTGCATCGCATTTTTGATAACCAGCGGCGTGGTGTTTTAATTGCTTTTCAGTTATATTTCATATTGTGTGTTCATATTGAGTTCGTGAAAGAATGGAAACAAGCCCCAAGAAATCTTTACGATGCTTATCAGCACGAACAAATTTATCTCTTGGTTCATGTCAAAAGGCTTGTAAAAAAATTTCATCAGGTTCATCAGCAGCACTGTCATAGTCATAGACATTTAACGAAGCTTTAAATAATGATAACATGTTAGACCTCACATTTTTCAGTGACGAAGCATTGCGGTTTTATTTGAGTGGTTATGTAAATTCACAAAACTGTCGAATATGGGCTGCAGAAAATCCACATGTGTTTGTTGAAAGTCCTTTACATCCTCAAAAAGTTGGTGTTTGATTGACAAAGTCTAGAAGAAGAATTATTGGCCCTATTTTCTTTGATTACATAATATGGATGAATTACGTGCAGAAATTACAGAAGCTGTTCAAAGTATTACTCCAGAAACACTGCAAAATGTGACAAAATCGGGCCGTGTGAATCGCCATTTTATTGGAGTTTATTTTGAGCTAATATCACGTCGGTTTATTATTTACAAATAAAAGTTTGGCATATTGACTCTAACCTAAACAAATTTATTTACGATATACNAAAACTTTTTGGCTTAAACTTTACGTTTTTGAGGTTATGAAAAACGTGGACAACACATAGCAAAAACATATTAAATCCATTTCAATATAATAAACATTTCAAGTCAAGTGAGTTATTAACGCTGATTGGAGTGTTACTTTTGTTTTTTTTTGGAACAGAAAACAAACGAAATATACAACACGAACCTATTTACACTGCACATTTTAAACAATTTTACTAACGTTTTACAACATAATTTGATTGAGAATATATCATAGTCATTTAACGAAACTTTAAATAATGATAACATGTTAGACCTCACATTTTTAGTGACGAAGCATGGTCGAATATGGGCTGCACAAAATCCACATGTGTTTGTTGAAAGTCCTTTACATCCTCAAAAAGTTGGTGTTTGGTTGGCAATGTCTAGAAGAAGAATTATTGGCCCTATTTTCTTTGATTACATAATATTGAAACATTGCAAAATGTGACAAAATCGGGCCGTGTGAATCGAATTGGAGTTTATTTTGAGCTAATATCACGTCGGTTTATTATTTACAAATAAAAGTTGGACATATTGACTCTAACCTAAACAAATTTATTTACGATATATACATAAGTTTATATAAGAACGTGTATCTAAAATATATTTCTTCAACTCTGAGTTATTCTAACAAAAGCAGGTAAAGCGGTTGGGGTGAAGGTGTAACAAAAAATCCCCCTACTCTACCCACCCTTCTTGGACTCTTGAAAAGATAAATTTGTGAGCTGTTCATTCCTTTTCTACCTGTGGCTCAAGTGTTATCTTTGTCCTCAAGTAGTGTTTTACCTGTGCTCATTTTTAATAATTATTAATATTTGTTTTAATTAGTTGATAGTATTTTTTTAATAATAAGTAGTTTCTTATATTGGTTTTTAGTTTAGTTGAGTAGTTTTAAACTTTTGGTAGTAGATTACATTATTTGTACATTTTTTGTATTTTTTATTTGTATTGTAGATATTTAATTAATAGATTTAGTTCATTTAATCAATTAGTTGTTTATTTTTTTTANGTTTTAAAAGAGCATCAAAATTACGAAATATCACGCATAATTATAAATAATTTTAAAAATTTAAATAATAATTTGACAAATTGAATTAGAGACATTTCAAATGTCAAAGTTGGCTACATTGAAAAAACTAAGACACAAATTCCAAATCCATAAATTTAACCAATCAGGAGAGGTTATTTGGAATTTTAACATCCGAAAAACGGAATTTATCAACAAAAAAAAAGTGCTTCCTGTTGTCTAAAAACACACACACATTTTTTTTGCTGAAAATTGATTAAATCAACATGTAAACGAGTTTAAAAAAATATATCCGTTCCTGTTCAACTCTGAAAAAACAATTCATCCTGTTCCTATTAAAGAAAAATATCAATATTCAATAATTTCGAAGAAACGATCAAACTCGCTCCTGATCAAGTAAAGCAATTGGTTCCGTTTCTGGTAGAAACCATGAAGAGAAAAATTGGTTCCCAACCCTGAATCCAACTGTTCCTGTCACGAAGAAAATATTATTCTGAGTTTGACCTCCAAAGTTCCCATAGAAACAAATTGGCTAATTTATATTTTTTTATAATTGTTTTTGTTGAAATTTTTTAAAGAAAAAAACTCTTCTTACCTTCAATACGAGAAGTTCTTGATAAGTTCAATATAAATTTTGAGATTACGATTACAATTTCCTAATTAATTTAATATTTGACGAGTTGTTTAAGACCATAACATATCCGAGTTGATAAATATTACTTCGCATTAACTAATTTAGAATAATTGTTTATATAATCAGTAAATTTTGTTAATTTTGTCGACAACATTTCAATTTGATTGCACCTTAAGTTGTGCACATGTTTGTCTTGACAGTGTTACCAGAACCTTCCTTTAACCCTGAGATAATTCGACAATTCTGTTTAAATATTTAAATTCTTTTCAATTTAATAAAAAAGCAAATTATTATAAAATTTAGTAATGTTGTTTTCATTAAAATAATTCTTTTCAAAAGAAGAGGGACTATTTGCGGTCCATTTGGAAAAACATTACAACACATAAGTTTATATAAGAATCTGTGTATCTAAAATATATTTCTTCAGCTCTGAGTTATTCTAACAAAAGCAGGTAAAGCGGTTGGGGTGAAGGTGTAACAAAAGAATCCCCCTACTCTACCCACCCTTCTTGGACTCTTGAAAAGATAAATTTGTGAACTGTTCATTCCTTTTCTACCTGTGGCTCAAGTGTTATCTTTGTCCTCAAGTAGTGTTTTACCTGTGCTCATTTTTAATAATTATTAATATTTGTTTTAATTAGTTGATAGTATTTTTTTAATAATAAGTAGTTTCTTATATTGGTTTTTAGTTTAGTTGAGTAGTTTTAAACTTTTGGTAGTAGATTATATTATTTGTACATTTTTTGTATTTTTTTATTTGTATTGTAGATATTTAATTAATAGATTTAGTTCATTTAATTAATTAGTTGTTTAGTTTTTTTAGATAGTAATAGTTGTAGAATTATGACCTCCAAGGGAACCTATTGTATTGTCCCGATGTGCAGTAGTACATAAACAATAAAAAACATAAGGATGTTTATAGTACCAAAAGATGGTGACAGGTATGTGTACTTTACGAAAGTAAAAGTTTATAAAGAAGTTTAAAAAAAATGGATTAATTTTAGAGCAATGAAATGGTTAATTACATATAACCGGCTGGACCTGAAAAACAAAACCCCATTACAATTGTACACCAATTACAGGGTGTGTAGTCTGCATTTTAAGATGTCCATGTTTACTTCTCCGGAACTAAGTATATTATTACCTACTGCCGTTCCGACTGAATTTAGTTTTACATGTACATTACCTATAGATGAACCAAACCAAGAACAACGAATAATCATTCTTTCTGGTAAATATTATATTGCTTTTTCATTCCAAAGATAATTACTTATCAATTTTTAGATATACTTATTACTCCAGGTAATAAGGAAACTATTGCTCCCCCCGTTGAGGAAGCTACTGCTTCAGCTATTGAGAAAGATGTAGTACCTGGTAAGATGGAAAATAATTTACAATTTAAATAATTTTCGATAATGATTTCAGTGAAATAAGAAATTTTATTTGTTATGGCTTGTTCTTCAACGTCAATAAGATCTTCAACTTCCTGTGAACTCACAACAACACATACTGGTAAAGTTTTTATATCGTTTTACCATGAACAAAGTTTGTAATAGTTAAGGTTGTTATGTATTTTATTAATTCATCCACTTCATATTCATTCATCATACATCATGTAAATAAATCATCCATCATCAAGATTTTAAATATTTTACTTAATATGCGAGAACTATCTCTCCATTATTAGTAACCATTTCTGGTAAAACCGAAAGTGATAGAAATACCGACACTATGCTTAAAAGATAGAGCCTTTTAAACTGTGTCGATGTGCCAAATATCAAATCCATCATAGTGTCTCTATAAAACCCTGTATGTATTCGGCTTTTCAAAAGAAATGAACCACCCCGTATGAGTAGGCGAAGAACTTTGAAATTATGTAGAGTCAGTTAGGTCCTGAAATTGCGTGTTGTTGATTAGTATTTTTCGGAGTAGTTCGCCGTTTGTTTGTGATTGTTGTCATTGCATTAGTAAAATTAGTGTCTCAAAAATGCCCAAATTTTCGCCATCTTAAGCCCTTCGAGAGAGGACGAATTATCGGGATGCAGTTAGTTAGTTATCAGTGGACGTCCTAGAGTGACAGCAGTGTGAAACTATCGTCTTCAGCGACGAATCCCGATTTTGCTTATGGAATTCTGACGGACGTTTACGGATCAGACAAAATTTACAGTTTGTTCAGCGTCGCCACACGGCTCAAACTCCTGGTGCAATGCTGTAGGGAGCAATACGCTACGATGGCAGGTCTCCTTTGACATTCATTCAGGGCACCCTAAACGCGCGCCGTTACATTGACGCCATTCTGGAGCACGTGTTAGTGCCTTTCCTCCAAGACCTTCCAGAGCCCGTCTTCCAACACGATAATGCGCGACCAGCACAAAACAATGTTCTGCAATTGCCTTGGCCGGCAAGATCATTTAAATTTCGATACTTAGAACACACATCTTAAATATGCATATTTTAGCTTTTTAAGTATGTCCGGCTTTCGGATTCGAAAGCCTATGCTAATTGTATGTCGAAGTAAAAGAAACAAATTTTTTGTTTTATTTTTGTTTTGGTCATAAAAATCTATTAAAATTTCGACAACGATCTTTCATAATATAATTGAATTATGGCACATTATTTTTTAAACACTCTTTTACTTTCCAAAGTAACAACTCTTATCTTTTTTAAACAGCTACACAGACGCACAAATTCTTGTCCTGCAATACGACACGAAAGCAGAGGTTACGGGCTGCGTTGATGCCCGCAAAGACAACTTAAAGGCCAGGAGACTAGTTGACCATCAGGGCCAACAAGGGGAAAATTAAGTATTGACGAGCGAAACTGCGATAGTTTATTCGCTGTTAACCTGGGCTCGTTTATGAAAGTGCAATTACGTTTATGCACAGAAGGGGTAAAGGACGGCGATATCCCGCTGCCAACAAAGAATTTGCACTGTAATTATATTTTTTGGGACCACAGTGCTATCGTTCTTTAATGACATTGTTTTATTTACCAACGCCGCGAAGTTATGCCGTATGACGGAAAAAATTAAATTTTTACCGGGATTGAAAAATGAGGACATGTGGACAGGGCTGGAATTGAAGATACGTACAATGAGCGATGAAAATAAAACAGCTATTATTTGCATTGACGAGATGTCAATAAAAAGAAATTTGTATTATCAACATCGCCAGACATTAAATTATAGGTTTTATAGACGATAAAGAGAATAAAAATTACACTCCAGCTAATAATGTCAGTGTAATAATGGTAAGAGGGCTGCACAGCAGCTGGAAACTACCTGTAGGGTACTTCTTTGTAACACAATTTAATGCTGTTCTATTGAAAACCGCATTGGTAGAATGCATTAAAAAACTTAAAACTGTCAACATTAATGTGAAAGCTGTTGTAACTGGTATGGGCGTTAATTTTGTTCAATTAAAAAATTTATTAGGCGTATCGCCAGGAAAACCATTTCTTGATGTGAATGGCGAAATATATATATTTGACACCCCACATTTATTGAAGGGCACAAGAAATAATTTGTTGAAAACTCACTTTAATTTTCATAATAAGAAAACATCGTGGACATACATAGAAGAATTTTATAAAAAAGATGTGAACAGAGAAACCGACGGGCGCCCAGTTTAACTAATGCCCATGTAAATCCTTCCAATTTTGAAAAAATGAAGGTCAAATATGCTGCACAAATAATTAGCGACACCGTGGCTAGTGGCTTGGAAACGTACATGGTTCTAGGTATTATTTCAGCAGAAGCAATCGGAACCATTGAAGTAATACAAAAATTCAACAAATTGTTCGATGTGTTAAATTTAAGAAACTTTAACGAAGACGACCTAAAGTATTTAAATATAATGAATGATTTTGTTGCCAGTATTACGATAACGTCTAAAGATGATAAAGTAATCAACAATTCAATAAAATTTTTAACATCGTGGTTGATAACCATAAATGGCATGAAGAAATTATGGGATTTATTGAAGGTTAATAAACTAACTACAAGAAATTTAAACCAAGATAGTCTAGAAAAATTTGATGAGCGTATTCAATCAATTTGAACGAGGTTTCAAGAAGATTTTTTTGCCAATCTTATTTTCACGAGGGAACCGAAAATTGCGCTGATGATTTCAGTAAATTTTTGCTGAAACTTACTGATATACAGAGGGGCGATAAGGTGACACTCAGATTGATGAAGTGCCATGCGAAGAGATGGATTCCTTTCTTTAATATTGATACAGACTATCGTAATCAAGATTTACCAGTACAAAATGCGTTTACGAATGTATGTGGTTACCTTATAAAAAAGGCCTTAGGAAAACATAATCGCGCTTCATGCAAAGGATCGCTCTTGAGTGAAGAAGTTTTAGAAAGTGCAAAACTTTTTATGTATTTTAAGACCAAAAACACAGATAATACATACGGAATGTTACAAAACCCTAGTACTGTACTTTTACAATATACAGGGTCATCCACGACGACCGTCCATTAGAACTATACGGTGTTCTGTCCAAAATAAAAATTTGAAAATTTAGTTTTAAGTATTATCAATTGCGTTCTCTTCGACTAAAATATTTTCAGATTTCTAGCACTTCCGGTTATACCTAAACAAAT
>NW_019280609.1:113673-127473 GCF_000648695.1 Onthophagus taurus | reverse complement strand
TATAACATTTTTTCCTTAGAATCGCATCACCTTTCATCTGCCAAAGTTTGTCATAGAGCTAATGAATCACCCTGTATATATAGGTGACGTCCTTTGAGGTCGGGGCTAATTGATCGTCTCTTTTCTTATTATGACTCTATCTCACTTATTTACATTTATTCTCTTTTTGAGAATAAACAGTGCGTGATGCAACCCAACATATACAGTTGCCGGTTTTATACATATGGTTAGCAATCTGGAGTGGTATAATCAATGGTAAAACACAGTCTCCCACATCTATATCAGGTAACCACTTCTTGGAAGTTGACGCCATATCTTCTGCCTGACGTTTCTGGCCTTCATAACATTTTTCCCGTTGTAACTGTATTAGTTGTTCTGTAGTGCATAAATTGCACAATTTGTCATCAGTAGCACATGATATATGTATGAGAACTTTACATTTTTCACATATCTGACATGGGTCAATAACTGCACTCTGACACATCGGACAAATTACTACATCGTCTTTTGTCGCCATCTGTAGCTCAACAATTCCACAGTCCATATTATCACTTAATATGGAGTCTACGTTTTGGATCTTTACGTTAGTATCCAGTTCATTCTGCTCTAGTTCGATACCTAGCTCTTTCGTTGCTTCTGTGACCGGTTCTTCACACCGCTGTTCGTGTTCTTCTTCTCTAAAAACTCCCATTTCTTTCTCCTGATTTTCTAGCTCTTCTTCTGTAGTTATATTTGAAAGAATGGTGGGCGGAAGATTTATTGACTTCAGGCCAAATTTTATCACTCTGTGCAACAAATTATTTTTCTGCCATTGCGTAAAATAACACCCAACTGACCACCTGGTAGATTTATTATCACTCATCCACGACCGTAAGATGTTCTCGACATCTTGATTTGAACGCTCAACGCTGCCCTGGCTTTGAGGATGGCGAGGTCTTCCATGAACAATTAATAACTGTGGCCACAAGATTTTCAACTCTTCTACTATCTTGTTCGCAAATTCACGTCCATTGTCCCTTTGCAAAATCGATGGCGCACCAAATTGGAGAAAAATCTTCAAAAGTTCTTCCGCAACGTTTACAGCGTGTTTTGAACGTAAAGGCCTCAGACATACGTACTTGGTGGAATGGTCTTGATAGTTCAATAGCCATTTATACTCACCGTCGGGTATAGATTGAAAATCGATTAAATCTACTTGACCTCTGGTCATAAAATCTTTAGAAGTAATCGGTTTTACAACAATTTTTGATACAATTTTATTCTTTTTTGTTTGACAATATTTACATGCCTTCAAGAACATTTCTACGCAAGGCCTCGGAATAAAATATTTTTGGTGAATTATATTGATCATTTTATCTCTGGACCCATGGCCACAACTAATATGAATATCTAATAACCTTTCAAATAGTTCTTCTTCTGGGATTACATAAATTAAAGTATCGTTTTTTTCCTTAACTTTTTTTATGACATATTGTTGATCGCCTACTTTCATAACATCATACATTTGCAGTAAATAATACTCTCTTCTGCTTTTCTTGCTATTCTTTTGTTTTGCTTGAGTAATTTCCAGCCCCATCTATTAATTCTCTATTTTATAACCTCAAAACAACAAAAAACATCAATACTTACTTCTTTTAGTTGATCGACCATGTACGGGCGCTTATTAGGTTTTTCTTTGTAGTAACGACTGTAGTGTTCTTTAAACAGCTCCTCATCACTTCTTCCAGAATGATTTTCCATTCTTGCTAATTTAGTTAGTGCTGGTCGTTTCGTGAACCTTCGATATGATCGGGCGTTTCATGAACAGCCTCGTCAGAAAACGAAATCCTTAACATTTACACAAAATGCCGACGCTTCATGAACTGCCTAGGATTTTCGGGAACTGACGGATTTCGCCATGTGACCACGACATATACACATTTCTACCCGCTTTGTTACTGTTTAGTCAACAATTTCTTTCATCGTGCTCCACACGAAGAAATCCATCCACAAGCCTTGGAAATGCTTTCAAATCAGGTGTGACTCAAATGTGACAAATTTGGTTTGCGCAATAATAAACAAATACAACATCTTATTAAGTAATTTACCCGCGGAAACAATTACAACAGTAATAGATTACATACAAAACCCTCCAGACGAAGCCCTTACTCTTCGCTGAAGAAACTGATAATAGGACGGTTATCTTGCAGCGAAGAGAAGCGTCTAGATGATTTATTATTCGATACCCAAATTGGAGATCAACGACCCGACCGTCCGATTTCTACCGATCGTTATTAAACACGGTCGGAGGATCACAAGTCATGACTCCCAATTTGTTACTTAAACTGTGGAATAGAAAGTTACCTCAAGATATATCGATGGCCCTCCTGTCCTCGTGAAAAGAAGATGTTACCAATCTCCTTTCAATCGCCGACAATGTTTGGGACGCCATAATTCATTCACACTCCTTCCATTTCTTCTCAAATTCCTGTCCAACCAAGTCCAATAAGAACCCAACAGCCGCAAAACCGAACTAATTTTGACATACTACTAACAACAATGAATGATTTGACACTAATATGTCAAACATTGCTAAAAACCCTATGTAAAAACCATAGAAAACCAACAACAAACAAGCGTCGATAAATATAAACCATATTGATGTTTTATTAAGTAAAACTCAAGTAAAACTGAGAAAACATTTTCGTGTAACAATTTTATTTTCGGTTAACATATCTGTTAGTCGATTTTTGCTATTTATATGTTCTATATTAATTAATCCCTCATTTAGATAATTTAATATAAAATTATATTTTAAATCAATGTGGTTGACTCTTCTATTATTTTCCGGATTTTTTATTAAATGTATACAACCCTGATTATCTTCGAATAGTTTAATATACTCATATTTGACGTTTAGGTCTATTAAAATTTTTTTATACCATAAACATTCCTGTACTGCCTAAGATAATGCAACTAATTTCGCTTTGGTGCTATATAAAGCAACACAATTTTGTTTTTTAGTAACCCACAGCACTGTATTCCCATAAATTTTAATTAAATAACCACTAATTGATTTTCTGTCATGATAATTTCCACCCCAGTCCGAATCAACATAGCAAACAAATGGTAAAGCATTATTATCTCTTTTGTAAACCAATTCTAAATCTATTGTACACTTCAAATATCTCATCAATTTTTTTAAATGTTTCCACACTTCCTCGTAATTTCTATCTTGAAACCTGCTGAAATAATTTATTGGAACACTTATATCTGGTCTTGTTCCAAGCATTAGGTACATTAAACAGCCTATAAATTCTTTTATTGGTTTTTTATTATCGTCATCTTTCATTATTCCCACATCTTTAATTTCTAATTTTAATTTTGGATCGATAGGTATTGATGAAGAATTATAATTTTCCATATTAAAACGTTTTCATATTTTTGTTAAATATGATTTCTGATTAATTTTCAAGGTTCCCATTTCTCTGTTATAATTTATTTCTAGTACTAAAAAATTCTTCAAATCACCCTTGTCTTTTAAAGCAAATTTATTCATTTAGTCCTTCTTGCATTTTTCAATGTTATTCGCATTAGAGCCTACCAATATTATATCGTCAACATATGTAATACAGTAAACTATATTATCATAAAAATTTTTATAGTACAAACAATAATCATTCTCAGACCTTCTATATCCTGTTTTCACTAAAAAATTATTAATTTCTGCATTCCAACATTTAGCCGCTTGTTTAAGTCTGTAAAGATATATCTACGCATTTTTAAAATATTTCCATCTTTGCATTTTAACCCCTCTGGAGGATATATATACACATCTTCTTTCAGGTATCCATTTAAAAAAGCTCTTTTGATATCCAGTTGTTTAAATACAAATTTGTGTTGATTTCCTATCGATAATAGAGTTCGAATTGTTGTCATTTTCGCAACTGGTGAGTCAATTTCGTCATAATCAAAAGAACTTCGTTGACAACATCCTCGTACCACTAATCTAGCTTTACATTGCTCCTCTATCTTTTCTTCTAAAGGTTTTCTAGCAAATACCCATTTTGTATTTAAAATTTCTCCATTTTTTGGCATTTGAACTTCATTCCAGGTATTATTTTTATTAATTGCATCTAATTCCCTCTGCATTGCTTTTTCCCAAAAAGATTTGTCATCTCTTGCTTCTAAATCTGTAGCATTTTCAGGTACCCTGTCTAAAAAATTGATTGTATTAAATGACATATACATTTCATAATCATCGTATTTCCGTGGTAGTTTCTTCTTCTCTTCATCAATTTCCCTGTTTTCCTTTTGTTCAACATTTCTTTTTCCTTCTGGATCGCTATCTAGTACTTCGTCATCTTGAAATTCTTTATTTTTTTCCTGTATTTGACTTACTTTCATAATAAAATTCTTCTTCATTAAAAATAACAGATCTTGAAACTATTACTTTTTCTTTTTCTAAACTCCATAATCTATATCCAGTAGTTGTGTATCCTATCATTATACATTTTTCAGATGTTGGATCAAATTTCTGTCTCAGTTTCTTAGGAATATGGGCATGTCATATTAGCTAGCTACTGCTCTTTTTCTATATCAAATAAATGGAAAATTATGAAACTTTAAGGTAATTTTCTCGATAATTTTCTTATGTAGCTAATATTAATTTTAACTGTACTTAATTCAGAAAAAATCCTCTTGCATATTCCGTAATAAAAATGGGGAATTGCAATTTGAAAAAAATATCGATGTCGTCATAACTCGTTTAAAAATGGCGGAAAAAATTTTAAATTCATCTCATCCAGATTTTCTAACCCATAGCAACGCACAACTTGCTGACACAGAATTGACAAACTTATTGAATAAACAATTTTCCAACAACCCTTCAAAATTTTATTGTTTGGCACATCAAACAACATCACAATCCAACATTAAGCTATGGTGTGAAACCTTTTCATCATCTCTAAGAATGCACAGCTTATCTCATCCCGGTATACGTTCCACCGTTCATGCAATCGAAACAAGGTTCTTTTGGCCACACATGTCAAAGCAAATTCATGTTTGGACCAAAGCCTGCTTAAAATGTCAACAAGCAAAGATCAAAAGCCATACAAAATCACCAATCATTAACATCAAAATTCCTAAAATTAGATTTGATCATAATACATATTGACTTGATTGGACCACTCACTCCGTCCCTAGGTTGTACTTATGTACTTACAATCATCGAACACTTCACTTGATGGCCAAAAGATTTTCCGCTAAAAGATATCACATCTTCTACTATAGCGAACACACTTTTCCGGCATTATTTTAGTCGATTTGGTATACCTACCACAATTACACATGAACAGGGACGGTAGTCCGATCTTTATTCATTTTCAAGCAAATGGAATGTTAGACCGATTTCATCGAACATTGAAAATAGCTATCATCGGTAATATCGGGAGATACGACAAGATCCTGCAACGAGCACATTTTGGAAAATCAATTGAATATCTTATATATTATATTAAAATATAAAGGCTGTTTGCTCCGCTTAAACCTATTTGCGCAAATGTGACATGCCACCCCCGCTAGGGTGAGAGAAAATTATTAACTCGCTCACTTCTTACTCTAACACTCTAACGCATCGCAACGCATGTGTACCGTTTTGCTATCTGCCGCACTACCACGCCGTTATTTTATTGCTTCGCTTTTCCGTATTATATAAGGTATTTAGCTTGATTTTATTTTTTATTTACGATTATTTCAAACTTTGATTATTAATTAAAGAAGTACAATTTGCTTTATAATCATTTTTTTCATTAATTTCTTTGGGTATCCAGCACCTTTACACAATTTTAATCCTTCGAGCCGGATCCCCTGTGTCATTTCGATTAATCTTTGCATACCTTTATTTAATTTATTTCTAAGTAATTGCAATCATATAGTTTCGCCCACCCGCAACACCACGTGCTCTTACTTCTTTTTCGATTCGCATCGCTCCACATCTGGTGTTTGTTGAAATCGCAATTCAAGTCAATCGAAACAAAGAAAAGTATACAAGTAAAATTATATTAATTATTTTGTTTATTATTATTTTCCTACATCTTTGAAGAGAAGATATAACATTGCATTATATTATTTTTCTTTTATCTCGATCATTTCTTAAATTGATCAAGATTGTCAATATGACAACTAACAAACTCTCAAAATTAGTCTTACGTCGTAACGGTTTCCTTAACCGTTTAATTGAAACGGCTGATGCTGCTCATACTGTATCTGACAGTCCTGATGGTCCTGATTTAAAATTCATTTTCATTGCTCGTGCTAATGACTCCGACGATGCATACAGCCTGATTCAGAGTAAGCGCCTTATTTTTTCCTAGCCACACTATGGGTACTACTTTCAAAATATTTGGCAGTAATATGTTTTAGGGCATTCTCTACACGATGGCGATGGTGATACCACATTTTCAATTGGACGAATTATTTCAAAATGGCGACAGTCAACTTTTTTTTTTAAATGGAATGCCAACATTTTTTTTTATTATTGAGATCCTAAAAACATTCTTTATACGATAGTATTTTGTTTTTTTTTTTAAATTCATTTCTTTCTCCATCAAAAAGCACACATTTTAATCTAGTAGCGCATGTATGTTTTACACTCGATGTTATTTTTATCCAAACATCAAGTAGCGCTAGACACAAAAGAAACAATTAAGCTTTATTTTGTAATAAACATCTACTTATTTATTTATTTGGACAAAAATAACATCGAGTGTAAAACATTCATGCGCTACTAGATTAAAATGTGTGCTTTTTGATGGGGAAAGAAATGGATTTTTAAGAAAACTGCCAAATATTTTGAAAGTACTTACTCTGAATCAGGCTGTATAGAGAATTCAAAACGTTGCACAATCAGGTTATTGGACTTATAGATGAGGCAGATATTGATGCCCATGATGCTATATGTAAATAAGGTGATGAATCTTTCTTTATGATAAAAGCCGTCAATTATAAAATGTCCTCTGAAACTTCCAAACCAAAAGATCCTCCTATACCTATTAATTCCCCTAAATTGAATAAAATTTCGCTCCCAGTATTCTCAGGCGATTACAAGAGCTGGCCAAGCTTTTACGATCTGTACCGATCTTTAGTACATGAAAATCAGTCATTATCAGAGGTAGCGAAGTACCAATATCTCTTAACATCGCTTTCCGGAGAAGCTTTACATCTTGTAAAGGGTTTGCTGATGACAAAGCCGAATTATGCAATCGCTTTCAAAACTTTAAAAATTAAATATCAAAATAAACGACAGTTGGCAACTCTATATTATAATAATATTCAAGGCATTCCAATCAAACAATCATCTGAAGGTTCCGGTAAGGCCTATCTGGGCCTATCGGATGTTAATAGATACCTTCTCCGAGAACGTTGAGGTTAAGAACGCTGGGCTTACCTGTGGATGATTGGGATTTTTTATTATTTAACCTTTTATTACAAAAATTAGACATGTCAATTAAGACAAAATTCGAAACAGAACATAGTGATTTCGAAATCCCAACTTATATCCAATTAATGAGTTTTTTGGATTCCTTAGATTCAGTTAAATTAACATCGTCAGTCAAAGGACCCAAGCCGTCGTTAAAGTCTACGTCAACTTTTGCTACTGAAATAAAAGATATGGAATATTATAATGAAAAACCATTTGATTTTGAGTATATAATTCATTTATTTACAAATAAAATTTTATTAATGATAAAACATTTTATTAAATGATCGTATTTCGGCCGGGAGTGTGGGACTACAATTAATTAGCCCCTGCTATCCACTAAAAACCCTCCCTCTCTTCTCCGGGACCACCCTTCAGGGTATTTCTGCGGAAGTCGTTATATCCAGAATTCAATTACAAGAAAAAAAAAACAAATATTGATGGTTACTTTCAATTTTATTAAGGTTGTCTCAACTTATCGGCTTTGGAAGGGGCTCTTCGTCCCGGCGGGATCAGTTTTATCTTTATCGTCTTGAGGACCGCAGCCAGGTATGCGCTTATTGTTTCTCACTTGGTTTTGTCGGTCAGCATTGAAAAAAATGAAAAGATTTAGCAAATAATAAGAACAGTTTAATAATAAAAATGATACCTACTTAATAATGAATTAAATTTGTTATGACTTATGACAAAATTTATTAATGGATGTATAACCCGTTATTATTTTGATATTCTTCTAATCGGGATGTCATCGAGCCGATCAATCGCAGACATAAATCCCCGCCACGAAGACTATCCCATTTCCTCATAATGTATTCTTCTAAAATACGTCGGTCCCGAAATCGTTCATCAAATTTTCACCCGTGCACCATATAACCCCACATTTCTCTTGCCCATCAATTTTTTATTTCTAGAAGGCAATAAAATCTGTGTGAATTTGAAGTAAAATTTGCGCGATTTTCAATGAAACTTGTGTGTATTTTAAGGAGATGTTGTTATATATCTGGCTAGTTTTGACATTTGTGGGTTGGTAATAGGGAGTCGACAGTTAACGATTAGCAAATTTACATGTACAACAGTTACAACTAAATCATAATTATTTACATAAATACATATACAACAGGGCCGCTACATTCCCAAAACGCCTTGATAGCCCGCTAGGCGTATCCTAAATTCTATACAAAACCCTATTTTCAAAATGGAACAAACATTATTACAAATTACGCAAATCTTACAAACGTTACAAGAAAACCAAACTACCATTTCGTCAACGATATCAAATCAAAAAGAAGTTGTTGATGTAAAGGGAGGAAATTTATACACCCGAAGGAAATAAGAAATGCGTACAAATTTTAATAAATTGTCTTGGACCAAAACAGTATCAACTACTTACAAGACTTACAGCGCCAGAGCTACCAAATACAAAAAAATTCGAGGATGAAGACATTACTGCAAGACTACATGTGTCCGATACCTAGTGAAATATCGGAACAGCACAAATTTACATGTAAGATACAACAAGAAGGTGAATCTATTTCAACAAATTGTAATTTCGTATGCGAACATTGTAAAAAGCCAACTATAAATACTCATTTAAGAACTCAATTTATTAAAGGTGTTCGCGATTCAGATACAAGAGAGAAACTTTTACAAAGCGTCGATTTAAGTTTTGACAAAGCTGTTAAATTAGCTTTATCGATTGAAGCAGCTAAATCAGAAAGCAGAGAATTACAAGAAACAAAAGGATTAAATTACATTAATAAAACTAAGAATTACAAAACAAATAAAAGAGATTATACACAGAAGAGAGAAGAGAAGAAGAGTGGAGAAAAGAAGAAATGTTTCCGATGTGGAAAATCTACCCATTTTGCTGCAGTGTGCAAGGAGAAGAACTTAAAATGTAAAGCATGGGGTAGAGATGGTCATGTTGAGGTGGTATGTTTCAAGAAGAAGCGAGATGTTAAACAAGTAGAAACCTGAGAAGAAACAGAAGAGGAAATTACAGATAAAGATGAAGGACCGGAAATAAACTGCTTAAACACAGTCAATTTAATTCAGGGAAGTAATCATTCTGATAAATTCAAGATTACAGTACAAATTGAAGAGTAACCATGCACTATGGAGGTGGATACCGGACCAGCATTATCCATAGTTTCTTATTCAACATTCAAGAAGCTTTGCTCACATTTACAATTACAAAAGACATCTACGAGACTGCGGACGTATACGGGGGAAATTATCAGACCGAGGGGAACATGCACTGTGAAAGTAACATACAATGGACAAAATATTACCGAATCACTTTGTGTTTTAGACGGAAAAGTCGACAACATTTTTGAAAGAGATTGAAAAAGATTAAATTAAATTGGTCAGAAATAAACCAAGTAGCAGTTGTTGATAAAAGGTTTAAATAAGACGTTAATACGCTTATTTGGAAGTATAATGAGATTTTCCAACCACAATTGGGTGAGATACCTAACATTAAGTGTGACTTTAAAATATCACAAGAAGTTATGTCAAACCAAGACCGATACCATACGCCCTTCGTGGAAAAATAGAAGATGAATTAAAACGATTGGAGGACGCAGGAATAATCGAAAAATTAAATACTCAGCTTGGGGAAGCCCTATTGTTCCTGTTGTTAAAAAAGATGATCGCGTGAGAATTTGCGCAGACTACAAGGTAACAATAAATAAATATCTGCAAGATGATAATTATCCTATACCAAGAATAGACGATTTATTTGCCAAGATGAGTGGAGGAAAATTCTTTAGCACATTGGATATTAATCAAGCTTATCTGCACATGCGAGTTAGTGACGAAAGTGCAGCTTTGCAGACAATAAGCACTCATCTAGGAACATACAAGGTTAAACGGTTAATGTTTGGAGTAAAAAATATAATAATAAAAAATAATATAAAAATAGCTCCTAACGTGTGGCAACGATTTATGGATCAAATCCTACAAGAGTTGAACGGCGTAGTGTGCTTTTTCGACGATATATTAGTCCAAGGAAAAACTAAAGAAGAATTTCTTCATAATTTGGAAATGGCTTTTCAAAAGTTAAAGGTAAATGGACTACATTTGAAAAAGGAGAAATGTCAATTTCTTGTGGATTCCATAACGTACTTGGGACATAAAATTGATAGAACTGGACTTCATCCTACTCAAGACAAAATAAAAGCCATTATAAACTGTCCGAAACCAACGAATGTTTCGACGAATTATTATCAAAAGTTCCTACCGAATGTGTCTAGCAAATTGGCACCTATTTATGCTCTACTCAGGGAGGACACTAAATTCTATTGGTCATCGAAATGCGACAAGGTGTTCAAACAGTTGAAACAAGAGATTGCTAGTGACAGGGTTCTTATACCTTATAACCCAGAGCTACCACTTTCGATTGCAACTGATGCTTCACCAACTGGTTTGGGAGCTGTGATTTCGCATACCGTCCCGGATGGAACCGAACGACCGATTGCGTTTGCGTCAAGGTCTCTAACTAAAGCAGAAGCAAATTATAGCCAGATCGACAAAGAGGCAACAGCTATAGTATGGGGGTTAAAGAAATTTTTTTATACTGTTATGGACGACCTATAACACTGATAACTGATCATAAGCCTTTAACAAGAATTTTTCATCCAACAAAGGACTTGCCAGCAACATCTGCAATATGATTTTTGCATTATGCAAATTTTCTGGCAGGATTTAAGTACGGAATGCAATATAGAGAAACAAAAAAGCATGCGAATGCTGATTACTTATCTCGATTTTCAAGACCAAATTACGGAAAGGACGAACATTTGGATATGGATTCAACTTATGCCTTAAATCAATTAGATACTTTACCAATTGGACGAGAACAAATTCAAAAAGAAACTCTTAAAGATCCTGAAACTACAAAGCTTTATAAGAACATCCAAAGTGGATCTGAAATGGAAGCTGATGAGTTAGTCAGGTATTCCTAGAAAATGGATGTATTTTGAAGGGTATCCGTGTTGTCATTCCTAAAAAGTTACAAAAAAGGATTTTGGATGAGTTGCATATTGGACATACAGGTATAGTAAGAATGAAGAACTTAGCAAGAAGCTATGTGTGGTGGAAAGGGATAGATAAGGATATTGAAGGTTTAGTAAAATGTTGCAGGAAATGATGTTTATATAAGAATAATCCAAGTAAACAAACACCATATCATCCTTGGGAGTATCCAACTCAGCCGTGGCAGCGTATTCACGTTGATTACGCTGGGTCCGTTCCAAGAAAGGTATTTTCTAATAATAGTCGATGCTCATTCGAAATATCCTGAAGTGTTTATTACAACCAGATTCGAAAACCACAATAAGGTTGTTGTGTGAAACATTTGCACGATTTGGCATTCTAACAACTTTAGTGAGTGATAACGGAACCTGTTTTACATCTCAAGAATTTCAGAAGTTTTTACAACTTAATGGAGTCAAACACAAACTTACAGCACCTTATCATCCGGCTACGAATGGCCAAGCTGAACGATTCGTACAAACTGTCAAACAAGGATTAAGAACTATGTCAGGTGCAGGAGACTTATCTGTAAGGTTGACACGTTTGTTAATGCAATACAGGCGAATTCCACATTCCGAAACGGGACAATCACCGGCGGAGTTGTTATTTAAGAATCATTACCGAACCAGGTTGGACTTGGTGAGAAGAGACCTTCCTGCAGAAAAAATGATAGAATCCCTGATGAAACTTCGAGAGATTTCCAAGTAAGTGACTATGTACAGGCGAGATTTTATACTAACAAAGATGAGAAGTGGAAGTTCGGAGAGGTATCGCAAAAACATGGAAAGCTACACTATGAGGTCAATATCGAGGGATAGTCGCACCGACGACATCAGGACCAACTGACAAGTTGTGGAAAAACCAATGAGGCAACTGAACTGACTATTGAAGAAACGCCAAAACCAGAAAATACAGAGAAAAGTGATTCAGGTCCAATCCCGGAAGTGATATAACAGAATGTTCCAGGAATAAGGAAATCATCTAGAACTAATAAACATCCAAATAGGTTAAATCTTTGACAACTTAATTTGCAGTGGTTAAACTTTTTTTAGACGGGGAGGAGGAAGGTGGTATATATCTGGGGAGTTTTGACATTCGTGGGTTGGTAATAGGGAGTCGACAATTAAAGATTCGCAAATTTACATGTACAGGGTCAGCCAAACTCGACGCCCCACCTCTTTTATGGGAAATGGGTAAAATTTTCGAAAAAAAAAATTATACCATTTTAAATAGTATCTTCTCAGCTTTAAGAAACATCAGACGTTACAAATTTTGGACGGCAACGTTAGGCGTCGCGACACATACAAATTTACTTTTTCAACGAACACATTTTTTTCTGTTTAGAAATAGGATGCCCATATAATTCTTAGCATTATTGAATGAAAAAGTTTTTTTATATCTCTAATAGTTTTTAATATATAGCGGGATACGTAAATTAACATTGATGAGCATCATTCTAGTAATTCTTCCATCATAGGTAGCCATGGATTGGAAATATATGAACATTTGTTAATTTGACTCAGTGTCAAATTTAGTCTTGCATTTGTTTCTTAAAAATGGCAAATCACCAGGAAAAGGTTGACATACTTTTAATTTACGGTGAAGCTCGCCGTAATTCAAGGGCAGCTTGGAACAAAATTTAAGAAAAAATACAGACGCGTTTTCCTGTAGGAAACATGTTCCTATTAAAAAAATCGTATGCAATAATGGCGTCGTAGCTGAAGTTTGTCAGTTTTTTGAACATAATCCTAGAGCATCTGTTAATATGGCAAGTTAACAATTAAATATTTGCTATTCCTCCATACGTCGAATACTTAAGAAGAACGGATATTTTACATACAAATTGAAGAACTTGCAGCTTTTAAATGAAGATAACCGCAATAAACGCATAGATTTTTTAGCGGATATGGCCATATTGGAAGACTACAATAGAAGGATATATAATTACATTTTATGGACTCATGAGAGCCGATTTGTAAGTAATGGACTTCCAAATAGGCAGAATGAAAGATACTGGGCCACTGAAAATCTTAATGTGATTAATAAAGTCGAAAATCAAGGCCACTTTGGAATTAATGGCCATATTTTTTCGATTACAATTTTAATGGACCAATCTTTCTCCATTTCTTAGAAAATGAAGTGCCTGATTTATTACAAGATATACCTCTCATGCAGGAAAATGTATGGTTTCAAATGGATGGAGCGCCCTATCACAATTCTGCAATTGTTACGCAATATATGAACCGCGTATATCCTGAGAGATGGATAGGAAGATCTGGTCCAGTGCGTTGGCCAGCGTCGACAAA
>NW_019280609.1:47025-111266 GCF_000648695.1 Onthophagus taurus | reverse complement strand
ACTAACAAGGGAAGTATCAGAACTGTCCCTCACCGATTTTGTTGAAATTTGGTACAGCTATAGTATGGTCAAAAATAAGGTTTACGTATTTTTTTATACGTGCTAATAAAGCCCCTGGGGCGAGTTATAAGGGTTGGAAATCGGGGCGAAATATATATATTCGCTTATAGGCTGAAAACGAAAATAGCTATCGAAATGTGGTAAACGTAAACTGATATTCATTTTCAAAGAGCTTTCCATTGATATATCACTAGAGCTCGGATTCTTCGGTACCTAAGTCCAGTCGACCAGTTCACGAATGTTGCGTTATTGACGAGCGACGCATAGCCAAGGTCCCGAGTTCTCAGGTCTGCAGCGTTGTCATGGTAATCCATAGGCGCGCGTTAGCAAGGATCTGTATTAACGCTAAATAAGCAAGTAATTATATACTTTATTATAATTTTTCTCGACTCCCAGTTCTTATTTGGTGAAATTTAATAATTGAATAATAATGACTTTTTCTAAATTTACTTCAGAAAATGACGACCTAACTCGACGTCACAACTGGTAACTGGCACAAATGTAACTGCTAGAACTAACAGGCCATATTTAGAAGATATTTCTTGGTTGCAAAATGCTACATTGTTGTCAATTAATGTGAACGTATCGCCAAAAATCGCTATTAAGTGTGCCATTGGAATAAATAATAAAAACTAAAACAATAGGGTAATTCAGTTAATAAATATCAAAATATTAACTCTTAATAGAAGTAGTTTTAAATTATAAAACCTAAAACAACAATGCACTTCTAATTAAAACAAATCAAGAAAATATTCGATGATAATTAAATAAAATATTCAACACACTCCGTTTGAAATTATAAAAACTGAAACAATAGTACAATTCTAATTCAGAAAATGATGGATTTAACAATAAATAAAAAGGATATTAAATGAATTGGTACTGAATTCTCTGAACGGAACACAGATAAATGCAGGCCTGGCATGCTTATAGATGTGTGAGCGATCGGAACGGTAGATCGCGAGGTGGGAGTGCATTTATGATCGCGCCCCATAGGTTCTGCGCTGTCGACGCTACTGAGACGGTACCGAAATATCCGAGCTTTGATAATAATCATTTTGATTTACCATGAATAATGGAATGCATTAATCAAAAGGATTACTTGAATTATTTTTGAAAACATGAAATTCTTTGTGGTTCTACTTTTCGCATTGTCGGTAAAGATGGACAGTAAAAAAATGGATAAAGCGAGGCACTTTGAATGGCGAGAAGGGTTTAAAGACCACACGAGGACTAACGAGAAAGACAACTGCCAATGAAGATGAGCGAATCCTAAATTATGCTTGTATGCACCCAACTTGTTCATCAAGCGATATACGTCAGGATTTAATAGTCGACTGCTCCTTTCAAACTATACGAAACCAATTAAAAAAAATGGCATTTTAAACTAATACATAGAAAATAGCATAATGACTAAAAAAATTTAATAATTTTATAGGTTTGCGGGCTAGAATACCGGCGGAAAAAATTCAACTGTCACCCCAGAATGCTCAGCAGAGACTGAGATTTTGCCAAAAAACCATAAACCGGGATTGGCGAGGTGTTCTATTGTCAGATGAAAAGACGTTTTTATCATCCCAAAACTCGAAACAGCGGGTTCGGCGTCGTAATGGGACGAGATATGACGCCGAAAATATCGTTGCGATGGCAACCAGTGGACGAGTATCACTTGGTAAGCTCTAGAACCGCGTAACTACTCTATGATGATGATATCTGACTAATTTCTAAAATTACCACAATAAATGTTTATTAGGTGTATTGGGTTGGATTAGTGATGCTGAGCCTGGAGCGTTAGTCAGAGTTTCGCCCCAGCATTTACTGCTCGGCATTATGTTGGGGTTTTGGAAGAAATCTTTATTCCAACTGTGAGGGCAGTGTACCCTGAGGATGAGATGGAGGTGTTGACCTTTGTTCAAGATAACAGCCCCATTTTGAAGAAAGGGCCAGTTGAAAGGTTACCTCACACAATATATTAACTGCCCAACGTCGGCGTCGTTAGTAATTCATTTCACGTAACCAATAAGGATTTTCTAGTAACCAATAATGCATACTAAATTATTTCTCAATCATTAATTCTAGTTATCTTTTAAACGTTACTGTTAAACTAGGAGATTGTATCAAGTTAAAGGATGGCGTACCTTTATTAATTTACAATTAACATTAGAAAAACAAAGCTATTTACTGATTATCATTCGGTATCATTCGAATCTTATTTTTATTAAAATTTGCTAAGTTTGTATTTGTTATAAATGTTTGCTTTTTAATGTGTACCGATGTAATAATAAATATTATCTCTATATGAACAAACGTTAAACTCTAAATAAAACTGCACAAACAAAAAACAAAAACGAGTAAAGAAAATTCATCTCAATCTACATACAGGTGTCCGCTGAGGTATGCGAGAAACTTCGTATATGAATTCTATGATCAATTTTAAGCATAAATAATTCTAATCACTTTTCTCGAATTCCAAACGGTTGTTGAGATATCGAGGTTTGAAGTTGACAGATCGTATGAATAGGATGCTATATAAACAGTACAACACATTGCTAGGTTGGCTATGGAAAAATTGCGGTTTATTTTAATAAAAGCTTAATGACACTGCAATTATTAAAGCTGCTCAATGTGACCACCGCCTTGTGCAATGCATAATTCAATCCTTTGTCGGAGCTCTCGTTTCCAGTTGTAGTTCTCCATATTGTTTTTTACCTCTCGAAACGCTGCATGAATGTTTTGTATAAGTTGATCTCTATTATTAGGCTTTCCCGTTGAATACGTAAGTGTCTTCACATGTCCTCACATGAAAAAATCTAGTAGGGTGAGATCCGAAGATCGCGGTGGCCACGCAATGGGACCACCACGACCTATCCATCGATTTGGATACTGTTCATTGAGGAAATTCGTGAAATGCATGACAACACAAAGTTGTGTTTTTTAAAATACAAACTATACTTGATTATGGCGTTACTGAAAAGAGCATATTTTTAGCTTTCCAATGATGTATCGCATGTATGGTGTATTTGCAGAAAATAAGCGTTAATTTTCAATTCCAAACTAGTAAGCGCTAATGTTCAAAATTTTGATTATAGTAGGCGGGTCCGGACAGTAAATACTACCTAGTGGCTATAATATATGGTTTTGCACGAATATGACAGAATATACTTGGTTTTGTATCACTATTCAGGATAAAGTTGGTTTTGTACCAACAAATAAAAACTTTGAATAGTTAATTTAAATTTCTCAGCATCTTATCCCTGACTTTGTTCACCAATAAAAAATGGTTAGCAAGTAAAGTTTGTTTATTAAAAATACAAGAAATTTATTAATTAATGAATAATTAAATATGGATAACTTCAGGAACTAAACAGTCACAAACTGTCATCTTCTTCTACTAAACTTACTGGTTGTAAGGTTAGAACAGTTCGGTATCGATGAATGAAATTTTCGGTAGTATTTTCCCAGTTTTCCCCAAACATAAGATTTTGAAGTTTTTTGATATCACCAATCTTTTCTTTTGAAATTAGGTGAGATAGAGGAAAATTAGGAATCATAAACCGGGAGCGGACTTTCCATTGAAACACCGTTTCAATATTATGTATCATCTTCAAAGCGGACACCAATATATATTATTCTATATTTAATTTTATCGTTTTATTTAAAGATTATGCGGAACTTCTTAAACGGGAAACTCGTTTCGCAAAATTCATGAATGAAATGACAAGTAAACTCACGTTATTATAGTAACTAACAAGGGAAGTATCAGAACTGTCCCTCACCGATTTTGTTGAAATTTGGTACAGCGATAGTATAGCCAAAAATAAGGTTTACGTATTTTTTATACGTGCTAATAAAGCCCCAGGGGCGAGTTATAAGGGTTGGAAATCGGGGCGAAATATATATATTCGCTTTTAGGCTAAAAACGAAAATAGCTATCGTAATGTGGTAAATGTAAACTGATATTCATTTTCAAAGAGCTTTCCAGTGATATATCACACATATATCTGAGGGCTTCAGGGGGTAAACTACCTCTAGTTTTTTGGAATATTTTAAAAACTACCCTGTCGATTTTGGCGACATTATGTATCCTTATAGTACGTTTAAAAATTAACAATTAATGTTAATAATAAGTAATATTGATTCTCTTTAAACTCACTTTTTATTTTGTATGGTTGCTCGTTTCAATAAATTAAGTCTGTTCTGATTGGGCTAAAAATGCGTTATGTAATGAAACCAGTGCGGTAATGAACTTCATTACGTAACTCAAATCACCTCAAATGAGTGTGGTAATGATGACTTATCCAAGTAGTCGTAGATAATAGTATTTTATTCAACAAGCGTATAATGGCGGCTGTTACCCACGAAGATGAAGTTGCAACACGAGTGAGCGAAGCGAGCGAGTGTTGTAATCTGAGTGGGTAACATCCATTATACGCAAGTTGAATACTATACTTTATCTACAACTATTTAATTTTGAAAAAAAAATCAAAAAAAGGAAAAAAAATAAACTTGATAGACATTTCAGACATAACCTCAATATAAGAAAGCTGTCATTTCTGCTAATATTTAATTTTTTTGATTAGTAGGCCGTGTCAAAACTGTGGAATAATGGCTTCATTATTCAACACTTTGTCAGTCATGAGTAATGGGTGTCATTACCCGTCAAAAATCAAATGTATAACGAATAGATAATTCAATAGTTGTAGATAAAAGTTTTTACCGCCCGCTAGAATCTTTTGTAACAAAAATATCAAAATAAGAAAATAAAATGCACACTTCTGCATGACAATGTTCCGCAACCGCCGACTGCTGGATCTTTTTCAACTTTACATCCCTTTCATGCTCCTTGCTGCAGCAGTCGACGTTACGTCCAGTTTGGCCAACGTAAACCTTCCCACAACTACACGATAGTCTGATAAAATCCATAGGAATGCTAGCAGAACAGCAGAAAGGTTTGTTTGTGCACGCGCCGGTACCACTAAGAATTTATGGACTACCGAAGATTCATAAACCAGACGTCCCCCTCCGCCCTATCGTCAATGCCATTAACTCCTGATCTTACCAGTTGGCCAAATATCTTGCAAAGATTCTGTCTCCTTTCACAAGGAATACGGTATCGTATGTCAGGAATTCTACACACTTTGTGGAATCGGTAGAAGGTATAAAGCTAGATGCTGAGGATATTTTGGTGAGTTTCGATGTGGAATCCCTTTTTACTAGGGTACCAGTTAAGGATGCTGTAGATGGTCTCCGCCAAAAACTCATCCCGGAGGGATTACCAGAATACGTGCCAGATCTAGTGGAGTACGGTTTATCATCGACATATTTCAGCTGGAAAGGAGAATTTTACGAGCAGTTCGAAAGGGCAGCCATGGAATCTCCATTATCGCCAGTTATAGCGAATTTCTACATGGAATTATTCGAAGAAGACACTTTGAAGAAGAACCATTGGAAACCAAAACTATGGCTCCGATATGTGGATGGCACGTTTGTGATTTGACAACATGGTCAAAAACGGCGCTAAGAGTTCTTGGATCACTTAAACTCTCAACATCCCATGATTAAGATTACCATGGAAACAGAAACTGCCGAAAAACTACCTTTCCTAGATGTGTTGGTCACCAGGACGACAAATGGAGATATTGAACTTGGTCTATATCGGAAGAAGACCCATACCAACAGGTAGTTGCATGCATCATTACATCATCATCCCCAACAGAAGAGGTCCGTGATCCGTACTTTATTTCAGCGAGCAGCGAGAATATGTGAAGGAGATAACTTGAAGAAGGAGCAACACTTCCTACGAGGCGTACTGCAGAAGAACGGATACACTTCCAGGGACGCGGAAGCAGAGGGAGGACGCGGTAAGTACAAATCCACTTGGATTTATCTGTGTTCCCTATATTTCAGGTGTAACGGAACGAATTGCCAGGCACCTCAAGAAAAACGACATCATTGTGCGGTACGGGACGGTCGGCAAAATTCGGAACACACTCCCGATAGCCAAGGACAAACTAACTCCATTAAAAGAAGCGGGAGTCTATCGACTATCGTGTAGTTGTGGGAAGGTTTACGTTGGCCAAACTGAACATAACGTCCAGTGCCGCATCCAGGAGCTTGAAAGGGATGTAAGTTTGAAAAAGATCCAGCAGTCGGCGGTTGCGGAACATTGCCATGCAGAGGGACACCGAATAGACTTCGAACAAACAAAGGTGCTGGCTAAGAACAACAGATATTACCAGAGACTGATAAAAGAAACCATAGAAATCCATCGACATAGAAATAACGTCAACAGAGAGGATGGCTGGGAGCTTAGCAGAACATGGAAGATAGTGGTGAACACGAAGACCTCATCCCGCCTCACACCGGACGCCACGCAATTAGTTAATAATTAGCTTGTAATTAGCTTTAATAGATTATTATTAATTAGTTTTCCGACTTATATATTGTTCCAGATTTTCGATTTCGCCACTTCGAACCAGTTTCTGAAGAATGGCATGCGAAATGTCAAACCTTTTCATAGAAGATGCACGGCAAAACCCGAAAGTTCTAATGTTAGTTCTAGTTTTAATTCAATATAGATTAAATATTTGAAAATAATTAAAATATGTTTTCAATATCTATTGAAAAATTTGAGAAAGAAGTTAAATTTTAAACATCTTATTTTATTTTGTTATAAATTAAGAAACGGTAAAAAAATTTTTGAATGTGATAAGGAATTATATTATTAAATGTAATTTGAAAATGTATTTAAAAAAATTGTATTTGTTATATTTTTGTAAAAAGTATATCAACGATTTTCATAATTACATTACCTCTCTACACAATAACATATGTAAATTTACTATTGTGATACAAAAAGATAAACAATCAAATCTTTTGCACTTTACCCTTATTAATTGTAGTAACAATATACAGGGTGATTTAAAAAACCGCTGACAGTCTTCTAGGGCAGGTAATACATCAAAAATTAAGATGAAAAGTTTTAATATACATGGGGTCACAAATGCCTCCTTAACGAGATATAGCGGGTCAAAGTTTCTTTAAAATTAAACATTATCTGCAATAAAAAGCCCTTACTCTAGAAGCCCAGTACTCTAGAAGTCTGTCAGCGGTTTTTTGAATCATCCTGTAGAATTTAAAATTTATAGGAAACGAACACAAACTGATGCTATAATCAGTCAAACATCTTTTCATCATAATTCACACCTTTATTCACACCTTTTCACGCCTTTAGAGCCTACATCTATAAAAGTTTAAACACACCTTTATGTGATGAAAATAAATCTAATGAAGTTCATCTCAATAAGTCAACCTCCTTGCAAAATTTAACACAAAAAGAAAATAATAAAATTTATAGATCTATCTATTTTGTTGGCAACACAGCTTACAACACAAAAAGAATTTTTAATAAATATAGCATTAATGTCTCATTCAAACCTTTTAGTACAATATAAGATAAAAAAATTTAAAAATAATAACCCTCAATTGGAGTGCCTTAACGATCTGAATGGCACGTTTTTTTTTCACCCTCACCCCTCCAGACCTAAACACAAAGAAACTTTGAATTTATCTAATTGCAACTTAGACGTAACCCACAAATAAAGTGAATAGCTGTAATAAAGAATTTATCCAATTAAAATATTAATATTATACATATATTGGTAAATTTTAATTATTTTAATCATCAGCGTTATCTGATGGATACTCATCCACCATTTCTTCTGGATCCCGTTGCTGTGCCGGCTTGGTGGGATCGTACATCATTGCAGCAATGCGATAAAATTCCTCCGCCTTTTCAACACTCTTTCCTATACAAGTTTTGTGGAAAATATATCGTGCAAAGTTTCCCGGGAGATGATTCTTCGAATGACGCCTCGTTGATTTGGGATCCCTAAAATTAATCGAATGGTTAACCCTTAAATCTCCATACCCGTTCCTTTTTAAACAATCGTGGGCTTTCCAATAATTCGAAACAATGGTAGTACCAGGCAGAATCCATTTTTGAATTATTGGTACCAGGGAATCTTCAGTCCTTGCCTCCACGATCTCCATAAATACGCGTCTTGTCCCTCGTTCGTATCCGCCAAAAACCCACTGTCCTTCAACTTGGTGTCCTCGGTGATATTTTCTTCTGCCGAATTTACTTTCGTCGATCTCAACGATAGAGCCCGGACCACCTAACTTTTCGGGGTGCAGCAGATACTTATCCAACAGAACCTCTCTACAAAACGATGCCCAACCAACCGCTGTCTGCAAGGATATTTCTATAATTTTCGCATTGATCGTAAGGGGTGTCTTTTCCACCCACAAATAGACGAAGCATAAAATTTGCCAAATTTCTAATATAGAATTTGCAAAAAATGTACCTTTTCGGAACGATACAACATTACCGCACTTCCGTTTTTTTGGTTTACGAATGGAAACATGTCCATTGCACACCCAAATGTAGCCATCAGGTGCATTACTGCGATGTTGCAAAACAAGTGGAGTCTCGCATTGGGAACACTTGTACTCGCCTTCCTTCGGAATGACACCCCATTCCCTCAGGCGGTTAACTAAAGCTTCTCCTTTCAGCGAATGAAGATAAAACAAAGTCAATTCAGTATTCTAAAAAAGTAAAAATTAATATTTAAAGTTATAGGTCAATTACCCAACTTACCTCAGCCATGTTAAAAACATAAGTAAAGTTAAAAAGCGAAATAAGGTTTATATATAGCACCCTAAAATGAATCGGTGTTTCCCATTCCTCCTCTTTAGTACAAAAGGATAAAGATAATGATACTTTTTTCCAAGAATTTTTCCTTTAAAAAAGGAAAGACTCCAAACAAGAACAAAGTTATTGTTAATAATTGCCATCGTAAATGATAAAGTTAAAAATAGATGTAGCCGCCTTAAAAATCTTTGCCTTAAAAAAGAAGAATACACAAAAAGTTTTTAACTTTAAGAAAAGAAGTCTTGATAATATGCGTAAAAAAAGTAAAGGTAAAAATAAAAATTCCCGGCTTTTCAAATTTTTTTCGAAGAGTTCCTTAAAAATAATGGAAAAAGCGAAAACAAGTTTTCTAACAACGTTATATGTATGACGTTTGATTTTTTTTAAATTTATTACTTCTATAATAATTATTTCTTGTTACATGTGTTTAATTCTAAAATTTACAAAAGACTAAAAACTACTTGCTTTTTAAGAAATAATTAAGACTAAGGAATAGTTTCTAGAATCAAAACGCAACGTTTCTGTTTTAGCGCAAATGCATCTACAGGTGATGTGATATAACTCCTCCCTCATTAGATTCAACTATAGAGACGGTAGTTGAATATCGGTTGGATCGATAATTTTCGATTTTTCGTAATTTCCTTATAAAATAAACACATAACGAACAATATTAAAATTATATAGATAATGATTGTCCACGCGTTTGGTGATCTTGCAATCTTCAACCTTGGAGTTGATGGATTTTTGGCAATGATTCTTGATTTTAGTTTATGAAGTTCATCTAAATCAATATCCTTGATATGAGTGAGGTGAGATTGAGACTTGGTAATGTTGAGTGTGGCGGTTCTTCCAATTCGGAAATAGTATTGATTTCGTAGCATTAATTCTTTGGGCGTTATTGTTGATAGTTTGTTGTTGAATAAAATCTTGCATCCTACAAGAATTTCAGATAGGTAACTACCATGTAATTTAATAATTTCATTTTGTTGACCACATTCAAGTTTTACTAGTTGTGTGGTAGAAATTACCCAAATCCATTGATTGGTATCATCTAATTGTTTCACAGTTGTTTCTGTTATCTTTATTTCAGTTTCTTCGCAGTTGTTGTTAATTCTACCATTGAAAAGTTGTACTTCACAAAGGCTTTATTTAGTGATTAGTTCGAGATTTGATCTTTTATAAATGTAATATTGATATGACAACTGTTTGCAGAGGTCGCTTTCAAATCCGAAATACATTTCATTTTTTATTAAATATTTGTTTTCGAATTTATTTCCTAATTTCTTTCTTTCATGTTTTTTTATAAATACTTTTTGTTGTGGTTGGAATAGAGTAGGTTTATCGCGGCTTTTATTAAAGTTTTCGGTAACAGTTTGTTTTTCAAATTTTTATTAATTTTACAATACATTAATTTTGCTTTTTTCTTATATTGATACATACAATCGATTTATAATCTTTTAAGATGGATATTTATGTTAATATCAAAAGTATCACCATTATTAGTATGGACATTGATTACATCAATTGGTTTAAATTTTATACTAGAATGTAATGATTGATTATAAGCCAATATAGCGTAAATCATTAGAGATTGGATGGTCGTGGTTGCAAAACCATCGAAGTTTAGTAACTGAATGTGTTCAGCGAGAGTTGAATGGAGTCTCTCTATAACACCGTAAAGGCCCGTACAGACACGTTTAGTAATTTAGTCGAGTAGCGAGTAATTTAGTAACTCGCCACGTGCGGACAGTACAATTTAGTCGAGTAGTTTACTAAAACGATTTAGTCGGGTAGATCCATTTGATTCTATTTTTTCGGTCGAGTAGCGTACCCCCACTACTCACAACTGCCACTAAACACGTGCGAACGCATAAATTTAGTTTAGTGAATTAGCAATTGTATTGCGCGCGATGACGTCGTCTGTTCATCTTGAGTACCACTAAAGTGTCTTGAGCGTATTAAATGTGGACAGTTGCCATCTACTAAACGTTCCAGTGGTAAGTGGCTACTCGCTACTCGACTAAATTACTAAACGTGTCTGTACGGGTCTTTAGATTGGGGATGAGGCGTAATGAAATGTAATTTTATTTTATGAAGTGATAGAAGATTATTTTTAAATTCAGTTCCGTTATCTACTACGATTTGAATTGGTATTCCATGGTGTGAAAAGTAAATTAATAATTTGTCTACTATTTTTATAGCAGCTAAGGAATTTAAAGGATACGCTTGAGGATATTTTGAAAAACTATCAATAATAGTTAAAAATTTAGATCTCTCTAAGGTGTATGTGTCTAAATGTAGATTAAGAGGGCCATTTAAAATTATATCTAACAGTTTCACAAAAAAGTTCACGTAAATTTTGATCTTCAAAATAAATCTGATACGATAAATTCTTTTAAAGTTTGCTTTTGAAAACTACATAAATTTTTTGTTTGGTTGGAGTATACAATACAAAAGATAGGATTATTTGATTATTTCCGTGATTTATACGAGTATCGGAAATAGGTATGTCAACTATGGGGTTTTGATCATTATTAGAATGAAGTGTCTGAAAAGTCATCTAAATCTGGAATATTATCTAAATCTGCAATATCTAGAGGTTCGTTATCCGGATGAACTTGAATAGAATCGTTAGCATCGATAGGTGTGGAATCAATATTGGTATTAGAATCATCCATATACCTATGCTAAGATCTCAAATGTCTCTTTAGTGTTTAACTCAATTCGTGAAACCGCGTCGGCGTTGGTGTTTAATTTACCTTTTTTGTAAATAATGTTATAAACAAATTCTTCGAGCTTAATACGCCATCGAAGTAATTTAGAATGAGGGTATTTAATTGAAAATAAAATTATTGAGTGATTTGTGGTCAGTTATTATATTAAACTTTCTACCGAAATGATATGGCCTAAAATATTTCGTGGCCCAGACAATCGAAAGTAGTTCTTTCTCGATTGTTGAGTAATTCTGCTCAAAATGATTTAAACTTCGCGATGCGTAAGCTATGGGTAAATCGTTACCAATTGGTCCTTGTAATAAGATAGCGCCAAGTGCTACGTTGCTAGCATCGGTTGTCAAATTAAAGCGGTTTGGAAAAATCTGGGTATTGAAGTAATGGTTCATTGATTAGTACATTTTTGCAAGTTTCGAAACAATGAACAAACTCTTCGGTATGTTCTATCTTTAATCCTTTCTTCAAACATCTAGTAAGTGGTTTTATTATTCTTGCGAAGTCTCTAATGAACTAACGGTAATAACCTAACAAACCGAGAAATCCCTTAATTTGCTTGGTGGTTTTGGGAATTGGATATTTCTTAATTGCTGAGATTTTATCTTGATTTGGTAACGCCTTCTGGGGTAACTATGTGGCCTAAATATACAACTTCTTTTCTAAGAAATTCTGATTTATCTAATTCAATTTTGAAATATGATTGTCTTAATCTGCTAATAATTTAATTATTAGCAGATGTTCTTTACTTTATTAGCAAAGTCACCGATGTTGATAAACTTTAATTTTTCTGCTTTTTCCTGTATATTTTTTTCACGATGATATTATTTGTACAATGGCTTTATTTTTTTATTATCAGAACGTTCGGGGTCTTCGCACCAAACTGCAATCTTTGCATAATAACCTCTTGAATGCGGATTTTGATGTCGTGTGCCTCACTGAAACGTGGCTACATCCCGGTATTTATTCCTCTGAAGGGTTTCTTTCCTCCTTTAATGTTTTTAGATGCGATCGCCCGAACGTCGCCGACAACAGTTTGCGTGGTGGGGGTGTTCTTATTGGAGTTGCAGCGTATCTTCCTGCAATTCTTCAGTCCGCCTGGTTCACTGGTGTTGACGCTGTCAGTGTAACGTTGCGCTCGGGATGCACGACGATTCATATTTGTTGCGTTTATATTCCCCCTCACGATATTACTTCCCTAAATAATTAATTAAACCTAATGATCGTTTTATAATTTGTGGAGACTTTAATTTGCCTGAATTAAACTGGTCACTTGACCTGGATTCCGGTTTCGCCACTGCTTCCGGATCCGTCAGCGCCCGCTCCAGTGAATTTCTGGATGTTCTTTCCCTTTGCGGACTTAACCAACTAAATTATCATAAAAACTCTTATGTAAACACACTTGATCTTGTTATTACGAATTCTGCCGATATACATCAATTATCTCTTTGTAGTGATCCATTGCTTCCTGAGGACAGTGCGCACTCCACTCTAAAGTTTTCCTGCTCAATTTCATTTACTCGTTCGTTATCTATACATCATGGTGATGCTTTTTGTTTTAGAAAAGCCCGGTTTCCTGAATTGAATGAGTACTTTAATGGAATTGACTGGGAATCAGAGCTCGCTGGTCGTGATATCAATGACGCTGTTCAAATTTTTTATAACTATGTTAATACTGCTATTCGCGAATTTGTCCCTTTAAAACGCAAAGCTATCAAGGGTTTTCCCAGTTGGTTTTCATACAGTACCATTAAAGTAATTCGAGAGAAAAGGTGGGCGCACTGTAGATGGAAGCGTTTTAGAAACCGACTTGACTACCTCACTTTTTCAATTCCAAGGAGTCGTGCAAAGTATCTAATCCATCACAATTACATGGAGTATGTTAGAAGAGCTGAAAGTAATATGCAATCTGATCCAAAGGTGTTTTGGGCTTTTACTAAGTCTAAGAAGCGTGCGGATATCATTCCTTCTACGATGTCATGGAATGGAACTGTTGTCGGCGATGGTGTCGGAGTATGCTCATTGTTTGCTGATTTCTTTTCTTCGGTTTTTGTGGATCCTGCTCCAATCCAGCAGAATATAGATTGTATAGAAATGGATACCCTTCCTTTGAGTCAGATGCAGTTTGACAGAATTGAGGTTAAGGAGGCCCTGATGGGCATCAGGGTTGCAGACAGTATAGGTACTGATGGTATTCCATCAATTTTAATCAAGGAATTGTTCACACTCTCTGTCCCTTCCTTTAACTATTTTATTTAATGCTTCATTGATAATGGGTGTCTTTCCTTTATTGTGGAAGCGGGCTTTTGTTCTTCCCATTTTTAAATCTGGGGACCGTGGTGCTATATCCGATTACCGCCCCATATCTATTTTGCCAGCATTTGGGAATGTGTTTGAGAAAGTAGTTCATGCACGTCTATTGTTGCCCTTAAGTCTAAAATCAATTCTAGACAACATGGTTGTTTTGCTGGTCGCTCGGTGGAGAGTAACTTGCTTGAATATACACCGTATATCTTATCTACTCTGGATGATTCTTGTCAGGTTGATTCAGTTTATACGGATTTTAGAAAAGCTTTCGACCGGGTGGATCACAACTTACTTCTGTTCAAACAAAGAAGTTTGGTGTTCAGGGAAATCTTTTGCAATGGCTTGCTTCCTATCTGAAGGAGACATGCCAGATTGTTTCGGTTAATGGTTTTTTCTCTAATCCTGTATCAGTTCCTTCTGGTGTTCCACAGGGTAGCCATCTGGGCCCTTTACTGTTTAATATTTATGTTAACGACATATTTGACGTCGTTAATTATGCCCAATGTTTAATGTATGCTGACGATTTAAAACTCTTTCTCCGTATCTCCTCACCTCTTGATTGTTCTAAACTGCAATCTGACTTAAACAATCTACATGCTTTTTGCTTAAATAATTTTAATGCCTTTCATTAAACTTATCAAAGTGTAATGTTATTTCCTTCTCTAGGAGGGTGAACACAATCCACTACAATTATAGCGTCGCTGGTGAGAGGTTGCAACGTGTCTCATTTATTAGAGATTTGGGTGTTACATTTGATTATAAATTATTATTTGATAAACATATCGATACTGTTGTCTCCAAAGCCTGGCGTATGTTAGGATTTATTATGAGATCAACGGTAGCTTTTTCAAACATTGCTGCAATTAGAAATCTCTATTTTGCCTATGTTTACAGCACACTTAACTTCTGCAGCGTCGTTTGGAATCCTCAGTATCTCTCGTATAAATCTAGAATTGAGCGTATTCAATCTAAATTCCTCAAACACCTTTGTTTTAAATTTTCCATTCAATACATTGATTACGAATCAACTTGCACTTCTTTTCGTATGTTAACCCTCAACCAGCGTCGCTTTTGTGGGGATATATTATATTTTTACAAACTTTTGAACAACAAGTGTGATTCTCCAATGCTTGTTGGTTCTATATGTGTTCACGTTCCTTCGAGATTACTTCGCTTTGATTTTCTATTTATGACACCTACTCCTAGAACCAATGCCTGTCAAAACTCTCCTTTATTGAGAATGGCAAGATCGGCAAATCGTGTTAACATAGATCTGTTTCAGCATTCTTTCTATGCATTTAAAAAACTTCTCTTTGCTGCAGTTGGTGTGTTGCCTCGAGCGTTCATTTGATATTTGATATATGATATATTTATATCACCTAACTTAGTTTTAGTTTTTTTTCCTTTTGAATCACTTTTGTACCATTAATGTTAATTCATTATTATTATTATTGTGAACTGTAATTCTATTTTATTTGTATACAATTGGTTGTTTGTGGTACAGTATTATTGGGTTCGACCTGTTTCTGTACCCACATGAAATAAATAAAATAAAATAAAAAATAATGTCGTCTAATTAGTTCAAACAGTTTAAAGTGCAAATTAAAAATTTTTCATATATCCGACGTTTGGCTATAACGGACACTCCTTTCCTCGTCATTAATCCGTTATATCGAGGTTTTACTGTAATGTCAAATTACATTGGGAAGTTGCATTTTATGTAGGACAAAGTAAATATTTTAAAGTAGGTAAATAATTTGAAGTTTATAGGTACGCTCTGTTTTCTATAGAAATACATTTTTGTATATTACATTTTATTTTAAGTGAAATTTAGGGTATACTTCGTTGATTTTACTACTACTATTCGAAAAGAAATTCAATAAAAAGTAAACTAAAGAATAAGGGTACTAATTTTAAAAAACCTACTTAATTTAATTATTTTTTTCTATTCAATTTTATTTATAAAACATATTTATGTTATACAAGGGTTATTCAACAGGCAGGTACATGGTGTACAGGGGCAAACACCATTTACATACCTTCCAAGAAAACTTCCTAAAAATCAGAGTTAAATATTCTTTTAGCGTTCTGTAACAATTAAGAAATAGACAATAAAATTCTTTAAATTCCTTGAAGTGATTTATTTACCTGAGTTTATGTTTAACGGAAATTCTCTTTAAAGCATAAAAGGAAATTATAGACAATTTTATAAATGTATACAAACAAGAATTACTATAAAGGTAATGTAATATAATAAACAATAAATAATATAACAGTTAATCTTCAAACAAGTTTGGGTTATTGTGTGTTTCTGTAATATTACGGTGTATGTATATGCAAAACTTTTGGCGAGCGCTATACCTACTGCCGTAGACATCACGAATTCGTCTATCTCACTTTGACGATATGGCATCGCACTCCTGCGCAACTGACCGGCCAAGATTGATTTGCCAAACTGTATTTTTTATCAGAGTATTCTCTACAGGCTGATACAGAGCGAAGTTTTTTGTAAACTTTTTCTTAAGGATTATTTGTAAGGATTATTTAAATTTTTGGACAAAATATGAAATGGAGGGTACTTTTATTTTTACCTTCACCGTTTTTACGAAAATTATCTATAATAACTTTTTGTGTTGGAAAAATATTAGAGACAGGTACATCTATTTTTAAGTTTAATGTTTATGATGGCAATTATTAACAATAACTTTGTTCTTGTTTGGAGCGTTTCCTTTTTTTAAAGAATAAATTCTTGGAAAAAAATATCAATATCTTTATTCTTTTGTATTAAAGAAGAAGAAGGGGAAATACCGGTTCATTTTCGGGTACTACATATAAACCATTTTCGGCTCATTAACTTTACTTATGCTTTTAACATGGCTGAGGTAAGTTGGGTATTTGATCTATAACTTTAGATATTAATTTTTACTTTTTTAGAATACTGAATTGACTTTGTTTTATCTTCATTCGCTGAAAGGAGAAGCTTTAGTTAACCGCCTGAGGGAATGGGGTGTCATTCCGAAGGAAGGCGAGTACAAGTGTTCCCTATGCGAGACTCCACTTGTCTTACAACATCGCAGTAATGCTCCTGATGGCTACATTTGGGCGTGCAATGGACGTGTTTCCTTTCGTAAACAAAAGAAACGGAAGTGCGGTAAAGTTGTACCGTTCCGAAAAGGTACTTTTTTTACAAATTCTAAACTAGAAATTTGGCAAATTTTATGTTTCGTGTATTTGTGGGTGGAAAAGGCACCACTGACGCTAATTGCAAAAATTACAAAAATGTCCTTGACGACTGCAGTTAGTTGGGCATCGTTTTGTAGAGAAGTTCTATTGGATAAGTATTTGCTGCACCCCGAAAAGTTAGGTGGTCCGGGCTCTATCGTTGAAATCGATGAGAGTAAATTTGGTAGAAGAAAATATCACCGAGGACGCCAAGTTGAAGGACAGTGGGTTTTCGGCGCATATGAACACGGGACAGGACGGGTGTTTATGGAAATCGTGGAGGAAAGGACTGCGGATACCCTGGTACCGATAATTCAAAAATATATTCTGCCTGGTACTACCATTGTTTCGGATTATTGGAAAGCCCACGATTGTTTAGAAAGGAACGGATATGTAGATTTAAGGGTTAACCATTCGATTACTTTTAAGGATCCCGAATCTACGTCGCGTCTTGCGAAGAATCAACTCCCAGGAAACTTTGCACGACATATTTTCCACAAAACTTGTATAGGAAAGGGTGTTGAAAAGGCGGAGGAATTTTATCGTATTGCTGCAATGGTGTACGATCCCACCAAGCCAGCGCAGCAACGGGATCCAGAAGAAATCGTGGATGAGTATCCATCGGATAGCGCTGATGATTAAAATAATTAAAATTTACCAATTTATAATAAGTCTTTTGATAAAGTCTGTTATTTTCGTTTCTAATATACTGTAATGTTTAAGAGTGTGCCCATAAAATTTAAATTAGTTTTAATAGTTAAAAAGTAGTAATGATAATAATAAATAACACTGTATATTAATTTAATGAAAATAAGTTAGATTTAGACAAGAATTTTGTATAAAGAAATATTAATTTAATTCGAAACAATTAAAAATTGAAAAAAACATTCTATCTTTCTATTGATGGTGGGAAAATGGATTATTAAAAAAGTCATAGAAACAAAGCAACACCATCAATTTCTTGAATTCATTCTTCTCTTCCCCTTTCTTTTATTTATTTTTTTTCTTTCTTCTTAATTTGTTATTTCTTCTGTTATAATTCTTCCTTTAATTAATTTTGTAAATTAATAAATAAGATAATAAAAACTTGAACCGCGGGGGAGCTGGACCCTCACCGGGCGCGTCTCCAGGTGGCGGATAGGGGAACGCTCGCTTCGGCGAGTATCGGGTTAACCCGACGCGGACCAACCAGCCGGACTTCTATAGTCTGTTTTTTTGCAAGGACCGGCACGGCACCGGCTTGTTACGTCTCTTGTTCTTCATCTTCTTTTTCGTTTTTATGTGATTGGCACGTATTTTGGAAACCCTGGGAGTGCTGACGAAGCCTCAGGTGTCTCGGCCGGAGGTGGAGGGAGGCTGATGTGAGCTTGCTCTGCCGAGGAGGGACTGGGTACGTGTCAGAGGCCAGCCACATCGGGCCCTGATCAGGTAGTGTAGAATGGATGCGGAGGTCGGAATCCGCATTGCCCCGGATGAGTATCGATTCGTCCGTGTTTATCCGGAATCGATAAAATGAGGGTTGGGCCCCGGGGAACTGGGGTAGGTTTCTTTAACCGAGGGTATACCCGTTCCCAACCATTCTCAGCACGAAGCGCTGGTGAACCCAACAGAATGGAAAACTCAACAAGAAAAACCATTCAAGAGGCGCCCGCCTCTAAAAAACGGACAACTTGACGAACTCGGAAAAGGAGGTCACTCCCCGGTTCCTTGTCGTCAAGGCTTTGAACGGTTTGTCGTTCGACAAACTTAGCCCGTTCATGTTACAGAAGCAACTATACGGATTGTTTGGAGAATTTAAGTCAATTAAGAAAACCAGGGAAGGCTTGTTGGTTGAAACCGCGTCTGCGGTACAAGGTAAACGAGTTCTAGTCAGTAAGCGAATAGGAAACATAGATGTCGAAGTTAACCCGCATAGAGCCTTAAATACCTCGAAAGGCATTGTGTACTGTCCCGACTTGTTGAACTGCTCCTTGGAAGAAATCCAGGCGGAATTGAAGCTCCAAGGGGTAATTGACGTGAGGAGGATCAAGTCCAAGAGAGAGGACTTGAGCGACACCCCCAATCACATACTCACGTTCAACAGCCCTATTTTGCCGAAAAAAGTGAAAGCGGCGTATTACTCATTGGATGTTAGGCTTTACATACCTGCTCCAATGAGATGTTTTAAATGTCAGCGTTACGGCCACACATCTCTCCGATGTGAGGCCGAACAAATATGTGTGTGTGGGAAGGCTATCCGCGAGGGGCGACCTTGCGAGGACCCCCTCGTTCGCGTTAATTGCGGCGGACCACATTCGGCTCGATCCAGATCCTGTCCCATCTTCAAAAAAGAAGCGGCGATTCAGGAAATGAAGACGAAGGATAAATTATCCTATACTGAGGCAAAGTGACGGCTACAACAAACGACGGTACGCACACCCACTCAGGGAGTGTCGTATTCGTCTGCAACCGCTTCCCTGCCCAAGTACGATAGCCTGATCAAAGATTTAATACCGGCTATTGTAGCGGCCATCAAGCCGCTAATTAAATCGGAAGTAAAGGCGAAGGTTCAATCCTCGACCAGCACTTCCGGAAATATAGGCGTATTTAAAATTCCCCTGCCGATAGATCTCACCGACAACGTAGAAACCTCAAGTCAGTTCTCCCATACGGAGTCTGACAAGAGGAAACGTGAAGGAGCGTTAAGTTCCTCGACTGACGACTTGTCGGAAAACTCTACCGACAATACTCGCAAAAAGAAGAAGGGGTGGTAGAAGGGAAGGCCTCGTAACGTTACGACGCGATCGAAAATTACGCGCTCCAAGACGAGGTCGACCTGCGGTTTTACCAGTATGAATATCATCCCAACTAGTGACTAATCTTACGTCAACGTTTTTCATCGTCTTGCCAAATACTGAATTATTCATTAATTTAATAAAATCTTTTTCAGACCATACGCTAGCCGAAGCCACAGAGGTGCCACAAGTGAAATCGTCAACAGTCATTATAAAGAAAGTAGCAAGCAACTGTATTGCAGTGCCTCTTCCACGATCTCAGCGTCTAACATATTTCTAAGCCATTAGAAATAAAACTTCATTACCAAGGAAGGCAACAGGTATTTGCATAAGTAGCTCAAGTATTGTTACCAACAAAGAAAATACGAAAACCGAGATTGTTTGTAACCTAAGCGTCATAATTGAAGTCGTTAACGCTCATTATGTCCAGAAGACAGCAAGTAACAGTCTCCATTGTGGAGCATCGGCCGCAAGTGACCTTGACATCTAACTTATTTCTAAACCATTAGAAATAAAACTTTGTACCCTTGAATATGAAATAGGTATTTGCATAAGTAGCTCACAAAGTATTATTAGCAAGTAAGAAATGAAACCTGAGGCCGCTTAGGGCTGAGGCGCGATAATTGAAGTTGTTGATCCAAAAAACAGGAAGTAACAGGGTGTTTCAATGATATTGTGTATCGTAGTTGTAGGTTGTTTGAAATAAAACTTGGTAACTTTTGAATGCAATAATTGTATACTAAGTGGCTAGGGTGGCCGACGCCAAAGTATTAAGTTTGCTAGGTATTATTGTCAGCGAGGAAGAGGTTAAAGTCGTAGTGTAAGTCGTCAAGTAATCGTCTCAATTACTATGCATTGGCCGCAAGCGCCCTCGACATTTATTATCTCAATAAACCATTAGAATTTCTTCTTCCTACAATTCTACAAATGCAATGAGAAATTATAGTATTCTTAGTTCAAACAATCCAATAAATAAAAAAATAGTACTTTGGCGTAAATAGGAACGATTAGTTAGTGATTTCCATAAATATATTAATAATTAATTTACACAACAATATCACGTTTACAAGACAATTCGAAAGCGACAATAAATTAAGCTTCTTGGATTTTACAATGTTCTTTTTCTTCCTTCTGTATAGGGTGTCGCAGCGAAACCGGTCATTAGACGTTTCTGGGGTTCTGGCCAAAATAGAAATTTGGGAATTCAGATTCAAGTATAATCAATTGCGTTCTCTTCGAGTAAAATATTTTCAGACTTCTAGCACTTCCGGTATAACCTGACGTGCTATAAATACAATATAAATAAACTTAACTGTGAGGAAACTTCCAAAAACTTTAATTTTCAAAGAGTAAAGTGCCCTTTAGAGAGTTGTTCTAATGAAAATAATAGCTGTTCCAGATTGCGTTAGCTATAATAAGTATATATTTGTAATATGGAATTGATAATAGAAATACTATGGTCACAGCAATCAACTAGACATTTCGGCAGTTTTTGAGAAAAAAAATTAATCCAAAATTTTCCGCCATTTTTGGAGGGGTGTAGCTCCTTATTGGAGCCGAAGTCGCCCATGGTTCATATATCAAAGTACCCATAAAATTGTCTAAAGAATCACCCCCTCAAGTTTGGGCACGTCATTCAGATACACCCTGTATGTATAAATATACAGAGTCCTCTAAAAAGTCAGCACAGTACATTTTTGAAAATTTGTTTACATGAGATGTTCATCCTAATCTTTCGTTATCACCATCTCCATCCATATATATTTTATGTATTTGCTTTTACACACAGCACCACCAAGCGATAATATCGAAAAACGTTTCAAACAAAAATTATTGCTAATTTAATTCACAACAAATGTTATTCGAAAAAGTTTTTGATACAACCAATAATTATTAAGATAACTACAAAAATGTCATTTTCTTAATCAGCGTACAGGGCCACCTTGTGGAATTATAAAAAATATTTATTAAGAATATCGATTTAAAATTAAATTCTAAACAACATTTATTTGAAAGATTTTTTGATGTAATCAACACATCGTCCTCTATAAAAATATAAAGTCAAAAAATATACAGGATGATTTCTATTTTTTTTTTAATTTTTAATTTTCTTTGTGTAACGTTAAGCGAAGTTGTTATTGAAGAAATTTTGAACCAGTTTTGATTAAAATATTAACAGTAACAGAAAAATATTCATTTTATATCTATAAACAGCCAACATTTTATGTATTTGCTTTTATACCAGTACACAGCGCCACCAAGCGATAACATCGAAAAATGTTTCAAACAAAAATTATTGCTAATTTAATTCTAAACAAATATTATTCGAAAAAGTTTTTGATACAACCCATAATTATTGAGATAACATCGTAGGCTCTGAAGTATTTGATTTGTTAGTTGAGTCTGCTGTGTCGTCACTTTCAGAATCTGTTGATGATAAATCGGATATCCACGTAATTGCCGCCTTAAGAATTGCTTATATGTCAACTTCAATGTTGTGTACGTTTTAAATGCATTAAAAAGCGCACAATTGATTAAAAACATTACTACTCGTTTGGTCCACTTCTTCGTTTTTCTAAAAATAGAGTAATAAGACAGATATTGATCTGCGCGATCTACACCCTTCATACACTTGTTGTAATCAATTATTGACTCAGGCTTTTGAATTGATATATGTGATCTTCTATTTACACTTCCGGATTCCATTATGCGCGCCGAATATATCGTCGATATCATGTTTACATTTCGTTTACCGTTATTCCATATTTGTAACAGAATATCGTGTTTTCTACGAAATGTAGTTTGACCATTTGAAAGGGTTAGTTTTTGGAGACATTGAGGAAAACCTCTCGATACCCGTACTTTAATTTGCAAGAGAAGTTATGGCTGAACTTCTATGGACACTGTTGTAATAATTGTCTTGATAAAGGTGATGCCAAATATTTTTATAAGGATCAATAACTTGTAGAATAGTGTTTTCTAATTTCATTACTTGGCAAGCATACACCTCAAAATTACAAACGTATCCCCTGTGAGCTTCACAGACTGCTCTCACAAGTATGCCGTACTTTACAATTTTCGCGGGATTGTAGGTTCTGAATGACAGTCTTCCCCGCCACGGAATAATACATTCATCTAATGATAATTGCTGACAAGGTTTATATACATCAATAAATCTATTCTTTAAATAATTTATAACTGGTTGAACTTTTACAAGCCTGTTTGAATTTGTGGGTATATCTTCATTGTTACAAAAGTGCCAGCTCTGCAGTATCTGCATAAATCTGGTTCGGCTCATTACCTTAGAAAAAAACGGAGTTTCGATGCTTGGGTCAGTTGACCAGTAATCGTGAAGTCTGTCTTTTTTTACTTGTCCCATTAGAACAATTAGACCTAAAATTTTTTTTATTTCTGGCAACGTAATATCCATCCATTTCTTCTTTACAATGTCCATTACACTTTCTTCGTGTTTTGGTAGAATTTTTATATCTGGGCTGCCTTCGAAAGGTTCCAAAATAATTCATTTTCATTTGTTGACCACGTCTCGATGTTTACTTCAGCAATGTCATCATTATCACTTTCTGAATCACTAGATTGCAGTGACAATAATTTGCGCGGCTTCCGAATGTTTATAGAAGAATCACTGCTATCACCATCACTATCACTTTCTGAATAACAACTATAGTCTGACAAAGTATCTAAGCAAAACTTTTCATCTGGACGATCTTTATCCATTGTAAACGGTAAAAAGTAAAAATATTATAATTCGTAAGGATATGGAGAGGACAGCTAACAGCTAACTACTAGGGGAGAGCGGGGCAAAACGGGGTGGAGGGCAAGACGGGGCTTTTGCAATTACTGCCACGGTAGGTGTAGCAACCTAGTGGAAAATAGTTGACTAGTAGGCTGGTGCTGTGTGAGTGTCGGATAGAGCTTGCAGCCATTTCGAACAAACCATTCGGAGTGTACCCATCAAAATGTGTTTTTCACCTGTGCTGATGTAATTTTTCGTTGTTTTTAGACGTGAAAGGTAAGTGAAGTAATTTTTTATCGTGCCATTAAGTATTACTATCAGATAAAGCGTTTTTTTAGGAATAAATTAATGCATGAAATAACCTAATAGAATATATCCTTTGTTCTATAATATTAACCTAACTTAAAAATTGTCCCTGGGGGCAAGACGGGGTTCTCAGTGGGAGGGTCGTTTGCTTGGTTTGACTTGTAATGAGGTAAACCGGCTGGCATACCAGTTAGCAGTGAGAAATAACAAGCGGCATAATTTTAACCAAACTAAAGAATCAGCCGGAAAGGATTGGCTTAGAGGATTTTTGCAAAGAAACCCAAGTTTATCATTTAGGAAACCTGAGCAAACCTCCCCAACTAAGGCCATGGCTTTTAACAAAGTTAACGTATCCCAATTCTTTGGTTTATTAGGGGAAGTATATGACCAGCACAAATTTACAGCAGATCGAATCTACAACTGCGATGAAAGTGGGATTTCTGCTGTTTCAAAGAATACTTCCAAAATACTGGCAACAAAAGGGAGGAAACAAGTAGGCTCATTATCATTTGCCGAAAGGGAAAAAGTGCAGCTGGAGGTTTTATGCCACTCATGTTAGTGTATCCTCGACAGCGAATGAAACCAGAATTGCTGAACAATTGTTCACCTGGAATGTGGGCAGAATGCCATGTCTCTGGCTGGATGCAGAAAAACATTTTTGAGAAGTGGTTCGACAAATTCATCGTATTTTCTTAAGCAACCAAGGAGAAACCAGTCCTGCTATTGTTGGATGGTCATTCAACTCATATACAGAGTCTGACCATAATTGATAAAGCAAGGGCTAATGGTGTGGTCATTCTCTGTTGGAATTGGCTACTACCAAATCCAGGAAAAGTTGTTACTTAATTTCAAATCGTTGAGATTTTGGGCAAAGACTTTCTCAGGGCTGCAACTATATTGACTGCGATAAATGGTTTCAAAAAAACTGGAATTTGCTCTGACGAACCAAATATCTTTCCAGATTCAGTGTTTAAAGCTTCTATCACAACAAACATTCCTTTAATTACAAATGAAGCCGCTAACATTATTGTCAATAGTGACCAAGGAAGTGCTTCAAATGGCTCGCGTAAGCAGGTTATACCACAGACAAACGATGGTTCTTGCACCAAGCCGAACCTAAAGAGCAAGATGCGTTTGCTGAACCTTGGTGCTCACATTGGAATGATAGTAACTCCAATAACCACACCACAAACCAACAAGCTCCCAAGAACAACACCTATCATCAACTAAGATCCTTTGCGGTTTCTCCTGAACAAATTGTTCCTGTTCCTCATGTCAGAAAGAAAAACATCCGGAAATCATTCCACACAACAGGAAAAACTGTTGTTGTAACTAGTTCGCCTTACATAAAAGAACTTCTAGAGAGTGTAAATAAAGTTAAGCTCGGTAAAAAGAAGGACCAAGAAGAAAAGCATGCAGAAGGAAAGAATGCAGAAGTGAAGAATGCTCCTAAGAAAAATGTTAAAAAATTGCTATTTATTCGTAAAGAAAAAAGGGGAAAACATAAAAAACAATAACTAATCTGCCAAAAGAGATAAAAAAAGAAAAAAAGGAAGAAGGAAGCACGTCAGATGAAGATGGCACTGCGTGTTTGTATTGTGACCATTTCTACTCTCAGTCTATAGAAGGATGGCTGTCATGCGTCTCCTACAAAAAGTAGGGTCACTGTTCTTGTGCGGGAGAGGAGGACGAGGATGCCGAGGTACACCATATCTGTGAATTTTGCTTACAAAAGGACGATGAGAACTGAATAATAAATCCGTAACTTTTCAGATGATACAAACTAAATGTTACTTGCGACTAAAGTATTTATCCTTTTGAACATTTTTTTCAAACAATGTCAAGATTTTTTTTAATTATTGAAATAAGTTTTTTGCATTTGAATAAATCTGTAATTTAAAAACCTATGCATTTCCAATTATTGAGCTACCCCATCTTACCCTCACTATAGGGCAAGATGGGGTACTTGAAAAACCCTGAAAAAAATTTTTTTCCTACCATAAATACTAATTTTTTTTTAGTCCTAATTTTTGAAATTAACTTCAGAAATACTGAAGTTTTAATTACATTACCTTGTATTTGTGTTGAGCATTTCTTACGACTACAAAAATTTTTTAAGTGCTTAAGTACCCCGTCTTGCCCTACCTTCCCCTACCAGAACAGTAAATCCCACTGGACGATCGCTACGCTTTTATACACGTTGATACACGTTTGTTTGTCGCAGACATATATATAGTCAGACGAAACCCGTCGATAACTAAAAGCCGATTAATAGGCTATCGGTCGATAAAGTGTTAATATACAATTAGGGTTATAAAGGGTGTCATTATATTAGCAACAGTTAGGTGCCAAATTTCATTCTTCTATTTCTCCATAGTGGATTTATCAAATAAAAACAATTTTTTCCCCTAACTTTACATGGCTGTAACCAAGGTTTATACATATTTATATAAAAGGTTGTCTAGGTTCGTACGCAACCATACTGCGCATTACGTCACATGTGGAAAATAATACCGCCAAGCAATTCAAATTAAACAAATGCACGGAGCACCACATGGCCATGAGGTTGCGTGCGCAAACTGTGATCGCTTACGTCACGAAACACTGCTGCTCTTGCCAATTGCCCACAAACTAAAATCAAAGTATTGCAGCATAGGAACTTAGATAACCTTTAATATAGATAAAAATGAAACTCAGGAGGACTCGCAGTCAGGGTGATTGGGATTATTACAAATCTCTGCGTAACTACACCACTGCAGCTGTGAGGAACGAAAAACGTGCTTATTTTGCTTATTTGACAGAACAAGGAAGTAATAAACAGATATGGAATGAAGTTAGAGGACTTGGGGCTATGACGGATGGCAGGGCGTCGTCCTTACCATCGAATTTGCAGAATCCTGTCCGTATTAACAGTTATTTTGTAGATAGTGTAAACGAGCTTGTGGATAGTTTGCCATCTGTTAATTTGGATTTTTATAAGCATAATGCATGTCAAAATCAATTTGTATTTAAAAATGTAAATGAGGCAGAGGTGCGGTCTATTCTGGCTTCTATCACATCTGCTTCAGTTGGGTGTGATGGTATTTCCATAGGAATGATACGTCTCTGCTGTCCGTTGATTTTGCCGTATCTGACTCATTTTCTCAATTGTTGTCTTTTAGAGAGTAAATTCCTTGTGCTGGAAGCAAGGGATAGTTATTCCTTTGGCAAAGGTTGATGATCCCAAGCAATTGAAAGATCTTAGACCAATAAGTATTTTTCCAACGTTATCTAAGGTGCTTGAAAAAATTATGAAGCAGCAGTTGGTGAGTTACGTGGAGAGTAATGGCTTGTTGCCTCAAAACAAAATGCCTGGGTTTAACAATAGATAATACCTTCAGATTTAAAGCTCAAATTAATATTTACATGAGAAGGTCGTATCCATGTTTAAGAGAGCTTTATCCTCACCGATCCGTTCTTTCGATAAAATTAAAAAACAGTTATGTGATTCTCTTGTGTTGTCTCACTTCAACTTTATGGTGCCTGTGTATCATCCAGCTATAGATGTGCTTACATCGAATCGCATACAAAAAGTTCAAAATAGCTTTCCTTAGGTTCATTTTTTGAATCCGGAAGTATGACAGAATCTCACACAAACTTAAAGCTGTTGGGTGGCACAGAATGGATATCCGCCGGGAGTTGCAGTTTAGTTTTGTTTCATAAAATCGTCACAACACATATACCGACATACTTGTATGAGAAAATTACTTTTAAAAGGGCTAACATTGCTCTACAAACGAGATTAAATATGGTATATATTCATCAAAATACAGAACCTCTTTGTTTCACAGATGTTTTACGTATCACATATATAAGTCATATGGAACGTTACCGCCTATGATCAAAAAACTAAATATCAATAATTTCAAAAAAATACTATATAAAGATAAATTTTTGGAGCAATGTGTAGCCTTGCTATAGTTATTCATTTGAATGCATTTTTTTTAACATTCAGAGCAGGAGAGGGAGGAATATTCAAGAAATTGTATTATCGTTGTCGTGGGACGCGTGTAGTATAATTAATATTAAGTTTCTGTATGTGGTAAGGTTGGTTGAACAGATTTTATCTGGAGCCCGCCTATTGCACAATGCCATTCTTTTTTCTTTTCTTTTTTTTGTAGTGTTAGGTACTAAGTTTTTTGATTTCTTGTTGTTTAAACAAAAGAAATTGTATATATAGAAGCAGTTGTAAACACTAAAACTTGAAGCCGACGCAACACGCGGTTTGTTTACTAACAACCTTTGTCGAAACCGGTTGAAACAATGAACGTGCACAGATCGGCCCAGCGGCCGATTATCGCCGAACATTCCCGTATATTATTGCCCGTAGAATAAGGCATACACTAAAATAAATAAACCTATTTGCGAATCAATAAATGATTCGTTTTTCTTCATTTTTATTTATTTATATTTTCTTTGTAAATATTGTATGTAGAGTATACTAGTACTTTTAGTTAAATATAAAACTTATCAATCGTAATACTACATATATACATTCTTGTATCATTTACCAAGTATATTGTTTCTACGTCCTCTGATTAATTTAAAAAATTACATTATATTTATTGTATTTAATACTTTCAAGTCTTATTAAAACTTGACAAAGATATAGAAAAAAAATGTATTCTACAATTTATAAAAGTGTTACGACAATAATTTTTCAATTAGTAGCTAGTTTAATAATTAATTTTTAATTGTAATTTTATATAAGAAATTAGGATGCTCTTTGGATACGCCGCTGGATAAAGTCTGACCAATTTCATCTAAATCGTACACGCCACTGTCGCTAGGACCAAGGTCAATTTTGTTTCCAAACAAATTCTCTTGCGTTGGCTTCAAACCGGTATACGGGCGAACATAGGCGATGCGGCTTCTATATATACAATTTCTTTGGTTTAAACATTCTAGTTTAGAATATATCTACACTATAGATACAATTTTTGTTATTATTATACTTATATATATATTTTTTTCTTTTGTTGTATTGAATGGTATGTGCAATAAAGACATTTAGTATTATTATTATTATATAAACCTTGGGCTGTAACTTGGAGGAGAAGTGGTTTTGAATAAAAAGTTATATGAAAGACACTCCTTAATTTTTACTGAAAAATCATCCCTTGAAATCTTTCGCATCAATTTAGAAACACCTGCATAGTTGATTTAGTCGCACATTAGCTTTATTAAGTTTTTGGTTGATATTTTTTGATTGGTAAAAGTCCCAGTGAAGTCAGGTATACTCCAGATATTTAACAGCGTCGCTTGACCATTCTACAACTTCGTTATTAGCTAATACCACTGGTAGCTCTCGGAATCTTCCTAGTTAATTGTGTTTTGTAATGACTCAGTTATAACAGTAATATTATTGTTCTATTGCGCTAATTGGTGTCATCTGCAAACATTGATAGCATTCCTAAGACAGTCGTGAACATATTCACACGTAATTGTGGCTCTTTCGAAAAATAAAGTGTTTACTTTAAAAAAATTTGAAATGGAAGAGGAAAAAATAAGATATTAACGAAAATTATGGTTTAAATTGAAATGAAATTAGGTTGTTAATAAAAAATGTATTTTGATTAATTTCGAAACAATTAACATCGTTTTAAAACCTTGAATTAAAGTATTTCTTTGTGTAATACTAACAATACGAACATCATTGAAAGGTTTATAATAAAAGCAAAAACTGAGATCAAGGATTAACTCCTTTCATTCAACTTTATGATATTAAAATTTTAATAAAACTAGTTTTAACATTTTAAATGTTATAATCGTATCGAACACACCGAAAACGAAATCGTCTCGTTCACACTTAAATAATTACTGATAACGAAACGGCGGAAACAATCTTGTTTATATACGATTAGAGAAATGTTTTTTTTCCCCAAAGTTTTACGAATTGAAGATAAATAATCACGCTATATGGACTTTATCGCCACAATTGTTCTGCATGAAAGCCATCTTACATACCCAATAGATTTGATGTAACTGTTGTTGGTAATCGGTTCAATATTACTTTCTGAGTAACACAATTTTGCAATTCCAGTCGTATTTTCCATTTAATTTTAAAATACAAATTTTAAATCAAACACTTTAATAGATATTTGTATAAACCTGAATTAAATAAAACTAATTTTAATCTTGATAATATTTAGCTAACTCTGGTAAACACGCATCCCGATCATCTCTTACGTTCCGATAAAGAAAATCGGAAATAAAGGTAATATTTACACAAAATATCCCTTGTTTTGCAAGGGGGATAAAAGAAGAAAAATCGGTTACTATTTTCGGATCAATTAAACAATGAGTTGCGTAGATATTATCTTCAAAAGGTGCGCTAAAATAAAAAGATTTAATTTCAAATCTAATAATGAAATAAAAAATAATTACGTAGCATTTACAACCATCCCACCACCAGCCTCGATTATCCTCACCATAGCATCTCGCTTAGCAGCAAAAATTATTGCTCTCATGTCGTGGAAAGCTCCATATCCTCTTTTAGCTACTTCAACTCTCCAATAATGTAAAGGTTCCATCCAAAGCTTTTTATCTTTATCAAATTGTACCGTTATATCCTTATTCGCTGATGGATTTCCATATTCGAATGGTTCACAATTTAAAAATCGATTTTCTTTCGTGCACGCTTCAATATACGATGGATGAAGAATCCATTTCCCAGCTGCTATACAGGATAACATTTTTTCTGTACGCTGTGGTTTCGGTGCTAAAAGATGCGTTCCGTCGGGATCGTAAAATGGTAAAGTTGACACTTTTCCTCCTAATTCTCCGATTTGTTTTATTAGGTTTTTTCTTAATTCATTTTCGATTGTTGATAGCATAAATACTGGCGTAGGCTAAAATTATTAAAAAATAATTAATTTTTATAAAAAATGTTTTTAAATTAAATTTTGTAACGTTGGTAGCTTAGTTGATAATTTCAAAACATTTTTTTTAATTAACTTGTTAAGGACCGGTTGTACAATATACCGATAAATCTACCTGATAACTATCCGGCCAATAAACTTATCGGGAGGATGAAGATATTCGCTGTTTTTGTCGGTAGGATTGCTATCGGTGAAATAAGAGTCGATTGGTAGCACTTTCTCCCAAATATCTAGTAATTTGTGCCGCAGGTTGGTAACGCTAAAGTCTTTCTTTGAAATTTGAATCGTTTTGACAATATAATTGTTTAAAAAAAATTTTCATGACACACAACTGACACAACGTACGTATAGGGTTAACGGTTAATCTATGAAGTAAACCTATGTACATAAAATGCAACATGTCAATATAATTTGACGGTACAATAAAATCTCGATATATTATAGCTTAATGAAAATATACAACAATCTAGCGCTGAATACCAACTAAAACTAGAACTAACACTAGCACTAGACCTAGAAACAATCCACTTAGCCGTGCGCCTCTTAAGACGACCTGAAAAGAAACCTGAATGTTTCTAGCTCTAGGTCTAATGTTAGTTCTAGTCACAGTTCTAGTGACAGTGCTAGGTAGCGCTAGATATCATTGTGTTGCAAATTTTTATTGAACTTTCTAGTTGCAGGTCTAGTGTTAGTTCTAGTTTTACACTAGCACTATCACTAGAACCAGCACAAGATCTAGAACTAGAATCATTCGGGTTTAGCCGTCTTGAGAGACGTGCGGCTAAATCCGAATGATTCTAGTTCTAGGCCTTATGTCAGTTGTAGTGATAGTGGTAATACAAAACTAGAACTAATACTAGACCCAGATCTAGAAACTTTCGCATTTAGCCGTACGTTTCTCAAGACGGCTAAACCCAAATTATTTGAGGTCTAGGTCTTGTGTTAGTTCTAGTGGTAGTGCTAGTGTAAAACTAAAATATGTCTAGTTCTAGTGTTTAAGCATGTAATTCTAGTTTTAATTGTTATTCAGCGTTATTAACTATCGGCGAAATAAGAATTAGTTGGTAGTAGTATTTCCCCATGAGAGAGGGTTTCGTCCAATCGGAAAAAATGGTCCTGGTGTGTGTTTCACAGACAGAACGGCGCGCCTTATTTCTTTATGTAGGTAAGATAAACGCGTACTGCAGTACTAAAAACGTACTGTCTGGAACGCACCATCTTTTACGATTGGACGGAACTCCTCCTTACCACGCAGAGTTTATTTCTGTTTCTGTTTAATTTATAATTAGCTTAAATCGCTCTAAAAAAAATAGAGAGACAAAACTTTGAAAAACCGATAAACGCAATTATTTGACATATTTTGGTCAAATCCGAGAGGACATCCACTAAGCCGTTTTCGACTAGTGATGTAACGGATATTCGCATCCGCAACTGCGGATTATCCGTATTGTTTTGAGGATCCGCATCCGCATATATTTTAATGGAGCTATGATAAATAATTACTAAATACAAATTAATAATTACAGATTACTATTAATTACAATAGAAATATTATTTTCATTAAAATTTTAATACGTAACTTTTTTTCAATAACTCAGCATCCGTTAAATCCGCATCCGCAAAATTAGAATTAAAAAATCCGGTTCCGCATCCGCTAAACTCATATCCGTAACATCACTATTTTCGACATAACGGCGTCTTACTAAACCATGATTTTCCGCGAAACTGTATGGAATATCGAAAAAACAAAATATGCCACTCATTAAGAATACATCAGGCTACCACTTGTTCAAAATTCAAATTTTTTAGTACTATAGTTTTCGAGAAAAAAATCGCAAAGTTAACAAAGTTGCCGGTACCGTAAAAAAACCGGGGACTTTTTTCATATAACTCGCGATAAAAAGAAAACCGCGGGTCCGAAAATGTTTAAATTAACATATACAGGGTGCCCATTGTGTATGGAATATAGTATACAGCCTGATTCAGAGTAAGCGCCTTATTTTAGTACTACTTTCAAAATATTTGGCAGTAATATGTTTTAGGTCTTTTAGTACATTCTCTCCATGATGGTGATACCACATTTTCAATTGGACGAATTATTACAAAATGGCGACTGTCAACTTTTTTTTTTAAATGGAATGCCAATTTTTTTTTTATTATTGATATCCTAAAAACATTCTTTATAGTATCTTGTTTTTCTTAAAAATTCATTTCTTTCCCCATCAAAAAGCACAGTTTTTAATCTAGTAGCACATTTTTTACACTCGATGTTATTTTTGTCCAAATATCAAGTAGCGCTAGACACAAAAGAAACAATTAAGCTTTATTTTGTAATAAACATCTACTTATATATTTATTTGGAGAGAAGAATCACCTCTTGAAGTTTGTTGCAGTCATTCAGATACACCTGTATATATTTTTTTGAAATTGTTATCATAGTTTTATATGCAGGTGTTTATATTGGAACAAGAACTGCAATAAACGATAAGAGCAGCAATGAGAGCAGCGATAAGAGCTGCGCAAATTTCGTTTCTATGATATGCTGTTTATAGTGGAGCGTTGATCTGTTGTGGTGATTTTTATCTTTTTGGTCCCACAAGGGGGATCTAACAAAAATTTCACTAATTAAACAGTCGATATCCATGCCGACCACACCTGATAATAGCAAAGAAAATAGTGAATACAATTAGTATCGCTCTTATCGTTAGTCGACTGTCAAGCATGTGACAACGCTCCAATATAAACACCTGCATATAAAACTGTGACAACAATATCGTTATTTTGCTAGTATCGTTTATCGCAGCTCCAACGTAAACGCACCCTAAGGCTCCGTTCACGTGACAATAATCTGACTTGCGATTAGTAACCGCGCGCTTTGATATCCAATGTATTCAAATACAACCATTCATATGAACGCGAGAACTGACACGCGTTCATATGAACGGTTGCATTACGGGGTTACTCAACTTGACTCGGGGCCGATAAGGCCGCCCCGTTGAGTACCCGATAAGTTATACTGCCGATAATCTCACCGACAAAAATATCCGTACATTGTAATACAGTACAAACTAACTTATTGGCCAAATAATTTTATCGGAAAGTTTGCACATTGTACAACCGGCCCTAATTCAAACTCCAAAACCAGACTGATGGAAGTTAACCACATAATAATAAACAAGTACAAAAAACAAGTCAACAAATGTTATTTTATCAACTCGAAACGATGTTAATAAATACCAAATGGATTATGTTCATAAACGTCAGATGTCAATTATTCGTAACTGTCAGTCATTATGACACATCAAAATGCTATTCATTCACAACTGTCATCTTGACATTTCACACGTTTCAGACGCACAGCTAAACCCAAAACTGTCTAGTTCTAGTGTTAGATAGTTGTATATTTTTTTTAATTAAAGATAGAATTAACACTAAACCTACAAACATTCGGGTTTATCCGTACGTCTCTAAAGACGGCTAAACCCGAATGTTTCAAGTTCTAGATCTATACTATTTCAAGTTCAAATTGGCACTAATCAAACTCAAAAAGGCATTAAACAAAACTAATTTGGCGATTGTCATAATCAAATAGGCATTAATCAACATCAAAATGACATTAATCAATTACAAATCGTCACTGATAACAAACTATGTATAGTAGACGCCACGAGAGCTGGCAGTAAATTATCGTTTTCCGCTCTTACAAATGCCATACGTAGTTCACAAACCGCTAGAAAGTAATGTATGTTAGAAAGAGATAGCATTAGTTTAATATGTTTGCTGTACAATTCAAATGGCCACGTTGAAAAAGTAGGTCTGTTCTTCTAAGGGATGTAACTCTATAATTATAACCTCAAATCGAAACGTCTTGTCAGCGTTGTCATGAATCTGTTAGTGTTTTCACAAGCCGATAACGTTTTCTTTGAAAGGAAAATCATTAGATAATATCTTTGACAATGTTTGACATATAACCTCCATTACTAACAATTAATAAGCATTTTATTGTTTTTGATAATTACAATTTTCCCCTTAATACATCTTAATATATGTCATTAGTATATTATTTTCACCCTCTACCCTCTTCCTCCATTTCCATACCCTCGGCTCCTCGGCCCATTCCTCCCCTCATCCATCCCTTTGTCTCCTCACCCCCACAACCATTCTCATCCATCGTTTACCCTCTCTCCTAAGATCTGCCCTCGGTCCAAATCCTCCTCCCTCAACTCACTACACCCATTCAACATATGTTTCAACGTTTCCCATTCCTCCCTGCATAGCCTACACCACCTCTCCTCATCGGCCATCCAGTATCTGTTAGCTCTCTCCTCGTTTCCACAACGGAACCTAGCCACCAACTTCTTCCCTACCTCATCTCCTTCTAATAACAAGTATCTAGGCAGCCCCTCCTTAATTATGTCCCTGTACCTTTCGTTATACCTCCCCTCTTTTATTTGTGTCCTTCTTTCCTGTCTCTGCACATCTCGGTCCCTATCTCTCAACTCCCTCCACATCTCCCTACCCACCCTTCGTCTACTATTTATCTCAGTTACCGAGTAGCCCGCTCGTCTATAATAGTTGTCTCTGTCTCCTTTCCCATATCTGATCTTTCCCTCTCTAATTTCCCTCCAACATTCCCCCAAGATCCCGCAGTACCTCCATTACTAACATAACCTACATTTAAATGTGTGTGGTGAAATGATCTAAGTCGTACGTCCATATCTTGATTCATTCCATTTTTAAGCGATCTGTCACTGCCAGCTCTAGTGGTTTCTACTATATCTACAAAATGCCTTATATTAAGAAAAAAGGAAACAGCAAACGTAAAACGTCAAATTTGTGCCATTTACAATACGAATTGCGTCTGGTGAAATTTAGCTCAAATTCTTGGTGTTGCAAAAAGAACAGTTGAGATGGGTAAATAATCAAGAAGAAAACCCAAGAGAAGGAAAACATAAAATAAAAATTACAGATGACCATCACAGTTTCTTTGAACTTAAAGTTGAAGAAAACTCTAAACTCACACTTAAGCAGTTGCAAGAAACATTACGAAATGAGTTTCAGCTTAATGTAAACAAGGAGTGTATTCGACAACACCTTGATGGCCTCATGTTTACATTAAAACAAATACGTTTTGAACCGGAAAGAACCAACACCGTCGAAGTGAAAACAAAAACATCTGAATACATAAGAAGTTTGCTTGAGCTTAAAAGTGAAAACAATCTATTTAGACGAAACAAACTTTAATTTCTTTATCTCGCGAAGTCAAGGTCGTTCAAAAAAGGGAAGTCGTTGTACTTTCATTGCTGCCAAGTTTGTTAGGCAATGCTTAAGGAGAGGTCAAGATAGCTAATGGTCAACAGCTTTAGTCATTGATAGTGCTCCTTGTCATTGTGGTATTGAACAAGTGTTGAAGAACAAGAATTTCTTCATCATAAATTTGTAAAGCTAAGTCCTTACAGTCCAATGCTAAACCCAATTGAACACTCTTGGTCTATTTTGAAAGCAGGTATAAAGGCGGATTTGGCGAATGCAGTTATAAATATTTTGGAAGGAAATGACCGAGAAAATTTGTCTCAAACAGAGCACAGAATACAAAATTTAGAAAATATAATTAGAAACAATATTCCCAAAATTAATGTAACTAACTGTGACAAGTTTATAGCCGGAATTCAAAAGCACATCACCTCTATTTTAAACATGGAGGATGTCACCTTTTGAGTTAACAATATTGTTTATTACCAAGTAAAATTATGCGTTTAAAACGTTAATCACGAATCAAAGATTGTTTTGTTAAATTATTGAATGCCAATTTGATGTTGATTAATGTCATTTCGATTTTAATCAATGCCAATTTGATTATGACAGTTGCATTAGTTTTGTTTAATGCCATTTTGAATTTCATCAGTGCCTTTGATTATATATAATATGGATTGAGCCAATGAGAGAGATAGCTTGCGCAAGGTGATCGAACCGAGAAAGACATAGAAGCGTACTGACATATAATGGGCGTGCGTTAATTTATAAGATAAAAAACTATCAATTAGAAGTAACATTTATAATACTTACAGGTGATGTGAAACTGTATTATCGCGAACTTTGCACACGAAACAATACATTTTTAAACATAACGGTGTGACTGGCTGTGACACAACAAAACGATAAACGTCAAATGGAAGAGGTTTGACACTTTTGTGCGCATGCGCCCGTCTGTTTAGTACCGTTTTATGTCTATCTTTGTTACACTTTCACATTATCGCTTTCCATCTGCGTCTATTCACCTTGAGCCACATTTTTGTTAGTAGATATATTCAGTTAGCTCAATCCATATTATATATAATCAAAGATCAGTGCCAATTTGAACTTGAAAAGGTATAGTGTTAGTTCAGCGCTAGTGTTAGCTATGGTTTTAGTTGTTATTCAGCGTTAAATAAATAATAATTATAAATAAACCATTACAATCTGTTCTTGTTTTTTTTCCTTTTGCGAATACTCCTCCCAACCAACAGTCCCTGCTTGAGAATTTTTAATTTCCGTAACTGATTCACTACAAGATTCTTGATTAAAATTCGATTTTTTTCGGATTAAACTATTTTGGTTATTTGACATCGATATTTTTCTTTGCAATTTATCTAAATTACTGTTTATTAAAGCTTTCCGCGGGGTATCCTAAAAAAGAATTATTAAATCTTAAAAAGAAACAAATAATACACTTACATTTGACTCCTCCTGAGTTTCATTTTTATTTAAAATACTACTTAAATTAATTTCATCGGTGGTTCCTTCCGGGGTTAATTCAAAATTAGGTTGCGGGATTTTTTTGGGAGTTTCATCTTCGTGTAAAATTTTCTTCCATAATCTTCGTTTTAATTCAGAAAAGGGCTAAAATATAATTTATTGTAATCGAAATTAATATTAAAGTCCATTTTTAACCAGTCTATAATTAAATTCTAAGGGTTAGAGTATGAAAATGTACTTTTACTGGTTTAAATTTATTGTTTTCTTCAAAAATTTTGACATGTTTCGCCTGAACAATGCAGGCATCATCAGAACTACAAAAAATAAATTTATCAAAAGACACAGAACAGCTTAAATATAGAACTATGAAACTACTCTTGCTTTAAACTTAACTAATTTACTTACAATGAAACGCACAAGATATAGAATATTATCAATTAATTTGGTAATACACTTTTATGAAAACCATGAACCTTGGTAACAGATACAAAAAACTAATCTTCATCATACCATCAGAACAAAAAGTAAATTACATTAGAATAAACTAAATCACTATATTGAAAAACCATTTAACATTTATTTGTCTGATTTTACGGAATTTTTAATGTGATTTCAATAACCGGTATCATGCTTTAAAAACATGTTTCATGCAAGAATATCTAAAAATATCATAACCAAACTGTGTATGTATAAAAATATAAAATAAAATACAACGTTCGGACAAGTTGTCGATAAAATAAAATTAATTAATAAACACAAACAAATCTCAGCTGGGAAACGACAAAGGATAAGCAACCATGACTATTATTATTATAAAGCAAATTAAAATATTGCTTCCTAGAAATTGATTATTTACAACAAAATTTAAAGTTAATAGTAATCATACAAGCACACCCGTTTAAAGAAAGACTACTGAAGGTTTTGTGGAAAAAGAAAAATGACAAATTAGCAAGGTTGAGAAACAAAGCGACAAAAGACAATCAAATCAAAGACAAAGACAATCAGTTCACACAGCAGGAATTAGATTTCCTTAACAAAGGACATAAATACGTACCTACACCCAGGTTTTTGAATTTACCAAAATTAGCTATAATAATAAGCGTTATTTCCATCTTTACAAAAATGCACAGAAAACGTGAAATAATATTCAAACAGTCTGATTTAATCTACTGTAATGGTTCCAGAAAAAAAATCATTTATCGAATACAAGTTAAAGACATAATTAAAAATACACAACAAGAGGAGTCTTTGAAGAAGGATTTTATAGAGGTTCTTAAGAGGGAAGAACTCATGACCATAGCTTTTAAAATCAGCAATTCTATATGGGCAAAAAGTTTACAAAGAAGGCTTTTTAAATTATACGTAGAAGAAAGCGGCCACGAACTATGTACTGAGCTTGTGATGCATATTGAGGTCAGGTGGTTAAATAGAGGCAAGTTCTTACAGCGTTTTCGCGATTTAATTGACGAAATTAAACAATTTCTTATTACAAGAGGCGACGATTACAGGATTGTTATAGGTTGTTGGAAGATGATATTTGGCTTTTAGATTTGTCTTTTCTGACAGATATTACAAGTAAGCTGAATGATATGAATTTAGAACTTCAAGGACAGAATAAAACAATTTTTGACATGATGAATTCTGTAAATACCTTAAAAAAACTAATCATAATGTTATCTAGAACGAATAATAATAATTTCACTTTATTTCCCAATATGACGTCTCAATTAAAAAATATTGCTGCTACCGATATCGATTTAAATAGGTATAAAAATGAATTTAAAAACCTAATTGCAGAGTTTGACAATCGTCTTCAAGATTAAAAAAAAATTGATGATGTGGCACTTTTAATCACTTTTTCGTTTAATAAAAATATAAATATAGAAAAAGTTGCAGAGAAACTGTCCAACTTGTGCGAAATGGATGTACATAAGTTAAAATCAGAAATAACACTGCAAAACGATATGTATGTTAAAGCAAGGGCATCTGAAGAAAATTTTTGAAAATATTTATCGGAAGACAAGTATACAAAGTTTCGAAAATGTGTTGAGTACAAATTCTCAACACATTTTCGAAACTTTGTTGTGGTTCAAAATAATTCACCTGAACTGCATTTTCACAAATGAAAATAATAAAATCTAAATACCGAACGGCATTGACAGATACGCATTTAGAATCTTGTTTGAGAAATGCCCTAAGTAATTACATTCCCAACTTTAAAAAGATTGTAGACTCACAGCAGTGTCGAATAAGTCAAACATGTACCAATGCACCTGGAAGCTCAATTTAATATCTGTATTAAAACTTAAAATATTAATAAATGAGTTAAATGAAATATTTTTAATTTTAATCATAAAATGTCATAAAAAGGTGTCCTCTATCAATTGCCGCTTGTTTTCCTATAAACACTATTATTTGAGTTGAGTCACTTTAGTGTTAAAGGTGCGATATGATTGTAGGAGCCAGTAGGTAAAAAAGGAAGGTGAGTTTTAAAATGCAAAAAAAGATTTTAAACCCTTTGATCGATCTTGGCAAAACATTTATATAAAAAGTCGATCTTTGTCAAAAATTAGTTGACACTACTGCTCTAATACCACCAAGGATATATAGATTACCCAAAATTCATAAACCAGAGGTCCCACTACACCCTATTGTCAGTGTCATAAATTCTCCCATCTATCAGCTAGCAAAACACCTTACCAAGATTCTGTCTCCTTTTACAGGTAAAACAGAGTCATATGTCAGAGATTCCACACATTTTGTAGAATCCATCAGGAGTATAAAGCTAGACCCTCAGGATATCCTGGTAAGTTTCGACGTAGAATCTCTATTCACCAGAGTACCAGTCAAAGATGCCGTGGATGGTCATCGCCAGAAACTCATCCCGGAGGGTTTGCCCAAGTGTGTCCCAGGACTAGTGTACTGCCTATCGTCGACATATTTTAGCTGGAAGGCAGAGTTCTACGAGCAATGCGAAGGGGCAGCTATGGGATCACCTCTGTCACCTGTGATCGCCAATTTTTACTTGGAGAAGTTTGGAAAGGAAGCGTCCGTGGAAACCGAAGCTATGGCTCCGTTACGTCGATGACACTTTGGTGATCTGGCAACATGGAAAAGAGCAACTCCAGGAATTTCCAAACCACCTCAATTCACAGCACCCCATGATAAAATTTACCATGGAAACAGAAACTGCAAAACAGTTGCCATTCCTAGTTGTGTTGGTCACTAGGAAGACAGATGGGGCAATGGAACTGGGAGTATATCGAAAGTAGATGCATAGGAATAGGTACCTGTAGGCTTCATCCCACCACCACTCACAACAGAAGAGGTCCGTGATTCAAGCCTTATTCCAGTGAGCAGAGAGGATATGTGATAAAGAGACCCAAAGGAAAGAAGAAAGATTCCTAGAGGATGTGCTGCAGAAGAACGACTATACGATGAAGGATATCCGACGAGCCACCAAACCACGCAAATAGAAGGATGGCTCGGTAAGTACGACACCAACCGGTTTTATCTGCCTTCCTTATGTTTTAGGTGTAATGGAACGAATTGCGAGGCGTCTGAAGAAGAATGATATCGTGGTACGATACGGTACGGTCAGCAAAATACAAAACGCTTTTCCGATAGCCAAAGACAAACTAACCCCATTAAAGGTATCGGGAGTCTATCGGCTATCGTGCAGTTGCAGGAAATATTACGTTTGCCAAACTGGACATACCATCGAATGCCGCATCAAGGAACACGAGAGGGATGTCTGACTGAGAAAAATAAAAATAAACAATCTGCACTCGCAGAGCATTGCCACAAAGGAGGACACAGCATAGAGTTTCACAAAACGAAAGTGCTAGCAAGAAACGGACATTACTTCCAAAGATTGACGAGAGAAGCGATAGAGATTTATCGACATGGCAATAACATGAATAGAGAAGACACGGTTGGGAACTCAGCCGTACATGGAAGATGCTAGTAAACTCAACGATACCTTCTCCACCCGGATTTGACAAAAACAACTTAGTTGACAGTTAGACACTAATTGGTTATTGATTATCTTTTCATGTATTTATTGTCAAATTTTAACCGATTTCGTCACTTCCAACTTGTTTCTGAAGAAGGTTGCAACACAGCATGCAAAATGTCAAACATTTTTTTAAAAGAATTAAATTCGAAATCCATTCTACAAGTTTTTGATATACAGGGTGTTAGGTAAACATGCGGCAAAATTTCAAGGAGCTATTCCTTAGCCTATTCTAAGAATATTTTGTCCTACGATAATTTTTGAAAAACCTCTTTGTTTCGAAGATATTGGGCGAACAAAATTTGCGACAGTAACAACATTTCATTATCAAAAAGGACATGTAAAGTTGCTCAATCTACAATAAATGTTCGAAATGACTTGTTCCTTCTCGCCATTGACTGCCAAACTCTTCCAAGCACACCAGGGTCGTTTCTAATTGTGTTACACCCAGCAATTATCCGATTTCGCAAATCGTCCAAATTCTCCACTAGAGTAGTGTAAACTAATGATTTCAGATATCACCAGAAAAAATAATCTAGGGAGGTTAAGTCTGGGGATCGAGCAGGCTGTGCGTGTGGCTCACCTCGACCAATCCAGCGACTTCCGTATGTTGCTGTTAAAAAATTACGAACAACCAAACTGAAGTGTGGTGGCACATTGCAATTTTTGTCGCATATGGTACATCCTCCAAAGATTCAGGCAGCGTTTCTGCCCAAAAGTGGCATGGTGTGCCAGTAAGTCTTCCTGGTAGAAATACCGGTCCAATTAGATAATCATTCACAATTCCAACCCAAACATTGAAGGAGAATTGATGATGAAAATGATCTCCACATACCTCACGGGGATTTTCATCTGATCTGAAAATTCCTTATTGTATTTCTTGAGAAACTGACTTCATCGGTAAAAAGAATGTGTCAGGAATAGAGGGATGTCTAGCGATCCGCAGATCTGTTCAAATTTTATTAATTAATTATTGATATTTTTTTTATTTATTCTCGAAAGGAGGGGATCGCTGCTCGACTCATCCTTCCCTTCCTTTTCTTTTGTCTAATTGTTATAGTTGCAATTGTTTGATTGGTTAAACCGTACGTTGGCCAATAAGACCATTCTTAGAGTTAAGAGCATCCATGGGGAAAAACGTTTTCCTTTTGTTTTCCTTCCCTCTCTTTTGTTTAATTGCTGATGTTGCAATTTCTAATTGGTTGAACCATGCGTTGGCCAATAAGGACTCTCCTAGAGGAAAGAGCGTCCAGGGGGTAAAGGTTTAAATATTGAGGAGGAGCGCATTTTCAGTCAGTTTGGTTTAAATTAAATTAAATTTCTCCTTTCGAAAAAAGTAACTTATTTCGGTTTCGGTTAAGAGTCTTAGTGGAAGGTTCGAGTGAGACTCCAGTTTTTCTTTGTATTACACTTTTTAACGAGTTACTCCTCTCAATATGATCGCTTTAACCCTTGGTAAGCCGTTGATGTTTTATTTTACATATTAACTTGTAAAGATATTTTATTTTTTTGTTGCTATTGTTTTGGTTTGATTTTAATTCATTACATTTAGTATTTAAATTTAACTTGATTTCTTTTATTAAATTTTATTTAACTTTGCTCCCTAAATCCAAGCCGGCGTGACAAGGTTCTGCTTGTCGCATACGCCTTTAGCACGCCCACACAACAAAGTAAGAGCCGCTCCTTACAGATGCGAACTAATGTTTGCAATATCCATTAACATAATGTAATACGTGAAGGAAAATCAGCAGGTACTAGTGCTTGAACGCGTTGAATGTGATAAGGATACAACAAATTGTCCTTAAGAATTTTCCAAACTGTTCAATGACTTACATTCAAAGTATTTGCAATTCTTCACGTAGAACTATCAGAATCTTCCTCTATCATGTCACATTCTGTTGCAATTGTACCGTTCTTGCAGTCATTGATCTTCCTGGCCCTTCAGTTCGTTTTAATGAGCCTGTTTCATGACAACGTCTGTGTGAAAATGTTTTCGGTCGGGGACATTACGGGCAAGAAATCATTGAATGTACAGGTGTCCCAATTTCGATGTCCGCATAGGCTATCTTCGAAACTACAAGAGATAGAAAAAAAGTAGCTTACATGTCATGATCTCGTTTTTCGAGAAAATGCTAATGCCGAAAACTCCGAACAGCTATCGTCTTTTGTTTTCGCCCTATCGGCAAAAACTAAAAATTTTGCGAAAACGACAATCGCGAATATCTCACTTATTATCAAAAATAAATAAATTATTATTTGATACATTATGTTTCATCATAATAATATATATTATGTATGGTTATCACCATAGCAACATTAACTTTTAAATACATACATTAGTTTTAGATAGAACAAAATGAATTTTTGTTAATTATTCAATAACTATAAGAAATATACCCCATAAACTATATATATTTGTTATCAGAAGAAAATAACAAATTATTTTAGGTCATAGCCAACTATGGTTCCCATTTAAAAAAAAAAGTTACGTCTAAAATCTCGAAAATAAAAGATGGGAAAAAAATCTACCTACGCCACTGAATTCTTCGTAAAAAGTTGCCCATATAATGTTTTATTTTATAATACTCCATCTTTGATAACAAGTGAGATATTCGCGATTGTCGTTTTCGCATAATTTTTAGTTTTTGCCGATAGGGCGAAAACAAAAGACGATAGCTGTTCGGAGTTTTCGGCATTAGCATTTTCTCGAAAAACGAGATCATGACATGTAAGCTACTTTTTTTCTATCTCTTGTAGTTTCGAAGATAGCCTATGCGGACATCGAAGATAGCCTATGCGGACATCGAAATTGGAACACCTGTATAATCATCTAGCTTCTGATGAATTGCCATCAGCAAGTCCATACATGAAATACATGTCAATCACCTCGGCGTTCGTATAAATCGTAATAGAGTACTACACAAAACTGTTAAAGACACGTCAAACAACCAAACGTCACTCAAGGGGTTTTTCAAAAATCATCATAGGACACAATATTCTTTGAATAGGCTAAGGAATAACCCCTTGAATTTATGCAGCATGTTTACCTAACATCCTGTATAGGAGAAATAATATATAGTTATTTTTGATACAAGATAGCGAAATGACACTTTTGCATTCGAGAACGAAAGTTTTTTTTGCGAGCTTTAGCGAGTCGTTTTTTACGTCCAGGACGCAAAAGACTTTTACGTCCCTTTGACAAAAAACTGTCGTTTTGACGGTCGCTAAGTACTACGCAAAAGTCAACTTTTAATAGCAGTTTTCGAAAAAAATGTTTTTTGTACTTTTAAACTGGTCTTTAATTAGATAATAAACTTGAGTCTTACTAGTATCGGCCATCTTCAGAGTAGTTTTTGGACACAATAATAAAGTAAAATATCATTTTACATTTTTTTTTAAAGTTACAAAATAAAATATAAAAGTTTATAGCAAAACTCTTACAATCACGTTAACATGTTAAAAACTTAGAACGTTCTAAGTTAATGTTAATGTAAAATTGATATTTTAATCTATAATTGTGTCCAAAAACTAGTCTCTGAAGATGGCTTGTAGCCGAAACTAGTAAGACAAGTTTATTATCTAATTAAAGACCAGTTTAAAAGTACAAAAAACATCTATTATTTCTCCTAAATTTTTACAAAAGACGTACGGTTTAACCCGAAAGTTTCTAGGTCTAGTGTTAGTTCTATTTTTAGTTTGATCAGACATAAATGTTAAACGATTTCTCAATATAGTGATTTAGTTTATTCTAATGTAATTTACTTTTTATTCTGATGGTATGATTTGATTTGTATTACCAAATTATTTGAAAATAGTCATCTCGTGCGTTTCATTGTAAATAAATTATTTGAGTTTAAAGTGAGAGTAGTTTTGATAAATTTATTTTTTGTAGTTCTGATTTCTGAGAAACTATAACTTTTTGAAGGAAATAATAACTTTAAACCAGTAAGAGTGCATTTTCATACTCTAACCCTTAGAATTTAAAATATAATTCGTTATAAAAAATTAAATTGATTGAAATTATACGTACGGTACTTAACGGTTTTGGTTTAGTGTATGGAAGTGAATTAATCCATTGCAAACATTGTTTACGTAATCTCGGAGATGGATTTGATTTCAAAAAATTTCCATATGGTGTTTCAGGCGTGTCAACTTCATTGTATAATTTAGGCAGTGGGGGAGTTAAAGCGGACAAATTTATTTTAAGATCTCCCTCAAATCGTTTAACAATGTCTTTAACCGGAGTAATTTGACTCGAAGCTTGCGGCGAATCTTCACAAATCTTATTAATTACACCTTTTTTAAGATCTCCCTCAAATCGTTTAGCAATGTCTTTAAACGGAGTAATTTCACTCGGAACTTGCGGCGAATCTTCACAAATCTTATTAATTAATTTTTTTTGTATATTAGTATCGACATTTTCTTTTAATTTATTAGGTGATTTTAATTCTAATTCGGAATCATTATTCGATTCAATTTCAGATTCCGACGACACATCAGATTCTGATTCTGATTCAATAGGTTTTGTTGGCGCTTTAGAACTTCCAACTAAATAATTTCCTTCCCATTTTAATTTGCCACTTTTACAACAATCTAAAAGCCAATCTTTTGTAATAACGGGAAGTCCCCACTTAACAGCGGCTTCGTATTTTTTCCCCTCAGCAATTGGGTTAATTAAATGAGTTGAAGCTAATATATCTTTCCTATTAACTCTGCATAATTGTTCTTGATAAATAGCACCAAGTCTATCAACTAAATCCGCTAAGAAACATCTTTCTGTACCGGAATATGATGAAATTGTAACTACCTTTCCGTGTAAGGGGCCATTTTCTGAATTATCTTCAGTTATATTTTTTAGAATAACCGGTTTATGATAATACTCGATCGAAACAATTTCCAAATTTTGATTACAATCGGTTATAAAAAATTCGGTAACAATTTTAGCATCCCTTGAGGCAACATCACAAATTTTTTTATAATTTTTTTTAAAATTTTTATAAATAAAAGCGGGAACAACGATAAAATCGACGTCGTTTAAATTTAAACGAGCCAATTCATCATCATTATTAATCGATATCGTTTCACCTCCTTTTTCTTCAATACAATTTCGAATCATACCCATTTGATCCTCATCGAACAACGCAACTGCAACTTTGATTCGATTAAAAAATGTTGGTTGTTCGGTTAAATCATCTTCAGTTTCCGAAACTGAAATATTTGATGGATTTCCAGCGATTAAAACTTTCCTCGATGATTGAGTTTTGTCCGATTCTTTTAAAGTGGATGATTTATCATCAATTTGTTTTGAATTAAAATGATTATTTTGAAGGAACTGAGCTATTCTATCTTCCTGGTCTAAAAAAATTAATTTCTGAATAAAAAAAAATAACAAAATAATCAAATTTTACTTGTTAAAGCTGGGTTTAAATACTGCTGAAGAATTTCGCTATTTATATCATTAAAATCATCAGTTGGGTTAGTAGTCGTTTCCTCTTTTTTATCTTCGGAATTTGAAATTTCTTTCGATAATCCGCATCTCAATAACTTTAAACCCTACAATATTAATTAAATTTAATTCACCTTCGAGCAGGCGCGCCGTCATAAAATTTATGACAATCCGTTTTTATAATATATTTCCTTACACTATGCATTTGAAAGGATTTAGCGCTAAAGTATTCATGTATTGTGAACATTGCGAAAAGAAAATTAAAAAAAAACTATTGTTGTCGTCTTTACGGCAAAAAAAGGTATAAGGCAAGAAATTTACACATTAATTGCTGTTTGATAAGGCCGTATTTATATTATGTGAAGTATTTAGGAATATAGAAGTATTATAAACAGGTTTCGGCACGTTTTTGAGGTCCGTAATGACAATTTTGTTGGAATCAGATTTTTTTTCTTCATCTTTTCAATATTACAATCTTTTCGATTTTTTAGTGAGTTTGTAGAAAAATTCAATATATTAAAAGGTTCAATATTTTTCGTGCGAACGCGTCTTATTTGTTACAAAGATTTCAAAGGTTTTGTGCGTGTAAATAAGAGGTCTATTGGGACCGGAAACTAAATTTTAAAACGGGTTTGTTTACACATTGCCGGTCGACCAACAGGTACTCTATGTAATCCGTAAGAATTGTATACATTACCTAGGTAAAGTATCTAAGGGACAATAATCTTCATAATACACTGTTGGAAATAATTCACGAGCACACCCTGTATAATCTGAACGCGTGTGTCTAGCGGAATAAAATTTGGTATGAAAGTAGTACTAAAGTAGTGTAACTTACTCTCACATGGAGAGCGGCACAACTCTGCTGGGAGATGAAACATCAATAGCGAGAGTATCCCCCGTGAGCTTCGCGTACCATCGCTACACGACGTGGCATGGAGTCTATAAGTCGCTGTATTGTAGCGAGAGGGATGGCCAACTATGCCACCTCAACTCGCCTCCATAGCACCAAAACGTTAGCCGGGGAAGCCGGATAACGTTGAAGTCTCCGACCAGTCATTTCCCAAACATGTTCGATTGGACTCAGATCCGGAAAACGAGCTGACCTAGGAAGCATTCGTATACGATGCTCTTCCACAAAGGTCTGTACAATAGGCCCGATGTGCGTTCGGACGTTGTCGTGCATGTATAGGAGATCTGGACGCCGCCGAACGTAGGGAAGCACAACGGACCGTAGCACCTCATCTACGTATCGTTGACCCGTCATGGTCTGCTATACACGCAGCAGACATGTACGTCCACCATGTGTAATAGCACCCAATACCATAATGCTCGGTTGTCGGTGGATAGGGCATTCTTGCACGCACTGCTCGAGTAGACGATCACCACGTCTCCGACGAACTAAAATTCGCGCATCACCTGTGCTCAATTCGAATCTTGATTCGTCGGAAAACAAAATGTCCCTCTACTCGGCAACCCACTAATGCCTAGCGTTGACCCACTCGTGACGTATGCTGCGGTGCTCGGGTGTTACTGGAATCCGCTGTATCGCACGACGCGCGCGCAGTCCACTATCTACCAAACGCTGCCATACAGTTCGCGTAGTGAGTGAGCCTTCCCCTGCCGATGGCCAAACAGCTCCAAGTTGCCTTGAGGAGGACGCACACGACGCTAAAGCGCTGAGCACAAGAGTGCCATCCTCGTGTGCTGGGGTCGCGCAGGGCCGTCCCGGCTGCGGCTGTAGGTACCTATGTCCTACCTCAGACCATTCTCGACATGCCCGTTGCACTGCCGATAACGACCGCTCGAGACGACGCGCAATTTCACGGAACGATACACCCTCAATGTGCATACCCACAAACATTCCTCGCCCAAACTCGCTTAAGTAACGCGATCGCTCATCCATTGCGCACAGAGTACGATAACAATGTGGTCCCTCACACCACACTAAAAACGACCGGTATTTTCCATCCACTTCGGTCTCCATAGCGACGGAATGTTCCACTTGGAAGGGCGGCTCAGTCAACAATGCCGCGATGGAACAACTCGAAACTCGCTGAATAAACTCGTCTACAGTAAAGCTTTGTGCTCCGCAAATATTATGGATTTATCTTCACGCGTTCAGATTATATAGGGTGTGCTCGTGAATTATTTCCAACAGTTTATTTCATACATTGCCTAGACACCCCAGGTATTTTGTACAGCCTGATTCAGAGTAAGCGCATTATTGTATTTTAGCCACACTATGGGCACTACTTTCAAAATATTTGGCAGTAATATGTTTTAGGACATTCTCTACATGATGGTGATATCGTATTTTGAATTGGACGAATTATTTCAAAATGGCGACTGTCAACTTTTTTTTTTAAATGGAGTGCCAAAATTTTTTTAAGTATTGAGATCCTAAAGACATTCTTTTTACGATAGTATTTTGTTTTTCTTAAAAATTCATTTCTTTCCCCATTAAAAAGCTAACTAACATTTTAATCTAGTAGCGCATGAATGTTTTACACTCGATGTTGTTTTTGTCCAAATAAATAAGTAGATGTTTATTACAAAATAAAGTTTAATTGTTTCTTTTGTGTCTATTGCTACTTGATATTATTTTTTGTAATACAGTGTCTAGTAATACAACCTAGTGTGCCATGGAAAACAAATGTTTAATGACTTATTGACAAACGTCAAACGCTGATTTACGTTGTTTGATGCTTGTGAGTCTAAAACCAGTTAAAATGGATATTAATAACGTAAATAATGTTTATACAAATGAAGAAATCCCTAATTTATTTTTTGTGCACGAAAAGTGCGACAAAGTTTTTAGTAGAACTTGCAGAATGTTTAATGAAAATTATCCACATTTACCTCCGACGACAAAAGGTAAATTTAGAAGAATAGAAGCAATTTTTTCGCATTTTGGACGAATTAATCACGTGTTAAACTGACCAAAAAATGTAGTACATAATGCAACGGAAGAAGTGAATACCTTGGCTGATTTCGAGCCCAGTCCCAACACCTCAATTCGAGCTGCCAAAGAAGATCTGGGAATCATACTACGAACTTTGTCGCGCTTTTCATGCATAAAAAATAAATTAAGAATTTCTTGATTTGTGTAAATATTACTTTCGTTATTGTTATCGATTTTAACTTTTTTCAGTACTAATATTAAGGGACCTAACAGATAATTATTAGCTCACATGCATCAAGTGACGTAAACAAGTTAGTCTTTGACAAGAACTCATTGAGGCTTGTTTTTCATGGCACACTAGGCTAAATATCCATATGATGTGTGCATTTTTCAAAAAACCCTAATTATCTCCCAAACTATTAATGTTAGGTATGGGACATATAGGATATAAAAGATGTAGAATGAGACACCGAAGACGACTAAGTAATAAAATATGGGGGGTGCCATTTAAAAAAACGAAGTTATGGTACTTCCAAATTTCGAAAAGTTAACGTGCCATAGTAACCAAACGTGATAGACAGCCGTTCTCGGCACCAAAACATACTCCATCATGTTTCTTAAGCATGTTCTGAATCCTAAATTGATATCCCAAAAATCGAGTGTTCTCTGATTTTTTGAACAAATGTCTGCTGATTTTTCTAGAAAAATTCGAATAACTCGAGAACGGCCGAATCAAATTGGAAAACAGACAAATCCAAATATGTAAAAATATACAGGGTGTTCCATTTAAAAAAATAAAGTAGGTGGCGACTTCCGGTATAATCGGAAGTGTAAGAAATCTGAAAATATTTTAGTCGAAGAGATCGTAATTAATAATACTTAAGACTGAATTCTCAAATTTTTATTTTCGCCAAAACCCCAGAAACGTCTAACGACTGGTCTCGCTGAGACATCCTGTATATTTATGTTATATTTTTTAACGCGCATTCTTTGAGATAAAATTGAAATGTACAGGTGTCCCAAAATTGAGATACCATGCCTAAGTTAACATTTTTAAATAAGAACCCTCATTTTTTGTTGTATTTAGTATTTTCCATGTAGCATACTCTATGTCGATATTCAGCTGAAATTGAAATTCTTATGATAATTGGGCATGGTGATAGAGCGCGAACTCAACGCGAGGTGTGTGTTTTATTTAATAACAAGTATCCCGACAGACCAATAAACCAATCAGTAGCCAGCAAAATTGAGACGAAATTTCGAGATACTGGTTCTGTGGAAGATAAGCCAAAAAAAGGACGTCCTGTAATTAACGGGTCAAGTTAGTCGCATCTATGATACCCCTACATAAGGTTTTACGATTAGAGAAGTGGCATCCTTATAAAATACAACTGGTACAGAATTAAAGAAAACGATCCGGACCGACGAACGCAATTTCGTCAAACCTTAATGGATATGTGCCACAGATTCCCTCGTCATATTGAAAACATTTTGTTCTCAGATGAATCAACCTTTACATTAAGCGAACAAGTTAATAAATAAAACTGTCGCTATTGAGCAAAAGAAAATCCCCAATGGATGAGAGGACAACACACTCACCAATATATTCTATATTTAATTTTATCGTTTTATTTAAAGATAATGCGAAACTTCTTAAACAGGAAACACGTTTCGCAAAGTTCATGGATGAAATGACAAGTGAACTCACGTTGCTATAGTAAATACGTAGTATTTAGCGTTTTCCTCATCTACTATAATAAAAATTTGAATTTTAATCTTTTAGAATTGAAAATTAACGCTTATTTTCTGCAAATACACCATACATGCGATACATCATTGGAAAGCTAAAAATATGCTCTTTTCAGTAACATCATAGTCAAGTATAGTTAGTATTTAAAAAAACACAATTTTGTGTTGTATCTCAAAAATCATCAAGTATGTTTAAAACTTTTCAACGGCAGTATATTCTACTTAAAAAAGTGTCTTAAGAACGTATCAACCCCATTTCTCTAATTTGAAAAATAAACGAAATATGAGCATATTTTGAAATCATTAAAATTTCACTTTTTGGCTATAACTTAAAAACAAAAGAAGATAGAGGTTTGGAGGTTGCGGGATTGATTTAGTTTCGGAAAAAGAGACCAGGACATGGCACCTTCTTTTTTCGTATCTCTTATAGTTTCTGAGATAGCCTAACGTTTCAATTTTATCTCAAAAAATGCGAGTTAAAATATGCAGGGTGTTCATTTCAAAACTTTCCACCTCAATTTCTGTAAATCCGGAAGTTTAAAAAGAAAATCGCTGAAATAGGTAAAGCATAAAACCAAGGGGGACAACTTTTTATGCAAAAATTGACTCACTCACTTCAACCCCCCGCCGCCAGAAACCAACCCCTTAAAAATCTTAAATGGAAAGGGGTGTCAAGTGATACCTCATTTTAAAGGTCTTTTAAGGTACTACATGTTAGTATTTATTTTTTTTAAATTGATCGATTCGTTTTCGAAATTTTTGCGAAAATCTTTGTTTTGTATTTCCCGCTTTAATTAATATTAAAAACTTTAATCACCTTCTTAAAAGCAAGAATAAGTAATCTTTTATTATTAATTTATAAAATTAAATTACCATGTTCGTTTTTACAACGACCATTAAACCTTTATTATTTCGGAGCAATCCGAAATCTTTGATATTTAGGTTATTTTGACAATGATATACCTACGTTGGCTAGCTTGCCTGGCGTCTGTCAGAGATATTTAGAAAAAACGATTTCTGTTTCATTTTTCTTTTCTTTTAGGTTTATTTGGTTATTACTTAAACAACTTTTAACTGCTTGAAACGTTCTATTTTATTTTCAGTTATTTAATTATGTACAAAAACTTTTTGCAGAGAAAATCAACTTAATAATTGTTCAAAGTGTTGTCCGTTATTAGCTAAACAATGGTACAACCGTTGTTCAAAACTACGGCGCACATTTTCAAAAACTTCCCTTTGAATTCCACGGCAAGCTGCAGTAATTCTCTGACGAAGTTCTTCTAAATTTTGAGGTTGAGGGGTAAATACAACAGACTTTAAATGACCCCATAAAAAAAAGTCTAATGGCGTCAAATCTGGTGATCTGGCTGGCCATTCTATAGGACCTCTTCGTCCTATCCATCTGTTTGGAAACGTATTATCTAACCACTGTCGTACTGGGAGAACATAGTGAGGAGGAGCTCCGTCTTGTTGAAAATGTAATTCATTCTCATCAAGTAAGGCATTTTCTTCTCTATCCAACTGATTCTCGAGAGCTTCCGTAATTAGTGGATTGATAGTATTTTCTAACATATCCAAGTACACTTCGCCGTTTAAATTTCCATCGATAAACACTGGACCAATCACTTGGTCTCCCAAAATGCCGGCCCATACATTAACTTTTTCAGGATATTGTGTATGCCCTTCTACAGTCAGATGAGGGTTTTCATTACTCCAATATCTGCAGTTATGTTTATTTACAAATCCATTTAAAGAAAAAGTGCATTCATCACTAAAGCAGATATTTTTCACAAAAACGTTGTTATTATTAATAATAGTGGTCACTTCTTCACAAAACTGTATTCTCCTGTCAAAATCGTCTTCAGTTAGCTCTTGATGTATTTTCAATTTATAAGGATGGAATTTGTGAAGTTTTACAACTTTATGAACAGAACCCAAGGATATACCAGTTGCACGAGATACCTGACGCAATGAAGTATTGGGGTTGATACCGAAATGACCCAACACTTCCAGTTGAGCGGTTTCATTCAAAACTCTCGACTCATTATGTTTTATGTTGGCAACGGACCCAGTCTGAGTGAATTTCTTCATGATCTGGATGCCTTTCATTAAAAACTGCGGCAGTTCGTCGAGCACATTCATTTTGGGATCCATACATTAATACAATTTCAATCCTTTCCTGCAAACTGTAAACCATTATTGCTGTTTTATTTAAATAACTTTGTTAAGTGGATAACACAAAGTTGTTTAAGTAATAACCAAATAAACTTATGTTTAGAATTGCACTTTTATTTTATTCTTTTCTCGCACTGTGAGCCTGCCTATAACTCGTTTATAGAAAGAGAAAAATTTCGTCTCTTTTTTTCCTTTTTTTGGCCATTCGAGTCAAGAGTAATTTTCATACAGGTTTAATGTAAAATACTTTCAATAAAATTTAGTTTAATTCATAATTATACGTGTTTAGTTTTCTTAAATATTTCCGATTGCTCCGAAATAATAAAGGTTTAATGGTCGTTGTAAAAACGAACATGGTAATTTAATTTTATAAATTAATAATAAAAGATTACTTATTCTTGCTTTTAAGAAGGTGATTAAAGTTTTTAATATTAATTAAAGCGGGAAATACAAAACAAAGATTTTCGCAAAAATTTCGAAAACGAATCGATCAATTTAAAAAAAATAAATACTAACATGTAGTACCTTAAAAGACCTTTAAAATGAGGTATCACTTGACACCCCTTTCCATTTAAGATTTTTAAGGGGTTGGTTTCTGGCGGCGGGGGGTTGAAGTGAGTGAGTCAATTTTTGCATAAAAAGTTGTCCCCCTTGGTTTTATTCTTTACCTATTTCAGCTACTTTCTTTTTAAACTTCCGGATTTACAGAAATTGAGGTGGAAAGTTTTGAAATTAACACCTGTATAAAATAGATATCCAAGCCTTTCTTTTTAGAATATCCCCCGAATTTATATCGATTGATTCCATACTTTATGTACACAATGTATGTAGTTTGTTAATGTTGTTAGATTTTTAAAATGAAACCATTTCGTTGATTTTATTTCATGTTTTTAACAATTGTTTAATATACAGGTTGGTCCGTTACTAATGGGACACAGAGCAACAGTGAATTCCTTACATTAAATTATTACGATTTAACCCAATGTTAGTCAAATTGTTAATAATAACGAAGATACAGATGGTTAAAGTTAATACTTTGTTTTCGTTTTTCTTTAATAATTTCGTATTGTCTTACATTATAAACATGAAAATTGGTACAATGTCATTTTTTATGACGATAAACAATAATTTGGTATCAATTTTGATTTATCTTTCAGATGGTGCTGCCTGCCTGAAAAAACTCTTCGTCATATCGTTTTCATCGTTAAATGCCCTTAAATAGTGATTATCTTGGAAACAGAGAACTTTAGAGAAGATTGGCAGGTATACCAAATTTATTTAAAAATAGCTGAGAAACTGTTTCAAGATGTGCGAGTTGTAAAAATTTTAACGATGGAAAAAGTATGACTACTTTATACGCATTGCCACCTTTGAAATGACAAAAAAAAACGATCTTTTTTTGCTTAAAAGTGTTCTTTATACTGTCTAGAATGAGAATCCATTGACAGAAAACATTTGCGGAATGTTTTTCTGCCTAAAAAATTGATTTATGTAACATACCTCACCGGAAATTCTAAGATTTCTGTAACCACTTTTTGTTTCATTTTTTATCCATTGTATATGCAGGTATTTTGACCTTGTTGTTAAAAAGTTAAAAAAAAAAAACAAAAAATATAATTTTTCAAAAACGCTATTGGAGTGCGCTTTCGGGTACCTGAATAAACAATTGCATCACAAAAACTCATTTTCGTAGAAAACTTTACCCGACTTCTATCGAACAAAGGGGTAATTCCAAATATAAAGTCAAAAATTTGTAAAAAGTGTAGTTACTGGAAAGGTAAAGAACTGCGGATTTTCAAGATCGGGTCGAAGATCATAAACAAATATGTGATATAAACCATGTCGGATCTTCAGGAAAAATGGAAGTGGACTCCGTCGTAGAGATGTTTCAACGATCCGGAGAAAAACATAATTTGAAGTACTGTTTTTACGTAGGAGACGGAGACAGCAAAACCTTCAAAGGAATTATGGACGCTCAGCCCTATGACAGTGTAATAGTAACCAAAAAAGAATGCGTCGATCACGTTCAGAAACGAATGGGCACACGGTTACGAAATCTAAAAAGAAACACCCGCGGATTAGGAGGCAAAGGAAAATTAACAGGAAAATTAATTGATAAACTTTCCTTATATTATGGATTGGCTATTGACAGAAATTGCGATTCCGTGAAGGACATGAAAAAAGAGATCTGGGCTACTTTGTATCATAAAATTTCAACAGATGAAACTCCAAAGCATGACAATTGTCCAATTGGTGCTGACTCGTGGTGTTCCTGGAAAAAGCGTACGCTTTGTCAGAAATCGATGAGTACAGGGTGTCCAAATTTCGATGGGTTTGCAGGGTATCTCAGTTATTATGAAAGATAGAAAGTTGCGGCTCAAATACTAAATACTCAACTTCTAAAATACTTAACTCTTTATAACTCAAAAACCGTGATGACTAGAAAAATTCTACGTGCAGCATTGGATTCTACGTGAAAAAATCTATTAGAACACGTTTTTACATTTCCGGATAGCCGAGATACAGGAGGTGTCTGAAAATCGTAAATTTTGAAACACACCCTGTATATCAAAAACGAAAAGGGCTATGAAAATTTGGTTTGCGCCATTGTAAGTTTCACAAAAAAGTAGCTCAGGTTCGCGAAAGCCGCAACTTTCTATCTTTCATAATAACTGAGATACCCTGCAAACCCATCGAAATTTGGACACCTGTACACTCACAAGCCAACAATCGGCAATGATGTTTTCAACGCAGTGAAACCTGTGTACGAAGAACTATCAAGGGAAGATCTTTTGACAAGATGTTTAAGGGGATATACGCAAAACAGCAATGAAAGTTACAACATACGTAACAACATGACGTTATGGTCTATCGCACCAAAAACTATTCATAGTGGCAAGAAAGTGGTTGACATTGCGTCTGATATAGCTGCCTGCAAGTTTAATGACGGTCTTACAAGCATTATGGAAATAATGTAAGCACTGAAATTAACAATTGGAAGATCGTGCTTCGACTTTTGTCATGAAATGAGGCTAAAAAAACTCGTAGAAGCCTACTTTCAGACAGAAAAACTGCAAAAGATGAAAATAAGCTTCAGAAAGGACAGCTGTATGGTGCAGGAATCGCTGATTAGATGTTCTAGAAAAAATATACAATTTTTTACATTCGAAAACTTTAAACGCGTTTTTCTGGAAACTACATTTTTCAAATCTGTGCACACCATAACTTCCACATTTTTCAACTTTTTTTTTTCAAAAGTTTGTATTATCTTATTCTAGGTAAGTACGTAGCAGTTTTTCGATATGTCTCAGATTCTCTGTTTTACAACCATTTTTATGTACGTTTTTTATCGATAAATCCGACATTTCTTGTAAAATCGTCACCATTTCGTCAAAAATGAATATTTTTTAAAAATCCTACGTAGTTCCCTAGTTTTTGAGTTTACTAAAGTAATCGTATTGAAGTTTTAATTATTCGACTTACGCGTTAGGAGAAATCCTACGCACAGTTTGACCCTGCACGATTTGTAAGCCTAACATTACCGACATCCAGCGGATGCAATTTTAATAACTGTTAATAAATAAAATATGTATTTAAAACTAGAAAAGTGGCTTATTCACACCCTGCAACCCGTTTTTAGAAAACTTCTTTCGTCTGATTGCAAAAAAATTTTAAAAATACCTATTATTTTCGGGTCTTCAAGGTGGCATACCCCCTTAAGAGAGTTTTTTAGGGTAGGCAGCGCCATCTGAAAGATAGATCAAAACTAATACCAAATTATTATTTATCGTCTCAAGAAATAATAATGTACTAATTTTCATGTTCATAATTTAAGCAAGAGAAATTATTAAAGAAAAACGAAAATAAAGTATTAACTTTACCCATCTGTATCTTTGTTATTATTAACAATTGGTCTAAGATAAATTGGGTTTAATCGTAATAATTTAATGTAAGGAATTCACTGTTGCTCTGTGTCCCATTAGTAATGGACCACTCTGTATATTAAATATTTTTACTTTAGTAAAATGGGTGTTTTATTAAAAATAACGTAATACTTATTAATGCAAACCTGTTGTCATAAAATATATGACACGCACCCAGTCATGTAATAAAATCGAGTGCGCCAACTAGAAATTTAATACGGACCTGTTGTCATAAAATTTATGACACGCGCTCGCTCATGTTATAAAATCGAGCGCGCCCGCTCAAAGGTTAAATAAAAAAAATACTTGCATACTTTTTGTGAAATTGGTGAATCGGTAACATTGGGAGATGCACGCGTTTGCAAATTAACAATATATTCATCCTCCTGGACCACGGATTGTGTCCGAATGCATTCACACAACCACTCCAAACTAACGACGGGGGCGGAATGTTTTTTATACAAAGCGCGGGCATCGTTTAATGTGGGATCACCAACAATTATATGAGTTATCCGATCAGATAATTGATCGTATCTTGTTGCACCTCCCAAATTTAAAATTCTTGAAACCTTTTCGCGTTGATCCGGTGAAAATCCCGCTATAAAAACCTAAGGAAGATATGAATTAACTTTAATTAAAATAAATATCAAATGATTTACACAACACCCGTCTAAAAAACTTCCAGCTTGTTTAACCGACTTTATATCAATTCCATCGATGATATCATTAACATCATTTAATGTAGAACTTCTTCTCTTTCTTGTTTGAGAAAGTGATGAATTTGAGTTCGACATAGATAAGTTTACGGTTTCTTGTAAAACACTCAGGTAAGGCGTTACGGAACTAATCGCACTCATCACTGAGAAATCAGGATTTATGTTTTCACGATTTTTCGTTGGAGTGGAAGTCGGTTTTTTAATTGTATATTCTTCCACTTTAAGTGCATAACCGTTTCTTACACTATCTAATAACCAATCGTAAGAAACGCATTTTATTTTATTTGTTTTCCTAGCTACTTTGTATTTATCCGAAGTTGTTGGACCATTACAAATAAGTATATCTGTAGTAGCACAATGTAATTGTCCGGAATAAGTACCTCCATTCTCAGTAATTAACCTTTTTAACTTCTCCCGTTCCTCCATATTCGTAAAACCAGTAGTACTTATTTTTAAATTTTTAAAAGTTGGACAAGAATATGTTTTAAATCGTTGATCGTTGCAATGAACGTTTTCTGTTTGAGACAATTCCCAAACAACATCCACCCAATCAGGTAACATTATTTTTAAACCCAGCTCCGCAGCTTTCTAAAAAAATAATATAAAAAATTTTTTTTATATTATTTTTTAATTTTAATTTTGGTAAAATTCAAGAATCATCATGTCGCTTAAAAATCAACAATTTTTTTTTAATCGACGAGAAATCACTCAAGTAAGCCGTTACAAATAAAAAAAAGTGCGGAAAAGTGTAAAATTTACCGAAAATCACTTTAAAGTTTCGACGTGACATCGACCGTGCTAACCATATATGTATTTTCGCAGCACATTTGGTTAAAACGCATATTTTTGGGTGAAATACGGTTGTTTCTTAGGTTTTCTATAAACTAAAGATAACCTTTATAATCTTTAAACGATACATTCGGATCCACCTAATTTACTGATTTATTTCAGAATTTTGTGTAAAAATTCCACGTTGAGTTAGGTTAATTAACATTTAAACCGGTGCGAACTTCTTAATTGTCGGTTTGGGCATGGAGCAGAGGGCGGGTTGTAAATTCCGGGTTGGGTTAGACCAGATACTTTCTAGTTCTAGGTATAGTGTTAGTTCTAGTTTTAAACTAGCACTATCACTAGACCTAGAACTAGAATCTTTCGGGTTTAGCCGTCTTGAGAGACGTGCGCCTAAACCCGAATGTTTCTAGTTCTAGGTCTAGTGTTAGTTTCAAATGTTGTTTAGCGTTAGATTGTGGTATATTTTTATTGAAAGTAAAGTAGAACTAAACTAGACCTTGAATCAGAAACATTCGGGTTTAGCTGTGCGTCTCTTAAGACGTATAAACCTGACTGTTTCTAGTTCTAATGTTAGATCTAGTGGCAGTGGTGGGTAGCACTAGTCAGCATAAGATATCGCTATGTTGCATATTTTTATTGCACTAAAACTAGAACAAGTTTTGTCTTCAGACGCACAGCTAAACTATTTTATTTAAACTATTTTTAATGTGTCATAGTAAAGTGACCAAATGTGCTAGACAGCCGTTCTCAGCACCAAAACATACTCCATCATGTTGCTTAAGCATGTTCTGAATCTTAAATTGATATCCCAAAAATCGAGTGTTCTCTGACTTTTTGAACAAATGTCTGCTGGAGCAGATTTATCTAGAAAAATTCGAATAACTCGAGAACAGCCGAATCAAATTGCAAAAAGTAAAGTTATTCATAAACCTTGAAAATAGACAAATCCAAATATGTAAAAATATACATACTTTTTTGGACCACCCGTATATGCGAAAATATTTTCCAGAAATAAATTCATATACAGTGTGTCCCAGGATAGATGTTACAAGAGATATGACTTAAAATTTTTTGAATTTTATCTTAAGGCTGAGGAATTAAGCTCTGCTTGGTGCGGAGAGAATTTTAAGTATATTTTCATATTCTGAAAATCAACTCGGCCCTGATAGTCAAGTGAAAACTATTTTTAGTTCAGGTAAAGTAACCTTTTTGTTCATGATACTGAAAAATTTTATTAAGAAAAGTTGTTCAAAATGTGAAAGTATGTTGATATGCAAAATTTCAGAAAGATCTATCTACTTTGGTTGAACCATCACATTTTAGTTTAAATGACATAAATATTGTATAATTTTATTTTATTTATAGAAAATCGAACGTAAACTTAACTGTCGTTGATTCAACATAACATCCACCTTTTGTTGCACACTTTTCTATACGATGCCTAAATTCTCTAAAGCTGTTCTGAATTTTTTCCCATGAAAGAAATCTAATATTGTAAGGTCGGGTGACCTTCGAGGCCACGCAATTGGACCATTTCTAGATATAATCTTTTCTCCAAATATTAAATTTAACCATTCAGCTACACGTACTGTAGAATGTGCAGAGAATGTGCGTGTTGGAAGTAAATTGCCTGTCTTTCTATCAGCAAAAAAAAAATTCTTATCTAAAATGTAGTGGTTTAATCAATGTAGGTAGATCTTTCTGAAATTTTGCATAGTGCCACAATTTCTTATTCTGAACAACTTTTCTTAATGATATTTTCCATATCAGGATCAAAAAGCTTACTTTACCTGAACTAAAAATAGTTTTCGCTTCACTATCAAGACCGAGTTGATGTTCAAAATATGAAAATATACTTAAAATTCTCTCCACACCAAGCAGGGCTTAATTCCTCAGCCTTAAAATACAATTCAAATTTTTTTAAGTCATTATACCTCTGTAACATCTATCCTGGGACACACTGTATATAGTACAAGTCTGCGTTTGAAAGAAATTCCTAACTTAATTGGTATAGGAGCAATGGATGCCTGACGCATTGTTGCAGGACCCTGTATAATATGTTTCTTTTTTCCCCATTTTGAACTTTTATTGTATTTTGTATTGTATCATTTTATTGCGCCTTTTCTCGGTTTCTTTTTCTTTTTGGACATGTGTCAGTATTTGTAGCACGAATAAACTATTCTATTCTATTCTTGACCTAGAACTAGAAACATTCGGGTTTAGACGTCTTGAGAGATGTGAGGCTAAATTCGAATGTTTCTAGTTTTCAGTTTAGTGTTAGTTCTAGATCTAACTAGTTCTAGATCTAACAACAGGTAGTCAGTTGTTATACATCAAAAGACTAAGAAAAACAAGGGTGTTTCATCCGTAAATATACGTTGTAATCTCACCTAGTTTAGTGAAAATAACTTTACTCTTAAGTATATCAGATTGATTTTGTGTGTGACTATAAAATAAACAATTTGTAGGTTAGATAATTTGGCCATTTCAGATTGATTAAAAAAAAACGTCGATTTTTAAGCCACATGATGATTCTTAAATTTTTCCTTAATTTGTTTCATTCATATAACTTACAACATATTTTTCAGTTTTAACACTATCAGTTATTAAATGTGTGTTAGGTTCAAATAATCCCTCAGTAAATTTACCACCCATCAACTGGATTTTTTCTTTAAGACAATCTCGTTTTGATTTATTAATATGTGAGGTGCAAACAACGCAATCTGACATTGCCATATTAAATACTGGCCAAGAAAAATTTGGTACTGGACGTCCATCGGTTAAACAAATTAACAAACAATATGCACCAACGATTCTACTATAACATATTCATTAATTAATAAAAAAAATTAATGAATCGAGTTAGACGTACCTTGCTTTCGAATCTTTAATTTTTTCGTAACAACTCCCTTCAAATTTATCAAATACAACAAATTCTGTCTTTTGTAGTTCGGCTTCTGTGAAACTGTTACCATCTCTAATCCATTCAACATTCATAGAATTTCCTTTACATGCCTAAAAGAATAAATAAAAAACAATCAACGTTAACCTCAAAATATTACTAAAAAATAAATTGATTACTTGAAACGCAGATTGCATTACTTCCGAACATTGGTTTTCACTATTATATTCTTCGGGGATAATAAAAATAATCCGTACATTTGTAGACATATTAATATTTATTTGATAACAACCAACACAACCGTTAAAACCTCTTTTCTTTTAAAAACACGTCAAACGTCAAATCTTTTAGCCTAAATCAATTCCAACATAAAAAGTAAAAATCCCCACAAAAAAAATTATTATTTATTTATAAATAATAAGACTAATTTGTATTATTTTATTAATAAAACGTTAAAATGTGGTTAAAAATGATGTTCTTATTAATTTTTATTTTTTTTATCAAAAAAAAAATAAAAAAAATAACTAAATAAAAAATAAAAATAATATTAATAAAAAATAATTAAAAAAAAATTATATTGACCTTCAGCTTCAGTTTATCTGGATCATTTTTTTTGTTTATTTATTTCTTTGGGATGCCAACAGGGAAACCCCCAATAGCGGCATCCACTAGCAATAAAAACAAACATTATTATATGACAATTCGTTACTAATACTAACAACAATCCACTAAAATTGTACATTTAATAACAATCCATTAAATCAGTAACAATATCAGGACCTTGCCACAACCATGCCCCGTAAAAATCGTTTAAGAGGCCTACCTAGCTGGCGAAAAATTCGAAACGAGATTCCCTCGTAAACACGCCTAATGCGGCAACACCGCTCCACGTGTACTCGATCGGGCTGGCGCGCCAGGCCGATGGCGACTAGGACTGTCCGATTGTCGGGTAATTCCCCGACAATCAGCGACGTTGATTTTATTCTTAGTTGAATGCATTTGAATACGAGTCGGGGCCGCTTTTTGGAACATAACTGTTATTACTAGTATTTCATTATTATCGATTGTTAGTTAAAATTATATATTTTCTCGAAAAGGAATGTTGGTGGATGCCGATCTTATCAGCTTCCTCATTATAAAATTACACAGCATACCAAATTTTACCTGTATATGACAAATCATTGAAATTATTGAAGGTAATCTATACCTTAGCCATTTATTGATTTATACAGGGTGATTTATCAGCTCACCATCCAATCCTAATCCTAATCCAATTACAAAAAAAAATGTTAATGAACATATGTCTTTTTAATTATTTTCGAAATTATAACACTTTAAAGTTTTAATTTTTATATTATAATTAACTGCTACATTTTTTTAAAACACATAAATATTACAAATATTGTTCAAAATAACCTCCTTCTGAAGGTCGAATACATGCTTCACAATGATGAATTAAAGAGTTCTTCAACCGAATTAAAATTAAAATGTCTGGTTGATTTCTTGTTTCAGTAGCAACCATTTGTATTCTGTTTAATAACTATTCTCGTGTGTTAATTTCCACTTGATACACAATTTGTTTCATATGATCCTAAGTGGCCAAGCAAATGAACCATTATTACCAATCCACTTGTTTGGAAAATATTGATTTAACCACTCGACAATTACTCTTCCGCGATGAGGTGGGCACCATTGTGCTGGTACCACATATTTTGAATTACATTAAGAGGTATATCTTCAAGTAAATCAAAAATTGTATTGTTCAAAAAAATCTGTAATTTACAGCGTTCAAACGTCCATCAAGTACATGTAAACTTAGTAAATTGTTAAATATTCCACCCCAAACGTTGATCCTGAAACGTTGTTGAAATTTTCTTGGTCTAATCGCATGCGGATTTTGTAATGCCCAGATATGTTCATTATGGTAATTATTTATACTATCTCGTGTAAAACATGATTCATCTGTCCAGAGAACATTTGAAATGAAGTCATTATGTTGGGCATGTTACTGCAATAACCATTCACAAAATGCTAACCGTTGCTGATTATCTCCTGGCTGTAGAGCTTGAACGTTCTGTTTACGATACGGATGAAGGACTTG